>ML660812.1:416379-696101 GCA_007570785.1 Antilocapra americana | reverse complement strand
ACTCAGCTGTGGCCACAGGACTGGAAAAGGTCAGTTTTTATTCCAATCCCAAAGAAAGGCAATGCCAAAGAATGTTTGAACTACTGCACAATTACACTCATCTCACAAGCTAGTAAAGTAATGCTCAAAATTCTCCAAGCCAGGCTTCAGCAATATGTGAACCGTGAACTTCCAGATGTTCAAGCTGGATTTAGAAAAGGCAGAGGAACCAGAGATCAAATTGCCAACATCCACTGGATCATCAAAAAAGCAAGAGAGTTCCAGCAAAACATCTATTTCTACTTTATTGACTATGCCAAAGCCTTTGACTGTGTGGATCACAATAAACTGTGGAAAATTCTGAAAGAAATGGGAATACCAGACTACCTGACCTGCCTCTTGAGAAATCTGTATGCAGGTCAGGAAGCAACAGTTAGAACTGGACATGGAGCAATAGACTGGTTCCAAATAGGGAAAGGAATACATCAAGGCTGTATATTGTCACCCTGCTTATTTAACTTCTATGTAGATTATACCATGAGAAATTCTGGGCTGGAAGAAGCACAAGCTGGAATCAAGATTGCCGGGAGAAATATCAATAACCTCAGAGATGCAGATGATACCACCCTTATGGCAGAAAGTGAAGAAGAGCTAAAGAGCCTCTTGATGAAATTGAAGCAGGAGAGTGAAAAAGTTGGCTTAAAACTCAACATTCAGAAAACTAAGATCGTGGCATCTGGTCCCATCATTTCATGGCAAATAGATGGGGAAACAGTGGAAACAGTGGCTGACTTTATTTTGGGGGCTCCAAAATCACTGCAGATGGTGAATGCAGCCATGAAATTAGAAGACACCTACTCTTTGGAAGAAAAGTTATAACCAACCTAGACAGCATATTAAAAAGCAGAATTACTTTGCCAGCAAAGGTCCATCTAGTCAAGGCTATGGTTTTTCCAGTGGTCATGTATGGATGTGAGAGTTGGACTATAAAGAAAGCTGAGCACCAAAGAATTAATGCTTTTTAAGTATGGTGTTGGAGAAGACTCTTGAGAGTCCCTTGTACTATAAGGAGATCCAACCAGTCCTCCCTAAAGGAGATCAGTCCTGGGTGTTCATTGGAAGGACTGATATTGAAGCGGAAACTCCAGTACTTTGGCCATCTGATACGAAGTGCTGACTCAATGGAAAAGACCCTGATGCTGGGAAAGATTGAAGGCAGGAGGAGAAGGGGACAACAGAGGATGAGATGGTTGGACGTGAGTTTGAGTTAACTCTGGGAATTGATGATGGACAGGGAGGCCTGGTGTGCTGCGATCCATGGGGTCGCAGAGTCAGACATGACTGAGCGACTGAACTGAATGACCTATATTGGAAAAGAATCTAAAAAAGAGTGGACATATGTATAACTGATTCACTTTGCTGTGTACATCTGAAACTAACACAACATTGTAAATCAACTGGACTCCAATAAATTTTTTTTAATCAGAAAAAATGGAAAATAGCAAACATTGGTGAGAAAGTGGAGAAATTTGAACCGTTGTATGTTGCTGTTTGGAATGTAAAACAGTACAGCAACTGTGTAAAAGATTTTGTGATACCTCAAAATGTTAAACCTAGAATCACCATTTGACCCAACAACCCACTCCAATGTACCCAAAAGAATTGAAAAGAGGTAACTCAGATGGTAAAGAAGTCGCCTGCAATGTGAGAGACCTGGGTTCGATACCTGGGTTAGGAAGATCCCCTGGAGAAGGGAATAGCATCCCACTCCAGTATTCTTGCCTGGAGAATCCCGTGAACAAAGGAGCCTGGCAGGCCCCAGTCCATGGCTCGCAAAGAATTGAACACGACTGAGCAACTAAGCACACAGCATTCAGACAAAAACTTACACATGAATGTTACAGCAGCACTATTTACAACAGTCAAAAAGTGAAAAAGAAAAACAATGTTAATAATGGATAAATGGATAAACAAATGTGACTTATACATGCAGTAGACTATTATTCAACCATAAAAAGGAATGAAGTTCTGAAGCATGTTGCAACATGGATGAACCTTGAAAATATTATGCTAAGTGAAGTGCCAGATACAAAGGGATGGATGTTGTATGATTCTACTTAAAGAAATGTCTAAGATAGGCAACTTCATGGAGATAGAAAGATTATAGGCTACCAGGGTCTGGGAGGAAAGAGAAGGTGTAAGTTATTATTTCATGGTACAGTTTCCATTTAGAGAAATGAAAATGTTTTACAACTAGGTAGAGGTGATAGTTACACAATATTGTGAATGTACTAAATGCCACTGAATTGGATATTTTGAAATGGTTAATTTTATCTTATTGGTATTTTATCTTAATAAAAAAGAGATTGCTAAAATACCAAATGATATGCTAGCCTAAAATAAAATACAGAGGCTCACAAATATGTCACTAAGTATTGTAGTAATTGCTGGAAAATTTTTGTTCTAAATATGTGTTAGTGACTTAGAAAATAGTGTTTATTTCCATATCTTTTTATAAAGACAAAACCCTGAAGCTAAGTGAAGACTCATTAGAATGGCTGTGATCAAAAGTACAAACATAAGAGAAGAATTAAGACTCTGACAGCTCGAGTGGCATTTTACTGCAGATCTACTTGCCAATAGAAATGTGGGAACAGTTAAAAATAGACAGGATGAACAAATCATAACAAATGGTAGGGACTCGTCTATAATAAGGTTGAGGTTGAATTCTTCATTGTTTTCACTCATATTTCTTCCAGTCCTATTGAAATAGAGATACATATTACTACATTTTACTGGTTATGAAATAAATATCTGAGCCCAGAATTGGAAGTATGTATTGAGCTGAGATTCTGCATCACTTAATTTTCTGAATCTTGGTTTTCTCAACTATGAGGTGGAAATAACAGAGACTTCCCTGGGAGTCCAGTGGTTAAGGCCTCACCTTCCAATCCTAGGGTTGCAGGTTTGATCCCTGGTTGAGGAGCTAGGATTCCACATGCCTCCTGACCAAAAAACCAAAACCTAAAACATTAACAATATTGAAACAAATTAAAGACTTAAAAATGGTCCACAGAAAAAAAATTAAAAGTTGAAAATAACTATATCCTCTTCCATGCCGGTAAGAAGCATCCCAATAGATCGTTTATGTAAGGCAGACTGCCTGGCATAGAGTCAACAACAATTAAACATTGAAAAGAAGACCCTCTCTATCCTAGAGCCATCTCCTTAAGATTTCTGCTTGGTATTTCCTCCATATTTTAGGTCTCTTCCAGGGAGCAGTAGGAGGAGGAGTTACCTAAGTTTTGAAAATGCGAGTTTTTTAAGGACAATACCGTGGAGTTTGGGGCTTCCATGGTGGCTCAGCAATAAAGAATCTGCTGGCAGTGTGGGAGCCGCAGGAGACATGGGTTAGATTCCCGGCTTGGGAAGATCCCCTGAAAGAGGGCATGGCAACCCACTCCAGTATTCTTGCACGGGGAATCCCATGGACAGAGGAGCCTGGTGGGCTACAGTCCACGGGGTCACAGGAGAGTCGGACATGCTGACTTACCAACTTGGCGCACATGCATGTACCTTGGAGCTTTGAAACTAAACATGAGCCTTCTCTATGGTTTCAGGGCTACTCCATATAAGGTTCTTCATAAACATAGAGATTCTCATCAAGGGGCATCTCTGAATAAGTACATTCCTATTGCTGTTTCTATGAATATGACTTTCATTAAAAAAAAATTATTTGGCTGTACCAGGCCTTAGCTACAGTACACGGGACCTTCCATTTTTGCTGTGGCATGCAGGATCTTTAGTTGTGGGGTGGGGGCTCTAGTTCCCTGACCAGGGACCAAACCCAGAACCCCTGCATGGGGAGTGCAAGTCTTAACCACTGGACCACCAGGGAAGTCTCATGATTTTCTAAATGTTTAATCATCTGAAAAGATACATTCAGAATCCAAAAGCTGGACTCTTAACCTCATGCCCTATACAAAATTAACTCAGAATGAATCAAAGACCTAAAGGTATGGCCTAAAACTATAAAACTCATTGAGGAAAACAGAAAGGAAATATTTTATGCCATTCGATTTGGCAATAGGCAATAAAAAAAGATAAATTGGACTTCAAAATTACAAACTTTTGTGTATCAACCGATACTGTCAATAGAGTGAAAAGGCAACCCATGGGGTGGGAGGAAATACTTGCAAATCATACACCTGGTAAGGGATTAAGATCTAGAATCATATATATAAGGAACTCCTATAGCTCACAAGAAAGAAACAAAAACCCATTGAAAAATAGGCAAAGGACTTGAATAAACATTTCTCCACAGAAGATGAGACAAATGACCAGCAAGTACATGAAAAGATGCTTAGCATTACTTATCATTAGGGAAATACAAGTGAAAACCACAATGAGATATCAATTCATACCCATTGGGATGGTACTAAAAAAGACAGAAAAATAAAATAACAAGTGCTTGTGAGCATGTGGAAAAGCTGGAAGCTTTGTGTACTGTTGATGAGTATGTAAAATGGTGCAGCCACTATGGAAACCAGTATGGAAGCTCCTCAAATAGTTAAAAATGCAATTACTGTTTGATCCAGCAATTCCACTTCTGGGTACATACACAAAAGGACTGAAAGCAAAGACTCAAAGAGATATCTATATATTAATGTTCATAGCGTTATTCATAATAGTACGAAGTAAAAGCAGATGAAGTGTCCAGTGTTGGATATATGGATAAACATAGTAGATACAAACAATGGAATATTATTCAGCCTTAAAGAGGAAGGAAATTCTGACACATGTGGTGGCCTGGATAATCCTTAAAAGTATTATGCTAAGTGACACAAACCAGTCTCCAAAGGACAAACTGTAATATTCCACTAGAGCAGTCAATTCATAGAGACAGCAAGTAGAATGATGGCTGCCAAGGAGTAGGGGAGGGGAGGACGGAGTTTAATGAGTATGGTATTTCCATCTAGGAAGGTGAAAAATGCTCTGGAGATGGATAACGTTGATGGTGACATAACAGTATGAATGTACTTAATGCCACTGAATTGTATACTTAAAAATGATAAATTATTTGCTCTATGTTTTATCACAGTAAACTATAAAAAAGAAACACTGAATGTGTATGAGAAGAGGTTCATCCCAATTAAAAAATAGCAGCAGTAACTTGGACTATAACTTAGAGTTCAAGAATGTTTGCTTTTCTTGGGAAATTCAAGCAGGCAATCCTCAGTCCTCTCCGATAGCACTGTTCAACAGAAATGTAGTACAAGCCTTGTGTCTCATGACAGAAGCAATTCAAATTTTCTACTAACTGTATTGGGTTTCCCTGGTGGCTCAGAAGAATCTGCAATGTGGGAGAAGTGGGTTCAATCCCTGGGTTGGGAAGATTACCTGGAGAAGGAAATGGCTACCCACTCCAGTATTCTGGCTTGAAGAATTCCATCGACTGTATAGTCCATGAGGTCACAAAGAGTTGGACACGACTGAGCAATTTTCACTTTCACTTTATTCAAAGAGAAATGAGTGAAATTGATTTTAATAATTAATGGATGTATTTTAATACCATAACATCTATTTATTTAACATAATGTACTCAAAATAGATCATTTCAGCATAGAATCAGTGTAAAACTGTTTATGAGATATTTTAGTCTTTTTGGTGGGATACATGTGGGGTACCTCACTTTGGTTTGAAAGTGAAAGTTTTACTTTGGTTTAAACATGTTTAAAGGTGGCACTAGTTACATTTCACAGAGAAGGCAATGGCACCCCACTCCAGTACTCTTGCCTGGAAAATCCCATGGACAGAGGAGCCTGGTAGGCTGCAGTCCACGGGATCACTAAGAGTCGGACACAACTGAGTGACTTCACTTTCCCTTTTCACTTTCATGCATTGGAGAAGGAAATGGCAACCCACTCCAGTGTTCTTGCCTGGAGAATCCCAGGGGTGGGGGAGCCTGGTGGGCTCCCATTTATGGGGTCGCTAAGAGTTGGACACGACTGAAGTGACTTAGCAGCAGCAGCAGCAGTTACCTTTCAAGGACTCCCTAGACTAGGGGCTACTAAATTGGCTAGGACAACTCAGCAGCATTTTTCTTTCCTTTGTTTAATATTTGTTCATTTTTGGTTGCATTGGGTCTTAGTTGCAGCATGCGGGATCTTGGTTTGTAGCTATGGGCTCTTCACTGCATTGCTCAAGCTTCTCTCTAGTCGTTGTGGAGGGAGGGAGGCTGTGGCACCCTCAGTAGTTGTGGCTCACAGGAGCATAGCTGCCTCCAGGCATGTGGGATCTTAGCTCCAAGACCAGGAACCCAACCCACATCCCCTTCATTGGACAGTGGATTCTTAACCACTGGACCACTAGGGAAGCATTTTTTCCCCTGGAGAAATTAGTCTAAGCTGAGATGAAACACCTTACAAGGTAGTCACATCTTAAATGATGCTAATGAACAACTGTGGCGGGAACTACTCAAAAGACCTGCCTCAGTTTGACAATATGACAAGCTGGGAGTATTAAAGTGAGCTACTTAAATGCAGAAGTCTGGACAGTACCTGTTTCTGGACCTAAAAGAGAACCAGAGGAAGGTAAGCTTGGTTTGCTCTCTGAGATGTGTTTATTTCTGACTGAGGAGGCCAAGAGTGAGCCAGGAAAGAGTGAAACAAAGAGAGAAATACTGGAGCAGTGATGGTGGGTGGGGGTGGGGTCTGAAAGAGCGGTGAACAAAGACGCATCTGTGTTTGGGAGAAAAATATGATTTTATCTCAGAACGTTCTTTTTTTATCCTTACATCACTCTATCCTAAGGCCAAAGGAATTTTTTTTATCCTCAGCAGAGATGTTAGAGGTTGAAGATTATATTCCCCACGTACAAAAGAGCCATCAGTAGTCCTTTCTGTTCCCTGGTTTATGGAGCAAACCCCTAAAGATTGAATCATGTGTTATATGCTGAAAGCAAGGATTCAGAATCAAATACTGACTTTATTTACAGACATATTAATAAGAGGGTTTATCAGTCTGAAATGATCTATGTTTAGCTGCTTCTGAATAGTTGTGTTCACATAAATTTGCCTTTAAAAATGGTTTATTAAGCTCTGATATTCCACAACCAGGGGTCAAACCCACCCCCCGGACTCCTTGCACTGGAAGCACAGAGTCTTAACCACTGGGCTGCCAAGGAAGTCCCTAGGTTTGTGCTAATGAATCTTTAGTGAGTGTGGGACAAGGGATCTAGGAGTATAAAGATGAACACATCATACAGGGACCTACTGTAGAGCACAGGGAATGCTGCTCAATCGTCTGTAATAACCTAAATAGGAAAAAAAATTTGAAAAAGAATAGATACTCATATATGTATAACTGAATCACTTCGCTGTACACCTGAAATACAACATTGTTAATCAACTATGTTCCAATAGAAAATGAAAATTAAAAAAAAATAAAGATGAACAGAAGCAGCTAGTGTTGTGCAGTAGAGAAATATGGTCATTTTCTTTCAAGCTGGTAAGTGCAAAAAAACCCAAAACAAAACACTTTTTTCTTTTTAAAGCATGGAAAGGAATTTCATCCCACACCAGAGTAATAAGGGTAAGCTTCCTGGAACAGAATTTTAAAAGCAACTTGTGTTAGCTAAGTGAAATAGGATGTACTTCCAGGCAGAGGGCAGAATGATCAAGCATGAAATAGTGAGATGTGGGTAACTGCCCATCAAAGAGAAATAACTTCAAAGGTTCCATCTTGCACATTTAAAGCATTACTCACTTATAACCTGTGTTGCCTAGTCTACTGTGTATTCAGTAAGTGTAGGAGTCATACTTCATTCAATGCCAATATCTCTATTTCCCTGGATTATAGCAGACACACACATATATAATGACATGGATTAATAACATTTCTGCTATTCACAGCAGGCTTATCTCTAGCAAGGACATGAATGTTTTCATCACAGCATGCAGCAACAGAAATATGAAAATCTGTTTCTCCAACCAGAAATGCAGTCTTAACCTGAGTGGCAGAGTAATTGAAGTCCACCAGGCAACTGAAAATAGGTCTTAGAGTCAGGGTTTTAAAAACTCATGTGTAATTCCTGCCACTTGTCAGCTATTCAGGCTTGGTGACATCAGTCTTTGATAGTTCTTCATCAAAATTCACTCTCCTAACTGGACTACGGTTCACATCTTGACTTGTAGGTTTTTCAGGGGATAGGGTTTTAGCCAATAAAATGTAAGTAGGAGAGGTCCAGATCACTTCCAAGGTTGGCCAATAAAAATTTGCGGGTTCTACCTGTCTGCCATGTATGTTCCATGGCCACATTTTTCAAAATGGTAGATCGTTGCTCAAAAATTTGGTCCTAAATGTGAGCATGAAGCAGAGCCCCTTCTGATGGTGAACCACTTACCCCAACATCAAAGGAATGCATTTCTTGTTCTCTAATCCACTAAATACTTAGAGCTTATTTGTTATAGAAATTTGACATATGCTAACTTAGGGAACAGTAATACCTACTTCACAGATGAGATGACATATATAAATCCTTAGCACAGGGCCTGGCAACTTGTATGTAAGCCAAATTACCAGTTGTTATAGTTATAATTTGGATGAGAATCAAATCATAAATTATAAATCAATGTGAAACTAAAAGCTAGAAAGTTATACAATATTGGATATTCCAGACCTCTGTCTCTTGGGTAGTTTTAAGAACTCCTGAAATCTTATTACTTCTAATGAAGCCTTTACTTAGGAAGTGAAATTACTTCCCCCAACCACTTACACATCTCAGTTGTAACCTTTCACTATACACACACACAACATACACACACAGACACACACACACATACAACCCTCTTATACAGCATGTACTTGCATCTTTATATGCTTTTAAATAATAATTAATGATTCAGGACATTCATTTTATACTTTTCAAAAAGCAAGCGTGTAACTTAGTGAAATGTACCATAACAATTCATATACCAGTGACTGATAACAGGTATACCCTTATGAAAATGCCATTAATAATGTCCAAAATCTAGAACCATAAAAACGAGATAGAAAATGATTTACTAAGTAAGATGAGAAATCACACTGGTGCATATCTGTCCTAAAGAACTCTTACTCCAAGGTCTTAAATACAACCACAAATCTACAGGCAAGAAAGAAGTAAGGTAATTATAATCACCAGTTCTTCCATTTAAAAGAGGGGGAAAACCCAACTCTTATAAAACTTCTGGCTTCCTTGGCCAGTGTTTCTTTTTAGCCTCTGTTCTCATCTCAGAGCATTAATGATGCCCAGAATATGCCTGTCCATTACAACGACTAATGAGCATACCGGAGTTCACATACAGCTTGAACAAATTAGTCATCTGCATTTAAGTGCCTCGGCTGATGATTGCACATCCATTTTTAGTGGGGTGCATCTGCATACCTTTTAACATTGAAAAGAATTGGGCTTTCCATATCAAATTATAGGTTTAATCTGTGGCTTTTAAGTACTGCACAAGTCAAGTTAGGTTAAAAACAAAACTGACCATAATAGAAAACATCCATGATAAATTTCCCAAGAATTTACCCCCCACCCCCATCTATTCTGGCATTATTCCCTTTTTTTAGGTAGGTGCAATGCGGTGTTACTTTTTATTTGAAAACTGTGACAAGTCAGGCTACAGCCTGAATAGGTACATTGTATAATGTTACTGTTCAATATAAGCTAATTAAATTACACAGGTTATAAGGAAAGAATTAATATAATCCTTTCATAAAAGTTGTGATTAGGTAAATGTCTTTGTATCTTAAAATTTTCAAAGTTATATGCTATCTTTTAAAACATGTGAAGATAGATCAGTCATCCATCCATTTATGCAACAGGAGTTTCAGGTTCCAACTAAGTGCCAGACACCATGCTAGATGCAGGGGATGCTAAAATGAGTAAGACCCAATTGGCTGCCCCCAAGGAACTCTATCTAGTGGCAGAGACAAACAGAAAACACAGTTCTGTATCATAAATTAATGGAATGAATAAAATACACTCTATCATTTAAACATTTAATTTAAACTTGACTTTGGCATAAGCATTATTTTAAATGATTTGCAAGGTTGTTTTTCTATTTTGTGGTCTCTTTAAAAATCTGATGAAAGATAAAATTCTACTTCCCAAATGTTCATAATTAAAACCAAATGCACAGATAATTAAGTATACTATAAGAAATCCAACAGATGTCATGGCGAAACAAGTTTGATCAAACCTGACATTTTTAAAACAATATTAGAATGCATCTGTCATTCATTCCTTCAAGTATGCATTAACTGGTTTCTAAGTGCTTACTAAGTAGACTGTAAACTACAAAATTCCTGATCTTCATTGTCCATGCTTCTAATCAAGATTCTGAGTGTACCCAAGTGAATAAGCATGGCTCCTACCCACAAAGAATTTACACTCTAATCTAAAACCAGATTTAATGTTATATGTTCTTTAATGTTAAGAGGAATTTAAACACTCTCTTAAGAAAGTATCAGCAGATCATGAAGCTCAAAGAGACTGTAACTCCAAAAACTTTAAATACCTCGTCTTTTCCACTTTCTTATGTACATACATGTATACATATACACATGTACAAAAGTGCTGCTGATTGTTATAAATGAAACTTAAAAAAAAAATCTTAGCCAAGGTTTTCAGAAGGCTATTAGCCATGGTTGCAAAGCAGAGAGTGCCACCTCCCTCACTAGCTGGATACCCACCCATATACTCCCACTCTGTTGCTTTACAAACTGTGATTTTATTGTTATTGTGAAATGTTGTTAACCAGTTTTTCACTGCTTCTGTTTAACATTGTCATGTCTCTTCCCTATTTTGGAAATATTTATTTTTCTTCCAGTTTTATAGAGATTTAATTGAATTACAACACTGCCTAAGTTTAAGATGCACAGCCTAATGATGTGATTTACATACGTCACGAAATGATTATCATAATTAGTCTCCATCATCATATAATACAAAACTTTTTTAAATAGAAAAACAATTTTCCTTGCGATAAGAACCCTTAGGATTTACTCTGTTAACAACTCTCACATGTAACATAGAGCAGTACTCATTGTATTTCTTATGTTGTACCTTACATCCCTACTGCTTACATACCTTATAACTAACTGGAAGTTTACACCTTTGACTGCCTTCAGCTAATACCCCTCCCACCTCTGGGAACCACACAGCTAACCTCTTATTCTGTAAGTTTGTTTTTGAACACCCAGTAACGTTTAAATTACGATGACAATATTAACAGCAAAGATTAGAAAAATCAGTAATAACATTTTGGATATGCCCAAATCTTTAACCATACCAACACTAGTTCTTTAAGCCTGATTCAAACAATGTATGATGGAGATGGATACGTTTATCTCTGGGAACAAGGACTGTATCCCAGAATAATTTTGTGCAGTGCTCAGTGGCTCAGTCGTGGGAACTCTTTGCGACCCTATGGGCTGTAGCCCGCCAGGCTCCTCTGTCCATGGGATTTCTCAGGCAAGAATACTGCAGTGGGTTGCCATTTCCTCCTCCAGGGGACCTTCCCAACTCAGGATGGGAACTAGTGCCTCCTGCATTGCAGGAGGATTCCTTTATCTCTTGGTAAAAAACAAAAAAAGGCTGCTGAATGAAGCCTATTGTAAATTTCCATATGTATATTTCAGTTTCCAATGTATACTTTCTATTGTTACAAAACAACACTGATGCTGGAAAAACTTGTTCTATAGAGTTCCATTGTAGTAAAAGTTGTTGAAATAAGCGCTACCCTATTTGTGTGTGTGTGTGTGTGTGTCTACTCCTTACTAGGAAGAGCTGAAAGTTATATTGTGAAGGAAACATTCTTACTGTGGCTGCTACTCTCTGATCAAGATTCAGAATCCTAAGGAAATGCTTGTTTTCCCCAAAATGTGACAGGAAGACTTCTCAACTCTACCGAAAAGTCAAGAAGCGGTTTGCAAAGGTGAAGACAAACCCGAGTCGTAAAGGAAACACCTCCGGACGTGGAAGTGGTCCGTTTGGACCCGGCAGCCCGGGCCAGCTGCAGATTGGGGTGGGGGACCGCAATCCTCGGGTCATACCCGCCAGCCCCGCGTCTGGTCCGGCGCCTCACTCCTGCCGCCGTCCAGTGATTTCCACGGCCGGCGGCGACGGGAGGTCCCTGGGAGGCACTTGCTCCGCGGGGCGGCTCGAGGCCTCGAGAGATTTCAGGAGAGCAGGGCAGGCGCGGAGCCTCGCGCGCTCCCCGCAGCAGCGACCTATTCCCGCCCGCGGGGAGCCGAGGGAGTAGAACTGGGCAGCCGGGGGAAGGAAGCCCCCGGGCGCGAGGCCTCGCTTTCGCGGCTCTGAAAACTTTCCAGCGCGCGTGCCACGGCGACGCGCGGCGGCTGCGCCCGGGGCCCCGGCGGCCCGCGCCGCCCGCGGGGAACTTTTGGGTGTTTCGGTGGCCTGTCACTCTCGCCGGCCGACGCGCCTCCCCCTGGGCTCGCGCGGCCGGAGCGCCCTCCCTCTCGGCGAGGACCTGCCCAGGCGCCGGCGGCTCCCGTGCCCGCTCGGCGCTCGCCCTGCCAGCGCCCCCGCCGCCCGGCTCCCCCGCGCCTCGCGTTTCAACCTGGCCCGGCCGCGCCCCGCGCCCTGAGCGCCTCGAGCCCCCGGGCGGCCCCCGGAGCGGGGAGGCGGGGAACGGAGGAGGGGACCCGCCGCCGGGGGGTGTGGGGCGGGGTGGGGGGGCCCTGGCTGCTGGCTCCTGGCCGACTTTTCGCCAATGGTCCAGAGCGACACGTCCAAGTCGCCTCCCACAGCGGCGGCGGCGGTGGCGCAGGAGATCCAGATGGAACTGCTGGAGAACGCGGCTCCCGCGGGGGCGCTCGGAGCGGCCGCACAGGTAGCGAGAGCGCCGCGCCCTCCCCTTCCTTTGTGAGCCGCCCGGGCGCCGGGGCTCCATCCCGCCCGCCGCCTGCTCTGCTGGGGTCCCTCGCCCGGCCGTCCGCTCCGGCCTGGGTCTTCCCCGCAGCCGCCGCCTCCTTCCCTCGCGCTTTGCCACCCACTTCTCCCTCTCCGGGCGCCGGCGCCCCCCGCTCCTCTCCGCCTTCCCGCTCCCCTCCACCCCGGCTCTTCTCCGGCTTCCATTTTTCTCTGCTTCCCCAAAGCCAGTGGGAAGGGGGCGGGGGAGACCTCCTGGTCCTCAGAGGCTGCCCCCCGAGGCCAGCCCTCCTCGCCCCTTCCCGGGAGAGGCGCATGGACAGCCATGAATCAGGCGGGCGGACTGGACCTGCTCAAGATCGTGAGTCGGGGGTGGGGGTGCGGGGGGCTTCTACAACTCTGCTCCGACGCCGACCCTTTTAGACCAGCTCCGAGCCAGGGTGGGAGTAGGGGGCGTGTGATGGGGTGGGGGCGGGCAGGAGGGCGTTGGAGGGGGCGCTCTGCCCCTGCCTCCCCACAAGGAGCTGCGACCCCCCTGGCACCCGGGCGTTACACCGCTGGGACAGCTCGGCTCCCCTCCTGGCACTGGCCAGGTTTGCCTGGACCCCTAGCTCGCTGTAGAAGGGAGCGAGTTGGGCACGAGAAACTTTCTATTTTTCCCCTGGTCTTGAAATGTTAGCCATCTCAGAGAGCTCCGAGGCCACCTTCTGATGAGTATTAGCGGTTTCTGGGGAAATTCCGGGTTGCTGCTCGTTGTGAAATAGGAGATGTCAGTTGTAGGCACTGGGCAGTGATAAGGTGGCTTTTACGTAAGGCTTTGGCAGGTACAGTTTGGATTACAGACACCTCCAGTTCTCAGCGGTAAGGAGTCTCTCAACTTTTCTCCTAGCAGGGAAATATTTTAGGACTCCTAACTGTGGGCTGCTTGGCAAAGAGGTTAAGGTTTCATTTCAAGCATCACTTTGGAGAACGTCTCTGCTTAGTGATGCTGGTTTGTTGATTTCAAACCTCCGCTTGCAAGACTGTAAATTGTGGGAAGATTCTATAGCTTTATACTTATGTCAAATTTCTAGGTACATAATTTGTGTACTTTATATTTGTATATGCTGGAGAGAATGTGTTAATCTTATTTACTGTGGTAAGGTGGGCAGGAGTGGGCCACAGTAATAAAATGTTTTGCTGCTTAATTTTTTTCATAGGTGATAGAAATGGACTGCTTTAGCTATTTTAATACTGTTAATAATGGTGGTTCCAGTGGCATAGTCATGGAGTTTTGTTGAACTTTCTTTTATCACTGGGAATTAAAAGTGCAGATTAAAACACACCATTCATTTTGATTTGAAATGCAGGGGAAAAAAATGTTGAAACCAATCATTCGTTTAATCAGAAATCCATGTCTTTTGTAGAGGAATTTATTCTTTCATGGAGGTAAGACAGCTAGATTTTAGTGAGCCTTGGGCTGTTAGGCTGCCAGAACCGAGTGGGGACATGTAACTAACAACCTACATTTCCATCTGGCCTCTGCCAGTGGGCCTGAATTGTTACCAACACCTGTCACATTTGTTCTAGACTCCTGATTTTATCTAGATACTCATTAGGTTAGCTGAGAGCAAGAAATGTACTCAGGGACTTTCTTTTCTTTTCTTTTTTTTTTAGGATAAAGGTCTTAAATATTGATAGAGAAAAGGACTTTTAGACCCTCTTTTCTCTTTGATCTTCCTTCAGTTTTTTTTTTTTTCCCAGTTTTTATTCTTATGATAAAAATAGAGTTCCTGAATTCCTGGAGATCAAAGCTAGGGCAAAACAGAAAGCATGACTACATTCAGATAAGAGACACTAATTTACTTAATGATTTATGTAGTGGTAAACGTAGTGATAAATGTTAAGTATTTGTGATGTTTCTGCAAACCTGGAAATGATTCAGAAAGGAGAAGACACACTTTCTACCTTCATAGAATGTACATTCCAATAGCTGCAAGAGTGATGAATGGATGATGATTGTATGACGTGGGGCTCTAAGAGAAATACTGAATCTTAGATGGTTGCTGAGGAAAAGATCACAGATACTCTATTTGGAGTAATCTGTAAGGACTTCATGGAAGAGGTGGCATTTGAGAAGAGATTTGAAGTCAGATTTCAGCAGATTTTTCAGAGATGCTCCGGAGCTCTTCAGGGAGCTAGTCTGACTGCCAAGAAACAGCAGTTACAAGTCTGATACATTTGTAATCCCTAGTTTGAAAAGCCTGTACAGGTACAGATTGGAGCTTAGTCAAGCAGAAGTCTGACAATGCAACTGAGGCCACATCATGAAGGCTTTGGAACCTGAAATGTAATGAACAACAAAAAACCTTGGAAGGGATTGAGGGAAGGAGCAGTGTAACAGCTCATGGAGAAGATTCACCTGGGGAGCATGCTGTAAGGGAGCTGGGAGTCTCAGGAGTCCAGAGGTAGAGCTGCCGCAGGGGAGATTGATGTAACAGTTTGGACAAGAGGTAATGAGGTCTAAACTCAAAAGAGAGAAAAGTTAATAGATAGGACAGGACTACAGATGGACACAGTCCAGAGACCCAGTCCATAGGAATTACAAGTGACTGAATGAGAGAGGCAGGGAGGAATGTATAACAGAGGCATAAACATTCAGCTGCATCAGCATCCTTCTCTTTGCTCTACCTTCCAAAAATGAAAGCAATTTCCCCTGAATCGTGTTCATATCACAGCCATTATCTGAGGGGAACGTTGCCTTGTTTATTTGATATCTAATAAATTATGTCATCACAGGGCTGTGAAAACTTGGCAAGGTGTCTCTTCCATGTCTCTGGGCAGGCTAGGCCAGCAGTAAACCACCTGGGGAAAAAAGACTGTCACTGGAGCATCCCTGTCTTTTGCAACACTGAGTTACCGTAACTCCCCTGAGAAATGGAGTTTTCATTTGTGAAATATCTCTCTTAGCACTCATTGGTCTGAAGAGTCCTTTCTCTTTCACCTCTGGGCTATACTACACATTCTATATGAACAAAGCAAAAGATGGAACTCCACAGACTGCCCATTGATCTTTTTCCTGTCAAAAATCCTGCTGAGGGAAGGGGCACCCTCCTACTCTCTCTCCCTAGGAGATGGTCATAAACAAAATAGATCTATTTCTTACATGAGAAGCAAGTGACAATCTAACTGCAAATACTTGAGAGTTCAGATTTAAGCACATCACATCCCTTTTAAGGTAACCTGTTGAACGCCTCAGTGCAAACTTGGACACAGTCTGCCTCCAAAGTCAAGTTGCTGACCAAACGCTCTCCCTCCAAAACTTTAAATCTGTGCCATCCACCACGGTAGCCACTAGTCACATGTGACTTCTGAGCACTTGAAATGTGACTGATTTGAACTGAGATGTGCTGTACGTGTAAAATACACATTTTAAAATACATCAAAATGTAGATCAAATAAGTAGGCAGGTACAAATTAACTAAAAATGAAGATAACTTAAAAATACAAAATACATGTGACATATATATATATATATATATATATATATATATATATATATATACTTAGAGGAGGAGGGCATGGCAACCCACTTCATTATTATTGCCTGGGAAATCCCATGGACAGAGGAGCCTGGCCTGCTACACTCCAGAGGGTCAAAAAGAATCAGACACAACTGAAGCGACTTAGCATGCACACACATGTAGACTTACGGCTGATTCACATTGTATGGTGGAAACTAATACAACGTTGTAAAGCAATTATCCTCCAGTTGTGTGTGTACTCAGTCACTCACTTATGTCAGACTCTTTTGTGACCCCATGGACTGTAGCCTGCCAAGCTCTTCTGTCTGTGGAATTTTCCAGGTGGGAATACTGTGGCAAGTTGCCGTTTCCTTCTCTAGGGGATCTTCCAGACCCAGGGATGGAACCCTGCATTGCAGGTGGATTCTTTACCTCTGTGCCATTGGGGAAGTCATCTTCCAATTAAAGCTGAATTAAAAACTATATAGTTGAAGAAATCTCAAGGATATTATTTCAATGAAAGTCAATTTCATTCAATTCAATAAACATTTAATAAGTAAAAAATATATGAAATACAGAGGAGACCTGTATTTTGCAGGAGACCTTGGTTTGATTCCTGGGTCTGGAAGATCCTCTGGAGAAGGAATAGGCTACCCATTCCAGTGTTCTTGGGCTTCCCTGGTGGCTCAGCTGGTAAAGAATCTGCGTGCAATGTGGGAGACCTGGGTTTGATACCTGGGTAGGGAAGATCCCCTGGAGAAGGGAATAGCTACCCCCTCCAGTATTCTGGCCTGGAGAATTCCATGGACTGTACAGTCCATGGGGTCAAAAGGAGTCGGACGTGACTGAGTAACTAAGCACAGCACAGCACAATGTATCAAAAATATGATGAAAGTGAAAGTTGTTCAGTTGTGTACTACTCTTTGCAACCCCATGGACTGCAGCCCACAGGCTCCTGGTCCATGGGGATTCTCCAGACAAAAATACTGGAGTGGGTTGCGTTTCCTCTTCCAGGGAATCTTTTGAACTCAGGTCTCCCACATTGCAGGAGAAATCTTTACCATCTGGGCCACCCGTGGAAGCCCTTTGATACATTTAGTCAGATACATTATTATAATTCACTTGCTCTGTTGCCTTTTACCATTTTAATAGAGCTACTAGAAATTTCCTATTACGTAGGTGACTTTTATTTCTATTGGACAGCATTAGTCTAAAAGCACAGCACTGGGAATTCTCCGGGGAGTTGAACAGATCTGGATGGAGGCTGGGTGGAGGCAAACTCAGGGTGAAAGGAACTGAGACTAGGATGCAGCAGAGGAGGAAATGGGTGAAGCAAGAGCAGGATCTCAGCATTTTAGGCCTCAAAGAGCTGGTAACGAGCACCTCCAATTGCACCTGGAGATGAACCAAAAGTAAGCAGAGGGCCTGTTTGTTTTGCTCCTGGCAACGAAACCCAGCTGGCTCCACCCCATCAGAGTTTGCCAGATGCTTCTCAAGCACATTGTCTAATTCAACCTGGTCATGACAACATCCTGAATTGTGCAGCAAGGTGCTTTGCCTAAAAAGAGCAGCAGCTCTTCCCCCAGGTCAGTACCAGTTTCCAAAGACTTTTTGGGGTCCGAGGTTCAGTTCAGCCTTTGCAGCCTTGTTGCATAATGGACTTGGGTCCATGTCTTGCCCTTCTGACCTTGTCTGTTTAACCTTTGCCCCAGCCTACATCACTTGCTTTTCCAGTGGGATTTTTTTTTTTTAAATTTTCTTTACTTTATTGTGTTGGTTTTTCCATACAATGACATGAAACCGCCATGGGTTTACATATGCTCCCCCTCCAGAACCCCCCTCCCTCTTCCCTCCCTCCTCCCTCCCCCCGGGAAATCTCGATGCACCAGCCCCGAGCATCAACCCTGGGCTGGCGATTGATTTCACATAAGATAATTAACATGTTTCAATGCCATTCTCCCATATCATCCCACCCTTGCCCTCTTCCACAGAGTCCACGAGTCTGTTCTATACATCTGCGTTCCTTTTGCTGTCTCGCATGCAGGGTTCTCGTTACCATCTTTCTAAATTCCATATATATGCGTTAGTATACTGTATTGTTGTTCTTGCTTCTGGCTTACTTCACTCTGGATAATGGGCTCCAGTTCCGTCCACCTGAGTAGAACTGATTCAAATGAATTTTTTTAATGCTGAGTAATATTCCATTGTGTATATGTACCTTGGACAACCTAGATGTCCAATGGGATTTTGTTCTGCCATTGCCTGGGCGAAATTTATGAACCTGCTCATCAGGATTTCTGAGTGCATTTAAACCTCAAAACATAATATCTGGCTATCTGAGTGACTGGAGGTTTAGTTGGTTTTGTGATTTTATGTTCCTGTTCTTTTTTATTTTCCTTTTATGTAAAGAATTAGTTTACCTGTTGCTCTATTTGGTTGCATTGAATTATACAGTCTGTTGCCTTGGTCCTTTTAAGAGAAGCTGAGTGTGGGATGAATTGGAAGATTGGAATTAACATCTACACACTATTGATACTATGCATAAAATAGATAATTAATGAGAACCTACTCTATAGCACAGGGAGCTCTACTTCAGTGCTCTGTGGTGACCTAAATGGGAAGGAAATCCAAAAATGAGTGGGCATAAATATACATATGGCTGATTTTCTTTGCTGAACAGCAGAAACTAACACAACTCTGTAAAGCAATTATACTCCAATAAAAAGAGTAGCTGAGCAAAATACGTTGCTCCTGTGTGTGTAGAGAGTTGAGCCCTCCCAGGTTTTGTGACTGTGGGGACTTGTCTCAGTCCTGCCAAGAGTATATGGCACAACATGGGCTTTCGCAAGGACAAGGAGTTCAGATTAATTATGACACCACTTTAGTGACTGGGACTGTCTTAAGAGTTCTTTCCAAACATGGCTGTAGGTAAACCATGAAGAAGGCAGGGTTGGCCCTTGACCATCTCCCTCCCTGGCCATGTCTCCTCTCCCTCTCTACCTGAAGAGCTCTATTTATTCTGTTCCTTGATTCCTTTCTGCTTTTGTGTAAACCAATCCATATGGAGAACTTGCTCTGTTCCCTTTTCTAGGGAGGTGCTATCTCACTGCCTTCTCTCCTAGTAAAGGATCTGATAGCCTCGTTCACCCGAAACTGATGGTAAATGAGGATATTAACTGTCTGAGTCCTCTCCGTTGAGTTTTGGTTGCCTTTGCTTCAGACTCTAAGATGAGGAAAGTCTGCAGTTGGAAGGGATAAATATCAATGAATGCTGATCAAGAGGGCTGGAAACTAATTTCAGGTATCAGCATTATGCTCACAGGGAGCAGTTTATAGGGAAGAGAACTGTTACCTTATTCATCAACCAGAGAAGCTGACATATTCAAAACTGCTCCCAGGGGTCCCCAAGCCAACTTTGTGTGAGAAACTGGGCTGAAGTCTCTAGTTAACTGATGACTTCTGTAATTAACTACTGTCTACTTCCAATCATACAGAGATTAGGTTTCAATGACCTGTGGACATGTGGCCATTTGCTGAGTTTAAGATTGTAATCCAATTTTAAAAAGTTATTTAGTATCAAAGAAAACAGTCTTTCACATGAAGATGATACTAACCTAATCTTGGTGAATGGTGGATATCTTTTTAATGTCATTCATATATTTGTGGTGATTTCTTAAATTTTTTTCTAGTTTCTGAAATGTTACTTTTCTACTGTTTTAGGAGAGGTAATTTATTATTTTATTTTTGTGTTGGGGGTATAGTTGCTTTACAATACGGTGTTAGTTTCTACTGAATAGCAAAGTGCATCAGCTATACATATATGCAGATCACTTCCCACCTTCCCCTATTCCACCCCTCTAGGTTGTCACAGAGCCTTGAGCTGAGCTTCCTGTGTTACATAGCAGCTTTCCACTAACTATCTATCTTACACAGGGTGTACATAGGGGTTTCCCAGGTGGCTCAGAGGTAGAGAATCACCTGCCAAGCAGGAGATGCAGATTCCATCCCTGGGTCAGGAAGGTCCCTTGGAAAAGGAAATGGCAACCCACTCCAGTGTTCTTGCCTGGGAAATCCATGGACAGATGAGCCTGGCAGGCTACAGTCCAGAGGGTTGCAAAAGAGTCAGATACAACTTAGTGAGCAAAACAACAACAACAGTGTACATGTATCAGTCCCAATCTCCCAATTCATTCCACCTTTGTCCCCCACTGCCATGTCTCTGTTCCTGCCTGCAAATAGATTCATGTGTACCATTTTCTAGATTCTATATATATGTTTAATAGATGATATTTGTTTTTCTCTTTCTAACTTACATCACTCTGTGTGACAGACTCTCAATCCATCCACATCCCTACAAATGACCCAATTCCATTCCTTTTAATGTCTGAATAGTAGTCCATTGTATGTATGTGCCACATCTTCTTTATCCAGTGATCTGCCCACGGACATTTAGGTTGCTTCCATGTCCTGGCTGTTGTAAACAGTGCTGCAATGAACATTCAAGTACATGTGTCTTTTTTAAATAATGGGTCTTTTTCAGGGTTCATGCCTAGTAATGGGACTGCTGGGTCATATGGTAGTTTTAAAGGAACCTTCATACTGTACTCCATAGTGGCTGCATCCATATACATTCCCACCAGCAGTGTCAGAGGGTCCCCTTTTCTGCACACCCTCTCCATTTATTGTTTGTAGACTTTTTGTTGATGGCCATCCTGACCAGTGTGAGGTGATACCTTATTGTAGTTTTGATCTGCGTTTCTGTAGTAATGAGTCTTGTTATACACAGTTTACTTTTCTCCTATTTACGGTAGTTGACTTCACTGATTTTATTAAGTTATGTGTGTGCTCAGTGGTGTCCAACTCTTTGTGACCCAATGGACTGTAGCCTGCCAGGCTTCTCTGTCCATGGGATTTCCCAGGCAAGGATACTGAAGTGGGTTGCCATTTCCTTTTCCTTATTAAGCTAATATAACTATTAATAAGAGGCAATGAGTGGCATTAGTGACTTTTAGACTGTAGGGATGTGGAGGTCTGTGTGTATCCTAGAGAGTATTATGGGTTACACTTGGCACTCTTGACAGCCCGACTGTGTTCTCTTCCTTTACATCCTGAAACTCTATTAATCATTTCATGTATTTAATAGCAGATGTTTAGATACTTAGTGTTGCTAAAAAAAATTTAGAAACCCCATTGCTCATAAAAGTAGCTGCATTTGAAGTAGCCAGTTAAGAAAACTTTACTTCTTTTCCAAGTTTAGGCAGCTACATATTTGAATACTTATTCTTTCCTGTCTGTTACCATTTGGGTGAGGGTTGGCCTTCACTTTTTTTTTTTTTAATTCCTTCATCTGAAACACTCTGGTCCTCATTTTCCAGAATTTTGAATAACTTATACAGACGTCATTTTAATAAGTTAGACTCAATTTTAAATATGCATGGGATTTAATGTAGCTTCATTTGGGAATGGTAGTATAAATTTTCACTAACCTTTTTTAAACTGTGTAAAGATGGACTATTAGCTTTGCAAAAGTTGCTTTAATTATTTTCTTCTTGATCCTGGATATTGTTATCGAAGCATCACTCAGCATTACTTTTTTTTTTTTTTAAGGAGATTATAAGAGAGAAAGTACTGCTGAAATTAGTAAATAGAAGTGTATTTAAGCATATCTATTTGGCCACCTCATGTGAAGAGCTGACTCATTGGAAAAGACCCTGATATTCGGAAGGATTGGGGGCAGGAGGAGAAGGGGACGACAGAGGATGAGATGGCTGGATGGCATCACCAACTCGATAGATATGGGTTTGGGTGGACTCTGGGAGTTGGTGATGGACAGGGAGGCCTGGCATGCTGAGATTCATGGGGTCACAAAGAGTCGGACACGACTGAGCAACTGAACTGAACTGATTTTGACTTTTAGTAAGCATATGTAATGAATAAAAACTTGCTTTAACACTGTTAAGCAGAAAGACTTTGAATAAATCACCTCTCATACATTTAAGTGATTGAAGGAAAAGATATTTTTTCTCAAAGCTATCACTAGGGGACCTTCCTGGTGGTCAAGTGGTTAAGACTCCACACTTCTAATGCAGAGGACATGGGTTCGATCCTTAGCCAGGGAACTAAGGTCTCACATGTCATGTAGTGTGGCCAAAAAAATAAAATAATATCATTAGTTTGTGTGCAATTCAGGATGTCATCTTTTTTTAAGTGTATCAGCTGTGTCTTAGTAGAGTTGAAACCTATAATAATCCAACTTAGACACATGGCATTTGTAGCTAAGTACACCTGAAATAATGTTTATGAACAGTATCCCCAGGGGCCAGGAAAAATTAAAATGACTTTTTAAATGTGTTTCATTTTTTTGCAGAGAACAGCAGCCTCCCCTGGGACTGGCTGTCTTAAATATTGTGTGGTTCTCACAGTGCCTGCTGGGCAGTGTCAGCAGCCATGAAAAAGCTTATACTCAAAGCAGCTGAATAGTAAAAACATATTTATCATTAAAAATCCAAAATAAATGATAATGGTATGACTTTAAAGAAGCTTTTTCCACTCATGTCCAAACAATGCTGTTTGGATACAGGATTATGGGATAATAGAATATTTTGTCTTTATTCTCAAAAGATAATTTATACTCCAAATGAAGATACACGGTAAATTTAACATAGATTTGCCCTCACCTTCCCTCAAGGAAATATGTTAGGCTTTAAAACTGCTTTCAAGGTAATAAGTATTTTTCCACATGGAATAATATAAAAAATTTATTTTTTCATTTTAAGGAGACTTTCAAACTTTAACGTTGCTGGGCCTTGGAAGACACTTTTGCGCTAACCTTTCCATAATAGTTGGAAAAGGAAGAGTATTGTTGAAAGAATGTTATTTTTCAACAGTTTACGGCATAATGTTTACAAAAGTAAGAAGAATATGCTGTTACGTGAAGAGAACCTTGTATTATGAAAGCCCAGCCTAGATTGTCTTTCCTTTTATGAAGTCGAGAGTTAATTAAATGCCATGGAAACACATTTGTATTATATAAATCCCTTCAGTACTTGGAAGAGAACAAACATATTTAAGGCAAATTTTTGCTTTAAAATTATACCACCCCTCTCACTGATTGCAAATTCATCTAAATTACTCATAACACAAATGTTTGTAAGAGATTTCAGCTTGCCTAAGTGCTATGTATATTATGGTTTATATTTCCATTTTAATGAAAAACATATGAATGTGTAAAATATAACAAAAGTAGCATTTTCAAAACCCGAACATGGTGATTTTCAAAAAAGCAAATTTTGTTAATTGTGATCATCCAATGAAGTCTCTGTGGGCCTTCTAAACACATGATACATTTTAGCCCAATTTTTCTCCACTCTTGTCATCCTAATGTGGGTATCACATTTTATAATACTATTTTGAGCCCTTATCATGTGCTAGGTCTTACAGTAAATGTTATAAATACATTCCTTCATTTAATACCTAAAACCACCTGGGAGGTAAGTCTTACTATCCCCATTTTAAGGATGAGAAGACTGAGGCTTAGAGAGGTTAAGAAACTTGCTCAAGGTCTGCTATCTCAGGATCCCTGCCTGTGTATATTTATCTGTAAAGCTCAATGTTGAGCTATTTTTTACTTATACTTTAATGTGTGATTTTCTCAGTAACTTTATTCCTGTCTAGAATTAGCTATAGATGAATGTATAGTTTATTTTTAGTACTCTGAAAGTAAGCTGTAGGTATAGTTTTTAAAAAAAAGTAAGTTCATTTGTAGGTATTTGTGCTTGGCCTTATCCTACTACTGAGACAAACTGTCTTACCTTTATCATCCTGTTCTTAAATGTTTACTACTACTACTACTTATTATTACAATTCCATAAAATTTATTTTTCTTGCCTTCTCAGCAGGATAATTAAGTGGTTAAAAAGCAGACTTTTGAGATGAACAGCAAGGTCCTACTATATAGCACAGGGAACTATCTTCAATATACTGTGATAAACCATCATAAAAAAGAAAATGAAAAATAATATATATATTTGTGTGTATCCTGATGCTGGGAAAGACTGAGGATAGGAGAAGGGGGCAACAAAGGATGAATTGGTTTGATGGCATCATTGGCTCTACGGACATGAGTTTGCGCAAACTCCAGGACATAATGGAGGACAGAGGAGCTTGACATGCTGCAGTCCATGCGGTCACAAACAGACATAACTGAGTGATCAGCAACAACTACTCCCTGAAGGGTTTTGACAAGTTGCTTTCCTCTCACAGTAATTTTGCCCCAGTCCCTCCTACCCGTAAATGTTTATTTTTTCTAACGCCTTATCTTTAGTGGCCTTTGCCTCTTGACCAGAGATATGCTAACAGAGCTTAAATTATTTTAATTCAACAGTTGTTGTCGTTGTTTAGTCACTAAGTCATGTCCAACTCTTTTGTGACCCCATTGACTTGTAGCCAGCCAGGCGCCTCTGTCCATGGGCTTTCTCAGAGAATACTGGAGTGGGATGCCGTTTCTTTCTCTAGAAGATCTTGCCAACCCAGGGACTGAACTTGCATCTCCTGCATTGGTAGGCAGATTCTTTACCACTGAGCCATCAGGGAAGCCCGATTTACCAACTGTGAAATGCTTTTTCCAGAACCCTCTCCTCCCTATAAAGTCACTGATTTGAAATAAATATTTGTGATTCCACCATTCTTTTAAAAATGTTATTTTATTGAAGCATAGTTGACTTAACAATGTTGTGTTAATTTCTGCTATACAGCAAACTGATTTAGTTATACACGTATGTACATTCTATTTCATCTTCTTTCCTATTATATTGAATATAGGATGTTGAATATAGCTCCCTGTGCTATGCAGTAGGACCTTGTTGTTTATCCATCCTGTATATGAGTTTGCATCTGCTAACCCCAAACTCTCACTCCATCTCTCCCCAACCTTCCTCCCTTGGCAACCACAAGTCTGTTCTCTATGTCTGTGAGTCTGTTTCACAGATATGTTCATTTGTGTCATATTTTAGATTCCACATATAAGTGGAATATATTTGGTCTCCAATAACTTTTTAATCATGCTCATGTGATGGCAATTTATTCTTTGTCTTGATCTAGAACATTTTCTGGAACTAGGTCTAGATTCCTGTGTGAGGGTCTAATAATAATCTCATTTGTCTTTTTGTTTTCTTTTTTGTAGTCATATGGAAAAGGAGCCAGAAGGAAAAACAGATTTAAAGGATCTGATGGGAGCACTTCTTCTGACACTACCTCAAATAGCTTCGTTCGTCAGGTAAAGGAGCTTTTTAATTCAGTTTGAAGAAGTCTATGAAAATGAATTCAGTTTTGGTTTTTTAAGAGGTGTGATTTTAACACTGTCATCCCTATGGTTTATATAGTCTTATTGTACTTACTTTTGAATGAAGTGAAAATTGCTCCATTGAATGTCGCAATTGTTCGTTGTTCAGTCGCTAAGTCATATTTGATCCTTTGTGAGCCCATGAACTGCACCACACCAGGCTTCCCTGTCCTTCATTATCTCTCAGAGTTGGCTCAAACTCATGTCCATTGAGTCTGTGATGCTATCTAACCATCTCATCCTCTGTTGCCTCCTTCTCCTCTTGCCTTCAAGTCTTTCCCAGCTTCAGGGTCTTTTCCAATGAGTCAGTGCTTCACATCAGGTGGCCAAAGTGTTGGAGCTTCTTAATTAATTTATTTACATTTTAAATGAGACTGTGTGTCATAATTACATTCTTTCCCAGCACATTGGGGAAAGAGAAATGCTAACTTCATTACAAAGGATTTCTTCATAACAGAGTGAACTCCTATAGAAATGATTCTAGGTTTGGGGGTTCATTGGGGAAGTGAAAATGGTGGTGTGGGGTGTGGTAGGCATCCATACCACCTGCTATGAGTTGAGATACTGGTGTTTCTCCAGCTGGAGTTTTCTTCTTCCCACCTGGGGCTTGGTTTGGAAAAGAGATTAGCCCTGCTCTTGAAAAGGCCGAGGGTACTGAGGTCAAATAGGGCACAGGTTATCTGGGAGATATAATTGAAACTGCCTTTGGAGACAAAGCCTTCATCTCAGTTCACATGGATTCTTGCTCAGGAGTTTGGGACTGCCTCCTAAGCAGTGTCAGGATCCCTAACATCGAAACACTCTTGTCCTTGGTTACAGAAAGAACTTTCATTCCCAGAGAAAGAGCAGAGGAACCAGATCTCTGAGGACAATAGGCTGCAGGTGAGGCTAAAGTCTAATCAGGTAGAAACACGAGCATCTTAAACTGATACTTGTCAGTGGTGGGGAAAGGTGGGAGGAGCTTGCTAGGGTGACTCTGCTTTCCTGGCGCAAGGACCGCCTTTCTAGTTAGCAGGCTCATAAATCATCTCGTCTGTGAGCCCTCACTCCTGGAGATGATGATTGGCCTCCGTGAGAGCTGCTCCATCTCTGCTGGAAAGGAAACCATTTCCTCACTACTTTTGGGGGCCTTTCCCCTTGTCTTTCCCCCAAGTTAGTTAGCAGCTGTTCAGCCCAAACATGTTGACCTGTTACATTCATGGGGACTTTGTTTTTGGCTGGTGGCTGCCTCATTCCACTTTTCCGACACAAAGGATGACCCGAGTTCAGCCATCCGCTCCCTGAATCAAAGGCACCAATGGTAAGTCTGAGTAACCTCAGTAACTTTCCAGGCAACTGGAAAAACTTTGGTTCTGGTCTCTGCAACTTGGTTTCGGTTGTAAGAAGTTAGAAAAAGAGAGCTGGTTAAGAAGGAGTCAAACTTTTGTGGCTAAGATTTAGAAAGAGAAAGGAAGATGAAGCTGCATGAGGGCCCATGTTCTGGTGGTCGCAGAGTTGCTGGGCAGGGTGTGATGGGCACTAAGGATGTGTGTGTGTTGGCCTGATGTTGTCGTGGGCAGAATTCAGGTGTCCTGGTTCTGAGTGGAGAGCCTCAAACTTGACTTAGGTGAGCCCCTTAAAGGAAAATCACCCAAGGCCTTTGCCATTTCAAGCCTCCATATTTATTCTGCCTTTGGGACTGGGAGATTGACCCTGGAGGGCTAGAATCCACACACTGAGTAATCATCTTAGGGCTGAAGGCTCTGAAGCAGAAAGAAATAAGCTTCTTAGGAAACATAGAGGCTGCAGCAAAGCCCTGCAGAGTGACAGGTAGCTGGTCAAAATTGCATGGAAAGAAAAACTGCAGTGTTTCTAGTGAGCAAAGATATTGTGATAGAAATAAATTGGGACTCATTGAACTCTAAAAATATCTTTTAGTTGTTGGGCACCATTTTCCATTTGTCCCTTTGACTCTGAAATCTCCTTTCATAAAGTTTGGTAACTTAATCCATAGGGATTGCTACACTGCATATAGTAACTGGACTTTGTTTTTCCTTCTGATAACTTCCTTTTGACATTGTGTTCCTGGTGATATATGAGATTATGTGCATGAAACAGTTATAAACGATAAAGACAGCTACCCAGTGACTTAATATTAATTTAAATATATATTGCCAAAACATATGTGAGCATGTAAGTAAACTGGAAAAAAGACTATCCTAAAAGTTTCTCTCCTTGAAATAAAGGTTTAGCTCTTGGAATCTCACTGTAATGGGGTGCTTGTTGTGACCCAGATTTGGGGTATCATTATATAGGCATCATGAATCCCAAGGTGCCCCGTTGATCCTGTCACAGAAGGATAACTAGGATCTTTGGCAAGAATGCTGAGTCAGACACTGTATTTTTCCTTAGATAATTTATTCTCTATTCAGTTAGAACCACGTTTATATTTTGCAACCATTTGAAAATAAGCATAAGCCACCCTGGCATAACTAAATATTTAATAGATTAAGGTTTCACTGGAAGATTTGCAGAAACGTAGGGTAGGTGGTAATGGTAACAATAAGTATGTGTTACATTAAATCATTTGAAAGTACTCCTTTTCAATGTTTCCTTCTTATCATGTGTAGTTGTTTTATTAAACAGGTGACCCACATCTGTATTCAGTACTTGTCTGTTGCGAGAGTTCATGTATAAACAGTATTGGAATGGTATTTTGTCAATAAAACTGGGTTCTATTTAAAAATATAATTAGGTTTTCTCTGTCCTTGAATTAAAAATAATTTCCATGTAATTTTGGAAACCTTAGATTTAAACATTTTCACAAATTGTATATGATGAAGAGTTTATCATACTTGGGAAACACCTACTTTGAGGTGGTCTTAAAGATAATGAGATTTAAATGTTTTAGAGGTTGAAAATGTGAACATTTTACATAAAGAGAAGGATTTCTTTTTTTTAAATTAAGAGCATGTCAGAGTTTATCATAGATTGAATTGGGAACCCTCCCAGAGTTCATAGGTTGAAGCCCTAATTGCTGATGTGACTGTACTTGGCAGTTAAGAAGGTAAAGAGGTAATTAAGGTTAAATGAGGTCATAAGAGTGGGGGCCTAATCTGATGCCCCTATAAAGAAGACACCCCAAGAATGTGCATGCACAAGAAATAGGCCATTGAGCGGACAGTGGGGAGAGAAGGTAGGTGTCCATGAGCCAAGGAGAGAGAGCTCAGCAGGAAACAACCCTGCCAGCACCATGGCCTTGAACTTCCAGCCTCCGGACCGTGAGAAAATACATTTCTGTTGTTCTGTTATGGCAGCCCTAGTAAACTAATACAGATATACACATATGGAGACAATTAGGCTTGAAGTAGATCTATTTTTTTCTTAAAAACAATTATTTTTAATTTTAATATAATTTTTAAAGGTTTTTAAAAATAACTGTAAAAGGCCTATTTTTAACTTTTAACTTTTTAAATTTTAATGTTTAAACATTCTTGGGAGTTCCCTGACAGTCCATGGTTAGGACTTAGCATTTTCATTGCTGAGGAACTAGGTTCAATCCCTGGTTTGAGAACCAAGATCCCACAAGCTGCAGGGTGCAGCCAAAACAAAAATTTTCATTAAAAGGGTAATAAGCATTCTTATTGATATGTAACATATATACTGAAAAATACACAAATTGTAGGTGTTCAGCCTGAGATCTCACAAAGTGAGCATACCTATGTAACCAACTACCAGGTCAAGAAATAGGTGTCAGTATTACTGGCACCCAAGATGCCCCCTTTGACCTCTATCAGTAATTCTTCCTTCATGCTAAAGGTAACCAAACACTGTCGCTCCTTCTGAGACCATGATTCACTTGGCCTCTTTTGTGGATTTTGTATAAGTGGAGTTATTTTCTGACTAAAGTCTTTCATTCAACCTTACCATTGTTACATTCATCGATGTTGTATGTTTCAATAACTGGCTCATTGTCCTTGCTGGACAGTATTTCATTGGGTGAACATACCACAGTTGGTTTATTTCCTCTGCTGTTGCTGGACTGTGAGTCATCTCCAGCTGGGGTTACTGAGAGCCATGCTGGGACATGCATTCCTGTATCGACCTGTGACCTTGCCTGTGAATGCATTGTTGTTCATTGAATAGAGTAGACTGCTGGGTTATAGGTGCAGCTCAAGTAAATACTGCAGGACATTTATCCAAGGGAATGAACCAATTTGCACTCCCTCAAGAAGTGGAGAACAGCATTTGTTGTTTCATAGGTTCACCCACACTTGGTATTGTCAATGATTTTTCATTTCAGTCATTCTTAGGACAGAGTAGTCATAACTCATTGTGGAATTAATATCCATGTCCTTCGTAACAAAGCCATAGTTTACCTGTGGCTGGATCTAGGGTGCATTGTGTGATATAAATATATGTCATTGTGTGACATATATTTATAAATGTGTATGTAATATGTATTATAAAATAAATAAATATGTATATATAAATTTAGAATCTGAACAATCATATGATATGAGAGTATTTTGTTACTCTCTATGGTAAATAGCCCATTAGTCATTGTAATCAGGCCTATGGCTATTTGTTGGAAAATTAGAACTATTGGTTGGAATACATTGAAACATATTGAAATATGTTAGAACATGAGAAGGAAAGAAGGCTACAAGTAGAAAGGTAAAAGCATGGTTTCTTTTTCCCAAACTTTTAGTTGTATGTTTCTGACCATCATGTGTTTGTGTTGCTCTAAATAATTCTTTTGGCTTCCCCCATAGCTCAGTTGGTAAAGAATCTACCTGCAATGCAGGAGGCCTGGGTTCAATTCCTGGGTCAGAAAGATCCCCTGGAGGAGGAACTGGCAATCCACTCCGGCATTCTTGCCTAGAGAATCCCCATGGACAGAGGAGGCTGGCAGGCTACAGTCCATGGGGTCGCAAGAGTTGGACACAACTTAGTGACTAAACCACCACCAAATAATTCTTTCAGAAGATTCATTAGTCTTAAGGAGCCACTGCTTATAGATATGTTTCTGCTTTAGGTCCACAAACAGGATAACAGCCACCATAAAAGAACTTTGATTCTCTAGATCAGAGCACCATTGTGTTGGTTGACCAGTTCACCCTAAGCTAACCAAATAATGCAGCTTCTGGTTCTTCATATCATCAACCTATTTAAAGTCCATGATATTCCAAAGATGGGGATGAGAGGCTCTTTCCCTCACGAGCTTAGTTCACTTCTCCCAGGACATGGTTTCCATGCTGAAGCTCAGGGATGGGTCTGAGGTCTGATCAGTGAGTGTCACTGTTCACTAAGGTTTACATCACAGTCGTGGTCCACACAGGTTGTTGGTTGTGTGTGACTGATATCAGTGGGGCTTCCCATGAGATGTGTAAGGTTCTACTTTGTGTAAGGTTTTTGTGAAGTAGCAGCCTAGATGACCTTGGATATCAAATATTTCAAAGATTGAACTCCTTTTCGGAAACTGCAAGGAAGAACATCAGTTAGACAGAAAGTTAACTGTGGTTGATCCGTTTGCCTTTTAAGTCTCATTCCTTTGTGTTGTACTTAAAATGTTACCAAGATGCAAGATAGTTTCACTATGTACTGAACTTAGAATTTCCATAGTTCTATGTTATATAAATTATGATGTTAGCAAATTTATATCAAAGGTTTTTCTTCAAGAAGCAGGTTCATTTTTACTGTCAGTTTGACTTTCTTTGTAAATAGGTGTGGGTGTGGGAGACAGGCTAAACATTTAGAGAAAATGCCAGTGAAGGTATTTTTGACTAGTTAGAATTCACTCCTAGATATGATTAGCTTACTTCCTTGTAACTTTAACATGTGTAAAAAAGTATGATGATAACTAGGTGAAATGAGGCAGGAAGATAATTTTTTTAAAATGGATAAGCTTAGATGCTCAGATGTGGGTCTGCCATTTCAGAGGTCATTTGTGTTAGTATGTGATGCATAATGTGTTAAAGTATCTGCTGTTTACAGCATGTGTTTAGAAAAGGTACTTTCTGTAATTTACAGGGAAGGTATTTTGTATCTTCCTTCTACAATGGATGGTGCAGCTGCTGTCTAGTCTCATCTTCCCACCGACTGGAACCGTGTTTGTGTGGCAGGTTTTCCAAGTTTGGATGGAAAGATGTTCAGTGTTGCAGGATACAGATGTTCTTGCTTCACAAGTGCCATATCAGCCTTTTAAAAAGTAAATTTATACCAACCTGGACATTTGTTTCAATAAGTTTTTTATATTCATTAAGAAAAAAAGAGAGAGAAGCAGGATAGTGATAAGAGCCTGGGCTCTGGAGCCAGTCTGAGTCTGGATTCTGCCTCTGTTATTTACTAGTTGGCCCTTGGACAAGTGGCTTCATCTCTGTGTACTCAGCATCCTCATCTGGGAAATAGTGGCCACCTCAAAAGTTGGTTGTAAGGATCACGAGTAAAAACTGGTAAATTGCTCAGAACAGTATCTGCTATCTAGTTAATACTGTTTTGTTGTTGTCGTTCAGTCACTGAGTCGTGACTCTTTGTGACTCCATGGACTGCAGCATACCAGGCTCCTCTGTCCTCCACTGTTGCCCAGGGTTTGTTCACATTCATGTCCATAGAGTCATTGATGCTATCTAACCATCTTGTCCTCTGCCACCCCTTTCTCCTTTTGCCTTCAATCTTGCCCAGCATCAGGGTCTTTTCCAATGAGTTGGCTCTTTGCATCAGGTGGCCAAAGTACTGGAGTTTCAGCTTCAGCATCAGTCCTTCCAATGAATGTTCAGGGTTGATTTCCATTAGGATTGACTGGTTTGATCTCCTTGCTGTCCAAGGGACTCTCAAGAGTCTTCTCCAGCACTACACTTTGAAAGCATCAATTCTTTGGTGCTCGGCCTTGTTTATGAAATACTATTAAAGAGTTGATTATTCTTACTTATAAACATTATTCCATATTTAGAACATTAGTTAAAACCTGAATAAGAAATAGACCATGGTAGAGGAAATTATAATGGTTGTTGACTGTTATGGTTATTTACTATATATTCTATCTATACTCCATTTTACAAATGAGACAAATAAGACCCACAGAGGTAACTCATCCACAGTCATATGACAAGTAAGGTTGGAATCCAGGGAGCTGATTCCAAGTCTGTGCTGTCATTGATGATGCTACACTCCTTTGTAACAACGGCCAAAATGAAAATCAGTTGCAAGTACGTCCTTCTTTCAGCCAAGAAAGATGTGGAGAAAGATTCCTACCAGTGTTTTTAGGATGAATCCAAAGGTATTCTTTTAACTTCCTTACTTATAGGAAGGTGAGGATGTCACTAGCATTGTCAGTTTTCCCTAGCATCATGATTTTAAAAAGAAGGCAGTATGTGTCATTTCCCTCTTCTTTCCTCAAAAGTTGCTCAGTTGGTGTCACTATTTTTGCAGATTCTGTCGCTCTTATTGGTCCCTGAGAAGCATGCTTGGAAGAGTGTATTTTTTCCTTCCTACTACGAAAGTCACAGAAACACACTTTTTGGAATTGTGAAAGCCCATTTTTTTCCTTCAGTTTTTGAAAAAATACATTTAAAAATGAACTCAACTCTGAATCACCTGCAGTATCATGCCAATTGATTTTGAGGTTTACTTGAGGCTGATGTTGGCCCATAAATCATTCTTACTGTGAATCTGGGTAAAGTTAGACACATATACAGCACTTCGGTTTAACATCAGACTCTTTTAGAAATGTTTTCTTTTTGGTTCATTAGGGTCTGTGCTTTGTAAATAGGCACTTTAATTTTAATTTACTAAGGGGTGAAAAGTGTTAAACATGACTTATAGGCACCATAATTAGAATTAATGAAAATTCTTGCTCAGAGTGTTCATGTCCTAAAAGTTATTTAATGTATCAAGCTGTGGTTATCTTGGATTTATTATTGAGATAATTAAGATATCCAGGCTGTCTTTGATTATAGTATAAACTCTTTGTACTCTTTGGCTCTGTGCTGTGAACAGATCCATCAATAAGAGAACTTCATTTCTCATAATAATAAACCTGGAAAAGCTACAGTTGTTAAAATCCTTTGCATTTCGTGCCCAGCATAAATTTCTAGTTGATGAAGATAATTAAGTTTTCATAGAAATGAGCTGTTTCCTCCCAACTTCATCTAAAGAAAGGAAAAAATGTCTGAGTTCTGTTGTCAGAGATGGAGAGGGAGAGAGACAAGACTAGCTGGTCGTTTATTTTTGCACCGGTACCTAAGCAAGTAAATTAATTTACTGGAAGAAAGATAGGAGGGTAGAAGCAAGGCCTGCTGGCATTGAAGGATAGAACATTTGTGCTGTTCTTTTTAGGCGATTGTGCAAGAAGGGCTAACTGTATAAATTCTTGGATTCTGCCAAGGTCAGGAGGAACTATGTACATCTACAAAAAAGTACTAGTCATCAAAGTGAAAAGCAGCTTGTGCGGGGTGGAAGTGTTAGTAACTACTTCTTCAGTCCCATTACTTCTCTCTTTTACCCTCTTCTCCTCTTCCTCTCTTTATAATTCTTCATTTTCTTAAAGACATATTCTCCCTGGCTATGTTGATGTACCTAGCAATATTCCTAGGATGAACACCAAATGCTAAGGGGACAACTGCCAGCTAGCTTTATTTTAATGATCCCACAGCCTGGCAGCTTTCATTCAGGATGGGGTAACCCATCCTCCAAACTCTTGGCTGTACTCTGCCAAGTGTATCCAGGACTCACCAGCTCTTCCCACTGATAATTTTGATAGGTCATCTTAGAGTACCAATTGGGCTGCCCTGGTGGCTCAGATGGTCAAGAATCTGCCTTTGACACAGGAGACTTGGCTTCAGTCCCTGGGTTGGGAAGATACCCTGGAGAAGGGAATGGTTAACCCACTCCAGTATTCTTGCCTGGAGAATTCCATGGATAGAGGAACCTGGCGGGCTATAGTCTGTAAGGTCACAAAGAGTTGGACACAACTGAGTGACTAACAAACAAAAGAGTACCAACTGGAGTCCTTTGTGCAGAAAGTTGAACCTTAGAAATCAACAAGTCTACTTGGACTTTGCAAGAAGCATCATTATTTGGAGGGAGTGAGTGGGAAGAGGTTCACGAGATTTGCAACTAATCTCGGATTTTGCTCGTCAACCTATGTATGCTGCATTTGTCAGGAAGTAATCCTGTCACGTATAAGGGCTTCCAGGATACAAATCAGGATGACAAAATGGAATGAACCACACATTTAACAGAAGGTTGCATGACGCTTTTCGGAACACGGTATTCTAAACACATTCCATTGCTTTCCAGTACCATGTTCTTGGAGCTGCTATTTTAGACCTTTCCTTCATTCCGATTGGCTTTAAATATGAATGATTAATCACAGAGAGACACAGTCTATTTTTTTAGTTTTGTTTTGCAGAAGACAGATTAAACTGTGATAATGATTACAGACTCCAGGCCTGTGTGGACTGATATGTTTAAGGCTGGGTAAATCTCTCAACCCTGAAATACTGGCTTGTTGCCGTGTTAGGCTGGATTCATCACAAACACAACTATAAATAATAATGCAGTAGATTTATTGCCACTGTGATTTCCTGTAAATGTCTTTATATCTTATTAAGCATTCATTTAGATTTTGTGAATGGCAGAATTGGTTCTGAGTTCTCTTAAGAACTCTTCCTAAATATGTCAGTATAAAAATATTGAGCCTTAAAAAATGTTCACTGTCCTTTCCATGGTGTATGCCTTTACGTTACGAGAATGTTGTACATTTTTCTTTGAGTTGACATAAGTAATTTAGAAAGTATTTTTTAAAAGTTCGATTTTGTACTTCAACAAATCACTAGCCTTAACGCGTCTTATTAAAAAATTTATTTTGAATTAGAGGATGATTGATTTACAGTATGGTGTTGGTTTCTGCCATACATCAACATGAATCAGCCACAGGTATATATATGTTCCCTCCCTCGTGAACCTCCCTCCCATTTCCCACCCCATCCCACCCCTCTAGGTAGTCACAGAGTACCAGATTGAGCTCCCTGCATCATACAGCAAATTCCCACTGGCTATTTTACATATGGTAATGTATATGTTTCCATGCTACTCTCTCAATGCATCCCACCGTCTCCTTCCCCCACTATGTCCACAATTCTGTTCTCTGTCTGCATCTCCATTGCTTCCTTATGAATTGGTTCATCAATCTTTTTGAAGCTAATTTTTGTAGAGGAGAAAGGGCATGGTTCTACGCCAGTCTTCCTCATTTTCAGTTTGTTTTCATGTATTTGGAACACTTACTTTGTAAAGTAGGAATGATTAAGGTTCCTCATTATTAAAATAATTTTGTGGATTGACACAGTTTTTTATCTTTGCCTATCTTTTCCCCACAGAGTTAAAAATATCAGTTTACAACCCAGAATCATTTCTGCAGGTGTTCTGAGATTTTAGACTCTGAGATATGTTTCAAATTATAGTATATTTTCCTTTTATGCCCCATTTTCTTCCATTATTATCCGTCTTCTGCTTGACCAGTCCATGCAAAGTCCTAGCTAACCTAGCCCCCTAAATTAATTGAGAACGTACAAGTGATCTAATATGGAGTAATTAGAATGACTAAGAAAATAGGTTGTCATTAAGCAGTGAATTTCCAAGAAGTGTATGTTTCAGCTGAACCCTGAACTTAACGAGTCATGCTGAAATGGTTAGTTACTTCCCTCCAGGTTAATGATTCACATGTCTCAGGTCCTCACAGGCATCATACCCAAGTCTGGTCCAACCAAGAAATAGTTCTCTTTTCCCTGTTCTGTCTTTCATAGATGTAAATATCATCAGCATCTTTGTTCTCTATTGACATGTTTTGAAATCTTCATACCTGATGATTATCAGATGCTAAGGAAATCCTCTTTGAGAGTTTGACTGATGTCTTGAAAATATTTGCAATAGTTTAACAATTATGTATTCCCATCTTATCATTTTTCCACATTCATGACCAAGTGTATATCTTTATTGCAAAGACCTGAGATGGAGAAAAGGAACTGTTTGCCCCAGCCATGCCCCTGAGCTTATCACAATGCTTTCTTTCACCCTCTGCTCATTTTAGCATTTGAGGATAAAGGAGGCGGGTGGGCGACAGGAAAATGACTGACTGGAGGAGGGGAGAACTTTTATAGAGTCTTCTATCGACTCGTAATTGGGAGAAAACAGAAAGTTCTTCAGGACCTCCTGCTACCATTTCATCATCTGTGTCATCCCTGTAAGCTAGTCCTGAATTGTAGAGGCTTATTTTGGCTTCGGGCTTTACATCTCTCTCCATATTTCCTTATGTCTCTGATACACATAGAAAAGTACTAACTTCATCCCTTCTTATACTTGACATCTGGTGATAGGAGAGCCCAGGAGACAGCTTGACTCTTTGGACTTCTGACAAGGACACTTGAGCTAGACTGTTTTTCCTCTCCATCCTGAGTGTCTGGGCATTGTGACCTCACCAGTTCCTCTTTCCTGGAAAGTGCTACTTTCTCTGACTCAGGGGTCTTTTTCACGTAGATGTAACCATGAGGTTTACTCCCATGGGAAGATTTGTTGATTTCTTTGGTCCAGGTGCTGTATCTGAAAATTGAAAAATGGCCAACCACTTTTTGTTTTAAGCAACCCTCCCCACCCCAAACAAGCAAGCAAAATTTTCATTTTAAAGAAGAATAAACTGAATAATGTATTCCTTTGCTAGAGCTCTCATAACAAAGCATCGCACACTGGGTGGCTTAAACAACAGAAATTTATTGTCTCACAGTTCTGAAGGCTAAGAATCTGAGATCAAGGTGTTGGCAAGGAAGGAAGAAGTTGTTCCAGGCCTCTTTCCTTGGCTTGTAGGTGGCTGTCTTCATGTTCACATGGTGTTCTCGCTGATGTGTGTCTGTCTACAATTCCGCTTTTTATAAGGACGTCAGTCATACTGGATTAGGGCCCATCCTAATGACCTCATTTTAATTTAATTACCTCCCTAAAGACCCTGTCTCCAAATAAAGTCATATTCTGAGGTGTTGGGGGACAGGACTTCAACATATGCATTTGGTAGGGACATAATCCAACCTGTAACAGATAGAAATGCTTATATAATTAGCTTCATATATAATTTGTTTCCTTATAGGTTGAGTTTTTCACATGATAATAGACTTACACTAAAAAGCATTGACCCCAAAACTGATAGAAAAACATTTTTTGGCTAGACTATTAAAAGGAATAAAGGGATGCATTTCCCTCTTTATGTCAATAATTGATGTAGAAATGAAACAGCCATGTAGTTTTGCAATCAACCTAATAAACTAACATCTTAATTATGAACCCACTTTAATTTTCTGTATTATTTCATGAACTTTTTTTAGATTTAGTTTCTTCAGAGTATAAGATCTCTTCCTAAGGCTTTGATCCCTTATAGCCAAGGACATGAACAATATCTGTAAGATGTTTAAAAGGCTTGAGGCTTTTAAAGATTCAACTTCTTAGTATAACCCAGAATCCAGTTCTCACTTTAGCATATGGGTAAATGTGTACAAACTGTTGCACATCCACAGTAGATGTTTTCTTTGCACTTAGCTTCATGACAGCCATGAGTACACACACATAGACATTTATAGTTATATGTGTGAGTGTGTATTCTGTGACTTAAGTTTTCCTTTTACCCTTTCCCTCTCATATTTAAAAGCAGCTATATTTTAAAATATAATCTTATACCTAAATCATATGTGTCAAGATTGGAGCTACTATTTTAAAATAATTTCTGTACTTGCATTTCTCACAGTGAATTATTATTCATCGCATTCTTGCAGTTACGACTTCAAACTTATAGATGCTTAATACCAAGAAAAATGAGGAATTAGCGTCCTCATTTAATCTTTCTCTCTGACAATTACAGGGAGAGCTGCAGCAAGGAGAAAAACCACATGGTGGGGCAGAATGCCCTGTTATGTGTTAGTTACTCGTGGGGGAAAAAAAAAGCAAAGCTCATAGGCCTTCTCTTGCTGATTTATTTGAGGATGCTTCCTGGCTTGCCAAGGTGAGGCTTATACAGAAGAACATTATTTACTCTCTTCTAAGTCTGATTTCAAGTGGTGTTCCTTTACTAAGCAGGATGTGTTTAAGGAGTCCAGACGAAATATCTATGGACGATGTCACAGTCAAGTGTGTTGTTAGGAGCAAAGCTGGACATGTGCATTTTTATTTTTATTTTTAAATTGATTTGTCTGTGTCAAGTCTTAGTTGTGGCACTCGGGATCTTGTTGCATCATGTGGAATCTATCTGTCATGGTACACGGACTCTCTAGTGTGACACCTGGGCTCCAGAGTGCATGGTCTCAGTAGCTGGGACACTCAGGCTTAACTGGTTCCTCGGTGTGTGGAATCCTAGTCCCCCAGCCAGGGATCCAATCCACGTTCCCTGCATTGCAAGGTAAATTTTCAAGCACTGGAATAGCAGGGAAGTCCTAGGACATGTGTGTTTTGGAAATAGTTCACAAGGGGTTCTGATGTTCTCTCATGATCAAGTACTATTACCTGAAAGGAATCAAGGGGTCAGAATGGATCGTGAAGGAAAAAATTAGGTTGACAGTGACTTCTAGGAAAGTGGTAAACCAAGGCATGGCTTACTGACATAGAAATGCCCGTTCTTGAACTTGCAGTATATTCTACAGTAGAAGAACAGAAGAAAATCCTGTGTGAGCCCTGAGGAAGTGATTTTTTATTCTGAACAGTAAGGAGAGAGAGCATCTGAGCATGTATCACCCAAATAGTTTTCAATTTAAAATTTCGACTTAAATTTCACAACTTAATTTCAAATTGAAAATTTGAGTTAATAATTTGAAATTTCAAAGGTAAGTGTGCAGTGTGTTTCTGAGATGGTAATCACCTTATGTGTGTGGAACCTGGGTGTATGGAGAGATGGATGAGAGGTGAAGTTGGACGTGAAGGAGTGATCTCAGGGGATCATGGGGTGCAATGGCTTGAAGCAGGTCCTTGTCTTCTTTGAAGAAAGAATTCAGCAAAGAGACCAAGATCGTGAAGCAGGTAGAGCGTTTATTAGAACCAAAGTACGTGTGGAAGAACACCCAGGTAGACTCAGAGTGAGTTACGCCCTAGACAAGTGGCTTAAATCACTTATATGGCAGCAGTTTTCTGGGTTCCTTCAGGCCAATTAACTTGCCCTTGCCCATGTTTGATTCGACTCGGGGCCCTCTCCCGTGCCCACGTGGCTCTTTCAGCCAAGATGGATTCCAGTGCAAGGGTTTCTGGAAGCTGGGCAGGGCACATTATGGCTGTCACCCCCTTCTCTTCTCTGAGCCATGAGGATCTGTTCTGTGGGCTGTGTGGTCTGGGCGGTCTCCTTGACCGCAAGAGTGAGAAAAATGTGGTTGCCTTATCTTTTTACTTAAGCAGGGCTCTGCTCCTGCTGTATCTTTATCAAGATATGTCAGCCAACAGAGGCCTGGGACCCAGCTAACTCCTGCCTCAGGAGGGCACCAGACCCCAGCGGCCTCTCTGTCATGATGGGTTACAGTGTGTTGTCCTGAGGTGTGGAAAGGTTTGCAGGAATGCACTGATGAGTTGGCTAATGCAAAAATAATCAGTATCAAAGAAACTATTTGAATAAATATGATAGTGATCACTAACATTTATTGAATGCGGTGATGTGCCAGCCACTTTGATAGGCACTTTATTTCATCGTTAGCACAGCTCACTGAGGTGGGCACCATTAGTACCCCCATTTAAGAGAATATGAGTCGAGGTTTAGATAGAGTAGTAATTTGCTCAAGTTCAGACACTTAAGAAGTACATAGTATTTATTAGGTCAAGTTGGTGTCCTCTTGGAAATGTTTAGGTGTTTGTTGGGCAATGAGAAACTTTAGACAATAGTGATGATGCTCAAAGTCTGGAGGAAAGTGGCACTGCTGTTGTGGGTCATTGGGCCAAAAGCAGCGACTATAACTACTGAGTAAGGGTGTGAGGCAAGGGGTCCAGTCACCCAAGCCAGGACTCGGCCAAGACTGGACATAGCCGTGGGTCCCAAGGGCTGAGGTGGCCTCAGGGTCCAGCACAATCAAAGACTCAGGAGGGTCATGTTTTTAGTATTGAATGTATATGGAGAGAGAGAAAGGTGTTCACAGATAGGAAATCTGAGTGGAGGTTATACAGATATTACTTTAAAAATTTTATTGAAATATAGTTGATTTGCAGTGTTGTGTTTAACTTCTGTACAGTAAAGTGTCTCAGGTATACATAGATACATTCTTTTTCTTATTTTCTTCCATTATGTTTTATCACAGAATGTTAAATATTGTTCCCTGTGCTATACATTAGGACTTTGTTATTTATCTGTTCCCTATATGATTGTTTGCATCTGCTAATCCCGAACTCCCACTCCGTCTCTCCTCCAGCCCCCTCCCTCTTGGCAACCACATGTCTGTTCTCTATGTCTGTGAGTCTGTTTCTGTCTCATAAATAAGTTAATCTGTGTCACTTTCTAGGTTCTACACGTAAGTGATATCATATGGTATTTGTCGTTCTCTGTTTGATATAACTTAGGGTAATAATCTTTAGGTCCATCCATGTTGTTGCAGTTGGCATTATTTCATTCTTTTTTATGGCTGAGTAATATTCCTGTGTGTGTGTGTACCACATCTTTATTCATTTGATGGACGTTTAGGTTGTTTCCATGTCTTGGCTATTGTAAATGTTGCTGCTGTGAACATTGGGGTGCACGTATCTTTTTGAATTTTAGTTTTATATGGATACATGGCCAGGATTGGGATAGCTGGATCATATGGTAATTTTATTTCTAGGTTTTTTTTTTTTTTTTTTTGAGGAACCTCTATACTGTTCTCCATAGTGGCTGCATCAGTTTACATTCCCACCAATAGTGTTGGAGGGTTCTCTTTTTGCCACACCCTCTCCAGCATTTGTTGTCTGTCGGCTTTTTAATGATAGCCCTTCTCACCAGTGTGAAGTGGTGGGACCTCATTATGGTTTTGGTTTATGCAAGTATTATTAATTGTGTCTGTCTTTTACTTTTTCTGTAGGTTTGAGAAATTTCAAAATAGCTAGGGGCAAGAGGAAGACTTAAGGTGGGAGGATCTGGGCAGGGTGTGAGGTGGAGTAAAGGGCTGAAGCTCTTGTGAGGGAGAACAGCACCCCAGGACCAGGGTCAGAGTGGCTGCTGGTGAACGCCTGCCCCACGAGGAGCGCAGAGAACAAGCAATGTCACACCCCCGGGGAGTCCAGAGCCGCGACCTGCGGGCCACCTCCTCAGAGACGTTTCTGGACTGAAGGACCCGACAAAGCAGAGCTGGCAGGCAGAGGCTGATTCTTTCTACTAGCAACTTGATTAAAAGTTTTGCATTTTTTAAATCTTTTTAAAAAATGATTTACAATGTTGTGTTAGTTTCTGCTGTACAACAAGACGAATCAGCTATATGTATACATATATCCCATCCATCTTGGACCTCTCTTCCACCCCACCCCCCAATCCCACCCCTCTGGGTCATCACAAAGCACCAAGCTTCCTTTTCCAACAGATAAAACCACATGCCAACACAATAAAAACAGATTTTCCTCATTGTCATCAAGTTGAAGGATAGAGGGTTTATAGCCCCTGAACAGCTGCTTCTCTGAATGTCATGTTGTGGCTTTTTCAGTGAATTTGTGCAAACCCTTTAAACAGGTTCTCTAACAGCGGTTTCCCCTGGAGTAGGAGGAGTCCTTAGCAGTCTTAGATGTTGAGAAGCAGCCATTCTGCTGCTGCCTCAGGCCATTTATTTATGGGAGAGCAGTTGTTTGAGAAAATGAGGTTATTTGGTTACCAAGAGACACTGCCCTTGACCCTATCTAATTACCCTCTTTTGGAAGAATTGCTTAGTATCTGTTAGACAACTCTGCATGCTAATGGTCTTTGGGGAGCTGTTCACAATATTCCCATAAAACAGTTCAAAACAATTTCACTAGCATTCTCCACAGTTGCTCTCAATTGCGGTTAGTGTCAATTGCAGGAAGCATCAGCATCCTGAAGATGTGGTATGTCCTATGAATATAATAAGCTACGTTAATGATTAAAAATGATTACATAGCCAGATTTTTAAAAATTTTTATTTATTTATTGGCTGCACTGGGTCTTTGTTGCTGTGTGCACTTTGTCTCGTTGCAGTGAGTAGATATTATGCTTTAGGTGTGGTGTACAGACTTTTCATTGTGGCTTCTCTTGTGAAGCTCAGGCTCTAGGCACGTGGGCTTCAGTAATTGCAGTACATGGGCTTCGTTGTTGCGTGAAATCTTCAAAGACCACGGATTGAATCCATGTCCCTGCCTTGGCAGGTGGGTTCTTAAGCGCTCTACCACCAGGGAAGTACAGCATGTAACTGGATTTTCAAACACGATTATTTCAGGACCTCACACCTGTGTTTAGTCTTTTTTATCCAAACCAAAAAAATAAAAAGAGAGAAAGCAACTCTGAGTTCAGGGTTTGAAGATACTTACACTTTCTTATGAAATGATGTCTCCAATCATTTTTTGGTTTATGAAAATGATGTGAGAAACAGACCAAGTATATCTGTACTTCTTGACTCAGACTTTCTTTGTACTCAGTTTACTGGCCCTCAGTTACTCAAAGCTGCTTGTTCATTCTTCAATTCATTTATTCACCAACAGGCAACATGTCTTTGCCAGGAACGGGGCCAGGCAGAGAATAAAATAGCAAGGTTCTTTCCAGTTATAAGATAAATAAGTCCTAGGTAAGTGCTTCATGTAATGGACAGCATAGTGGCTCTAGTTAACAATACCATTTTCTGTGTTTGAAAGTTGCTAGGAGAGTTAAGTCAACAGTCTTACCACAAGAAAACAAAAATTGTGACTTTACATGGTGGTAGATATTAACTAGACCTATTGTAATCATGGTGATCACTTCACAGTATATACATACATCAGATCATTATGTTGTACCCCTAAAATAAATCCAGTGTGATGTGTCGATTATATCTCAGTGAAATATTATTAACAAGGTACCTAGATTAAAGTATTAATTGCATTAAATATATTAGTGCTTTAAAGTCCATTGTTAGGAGTTCGGTAATAGAGGTGTGTGCACAGCATGTTGGATTCACAGGGAAGGGACTGAATTCTGTCATGGGAAAAGGAGACTGTCACCAAGAAGGTCTGGATATTGAAAGATGGGGAGAAAATGTTCTAGGGCTGGGGTCCCCAACCTCTGAGATCTAATGCCTGATGATCTGAGGTGGAGCTGATGTAATAAAATAAAGAGCACAATAAATGCAATGTGCTTGAGTCATCCCCAAACCATCCTGAAACCGGTCCCTGATGCCAAAAGGTTGGGGAGTGGCTGTTCAAGGTGAAGAAATAGGGAAGGGTGGACCGGGCTAAAAAGCTCGCCCTGTGTCAAAGCAAAGGTAGAAGAAGGGTACATTCCATCTCCTGTGGCTGGTGGGTGGGTGGCTAACCAGGTCTACGGAGGAACAGCACCCCTGCCCCTGTGTGCCCCTGGAGTACACTGGTGGAGTCACGTGCCTTTTCCTGCCAGACCACCTTTGTACCAGAGGAAATATTTCCGTATTTTTCCAAAACTTATTCACATCCATCAGTTGAGAATAAAGTGTTCAGAACCTACTCCATCTCAACAAACACCAAATAAGGGTTTTCTCTCATAGCTCTCTCTGTAAGTGCAGGGCATTTTAAAGGGCAGGATGGATATTAACAAATGCCATATGCCTTCTTACTTCCCTTCAAGCTGATGTTAGGTTGACTGTGGCTGTTTACATTTCTGTGTTTGAAGAGTTATAGGTTTCTGGGTCACAAATGTGTTTTATTTTAGATTTCATGTCAACAGCATCTCTTGAGAAAGCTGGGCTCTACATAGAACTTGATTTTACATCCATAATATGTATGTGACTAGATATGTACATATATGTATATAAATGTGTACATATTTCCAGCAATGTGTGACTTTAGAGATAACAGACATAATTTAACATTGTTATTAAGGTAATAAGTATTTCTATTATATGTTAGCAGTGATCAATCTTAAAAAATCAAGGCAGTTCAAATCTGAATTAATGGATAAGCACTTCTGTTTAAATTCCTTTATTTTAATCTCCAGACATAACTCTTCCCTGTATATGTGTTTAAGAGATTATATATACTTTCCTCCTTTGAGGGTAGTTATTGGGCACCAGCTCTTTTGCCTTATGAGGTATAGTCCCTGGTAGGAAAGAGGAGGGAAAAAGTGTTGAGGGTCCCCAGGCCCCTCTAGAGTGAGGGAGAGAAGGAAAGGCCTGAACAGAGCTGGGAAGTCCTTTGAGGTCTTGTAAACTTCTAGATCCCACTGGCTTCCCATTTTCCTTCCTGATTATTGAAACTAGAACTGGAAAGTTTCGAGTCCTAAGGCTAGCCTTATCCCAGCCCCTGTTATCCGACCTGTTCTTAAAGGGAAAGTTGCTCAGTGGCTTAGCAGCTAAAGAATCTGCCTGCAGTGCAAGAGACAAAGGAAACCTGGTTTTTTTTTTTTTTTTTAATAAATTTTTTATTTTTATTTATTTTTTTAAATTTTCTTTACTTTTTTGTGTTGGTTTTGCCATACATTGACATGAATCCGCCATGGATATACATATGTTCCCCCTCCAGAACCCCCCTCCCTCCTCCCTCCCGATTCCCTCCCCCTGGGTCATCTCGGGGCTGGTGCACCGAGCATCGAACCTGGGCTGGCAATTTCTGAGGAAACCTGAGTTGGGAAGGTCCCTTGGATAAGGGAATGGCAACCCACTCCAATATTCTTGCCTGAAAAATCCCGTGGACAGAGGAGTCTGGCCGGCTACAGTCCATGCAGTCGCAGAGTCAACAGGACTGAGCCCTGCTACAGCGCTGCAGTATAGCACAGTACCTGGGATCATTCCTTTGTTGTTGTTTTTCAGTTGCTAGTTGTGTCCGACTTTTTGCAACCCATGGACTGCAGCATGCCAGGCTTCCCTGTCCATCACCATTACCACGAGCTTGCTCAAACTCATGTGCATTGAGTTGGTGATGCCATCCAGCCATCTCATCCTCTGTCATCCCCTTCTCCTCCTGCTTTCAGTCTTCCCCAGTATCAGGGTCTTTTCTAAGGAGTTGGCTCTTTGCATCAGGTGGCCAAAAGTATCGGAGCTTCAGCATCAGTCCTTCCAATGAATACTTAGGGTTGATTTCCTTTAGAATTGAGTGGTTTGATCTCCTTGCTATCCAAGGGACTCTCCAGAGTCTTCTCCAGCACCACAGTTCAAAAGCATCAGTTCTTCAGCATTCAGCCTTCTTTATTGTCCAACTCTCAAATCCATACATAACTATTGGAAAAACCATAGCCTTGGCTAGATGGACCTTTGTTGGCAAAGTAATGTCTCTGCTTTTTAATATGCTGTCTAGGTTTGCCATAACTTTTCTTCCAAGGAGCAAATGTCTTTTAATTTCATGGCTGCAGTGATTTTGGAGCCCAAGAAAATAAAGCCTTCCACTGTTTCCCCATCTATTTGCCATGAAGTGATGGGACTGGATGCCATGATGTTCACTTTTTGAATGTTGAGTTTTAAGCCAGTGTTTTCACTCTCCTCTTTCATGTTCATGGGTGTACCTATGGCTGATTCATGTTGCTGTTTGGCAGAAAACAACAAAATTCTGTAAAGCAATTATCCTTCAATTAAAAATAAGTAAATTAGAGGCTCTTTAGTTCCTCTTCACTCTGCCATAAGGGTGGTGTCATCTGCATATCTGAGGTTATTGATGTTTCTTTTGACAATCTTGATTCCAGCTTGTGCTTCATCCAGCCCAGCATTTCACATGATGTACTCTGCATAGAAGTTAAATAATCAAGGTAACAATATACAGCCTTGACGTACTGCTTTCCTGATTTGGAACCAGTCCATTGTTCCATGTCTGGTTCTAACTGTTACTTCTTGTCCTGCATTCAGGTTTCTCAGGAGGCAGGTAAGATGGTCTGGTATTCTTATTGCTTGAAGAATTTTCCACAGTTTGTTGTGATCCACACTATCAGAGGCTTTAGCATAGTCAGTCAAGCAAAAGTAGATGTTTTTCTTGAACTCTGATCCAACGGATGTTGGCAATTTGATTTTTGGTTCCTCTGTCTTTTCTAAATCCAGCTTGAACATCTGGAAGTTCTCTGTTCACATACTGTTGAAGCCTAGCTTGGGGAAATTTGAGGGTTACTTTGCTAGCATGTGAGATGAATGCAATTGTACAGTAGTTTGAACATTCTTTGGCATTGACTTTCTTTGGGATTGGAATGAAAACTGACCTTTTCCAGTCCTGTGACTACTGCTGAGTTTTCCAAATTTGCTGGCCTATTGAGTGCAGCACTTTCACAGCATCATCTTTGAAGATTTGAAATAGCTCAACTGAAACTCTGTCACTTTCACTCGCTTTGTTCATAGTGATGCTTCCTAAGGTCCACTTGACTTAGCATTCCAGGATATCTGGCTCTAGGTGAGTGATCACACCATCATGGTTATCTGAGTCATTAAGAATCATTCTTAGGTTCTCTTTTTTTTGTTGTTCCGTCCGTAAGTTGCACCCAACTCATTGAGACCCCTTGGACGGCAACACACTAGGCTTCACTGTCTGTCAGCATCTCCCAGAGCTATACTTGCTTTACAGTGTTGGGTTGGTTTCTGCTGTACAGCAATGTAAGTCAGGTATATGGGTACATGTATCCCCTCCCTGCCTGCCCGCTCCCAGGTCATTAAGGGCACTGAACTGAGCTCTCTGTGTCACACAGCAGGTTTCCACTAGCTGTCTATTCTACACATGGTAGTGTGGCTTTCCAGTGGGCACTAGTAGTAAAGAACCTGCCTGCCAATGCAGGAGACACAAGAGACGTGGGTTTGACTCCTGGGTCAGGAAGATCGTCTGGAGAAGGGCATGGCAACCTACTCCAGTATTCTTGCCTGGAAAGTCCCATGGACAGAGAAGCCTCATGGGCCACAGTGCATGGGACTGCAGAGAGGTGGACACGACTGAAGCAAATTAGCATGCACAGTGTATATATGTCAGTGCCACTGCTTCAGTTCATCTCACCCTCTCCATCCCCCTCTGTGTTCACAAGTCCTACCTTTCAAGCAGGAGAACAATGGTGTGGATCGGGGATTGGGAGTTGCGGGGATGTGCGAGGGGGTGGGAGGCCGCCCAGTGTCTTCTCTCTCACTGGGCTACTCAACCCTGTACCTTGTCTCAGAAATGCTTAGGTTGACTGTGGGAAAATGTGTTTATCCTCTTTGAGGCTCTGCTCTTCAGTACCTATGTGACCTGGTAAAGTTACTGGAACTCTCAGGTGCTCTGGGAAGAAGGATCATAATACAAAAAGGAGCCAGGGAGCTGGTAGGCAAGTCTTTCAGCTTGCTTCTAATAGCCATCAGCACACACACAGCTATAAGGGAAGATGAACCATTCACTAGGCGATTGCAACTTTAAGCCAAGTGTCCCATCCGAGCACCTAAGTGCAGACTGCCTGCTTACCAAACCATTGAGGCTTCTCAACAAATTTCCCCAGCCCCAAACCCCCACCTGTTCTAAGTAGTGTTTACCTCTAAGCCCCTTTGATGTGGAAATTCTGGGAGAACCTTTTGTGATGTTTCATGCAAACATTCCACATTCCCATGCAGATGGATTTTCTTTTTCTTTTCTTTTTTTTTTTAAAGAAAAAGAAGTCTGTTTTTGACTTCCTTTGCCAAAGAAAGCTCAGGAAGCTGGTGATCAAGTTGAAGGCACTGCTGCTGAATAAACCAGCTACTAGGAGAATTTTTAATCAAGACATAATGCGATTTCTCCTCCCCTAGAAATGGGTTCTGAGCAAAGGGTTTTACATCAAAGGACCTTCATTAAGCAAAAATGGGATTTCTGGATGGTATCTTAGTGTAGATTTGAATCCCACCCTCAGTCTTTTTTCCTCTGAAGTTATATTTCAAATACACCAATTACTTCTCAATGCTATTTTGTTCATTCTTTGACTTCAGCAGCTAAAAACATCCATTTTTTTTTAAATTGGAGGATAATTGTTTTACAATGTTGTGTTAGTTTGTGCTGTACAACATCATGAATCAGCTATATGTGTTCATATATCCCCTCCCTCTTGAGCCGCCTCCCACTGCCCGCCCCCGTCCCACACAGTAGGTCATCACAGAGAACCCAACTGAGCTCCCAGTGCTATACAGCAGGTAACCACTAATGTGTAAGTGAGTGAAAGTTGCTGTCATGTCCGACTCTTTGCAGCCCCATGGACTGTAGCCCGCCAGGCTTCACTGTCCATGGAGTTCTCCAGACAAGAATACTGGTGCAGGTTGCCATTTCCTTCTCCAGGGGATCTTCCCAACTCAGGAACTGAACCCAGGTCTCTTTTTTCACACATGGTGGTGTATATATGGTAGTGCTACTCTCTCAATTCATCCCACCTTCTCCTTCATAAAATATCCATTTTGTCCATTCAGTTTTCCACATTTTACTCAAACATTGAATACAAGCTCCCAGTTCTTTTTATTGACATGCTTTCTTCTTTGACTGCTGTTTTTTTAATACCATGAGAGACTGACCTGGATGATTTAATACCATGAGAAACTGACCTGGACTATAGACATCCATTTTGAAAAGCAAATGTATTATTTTCCCCCAAATGTAAGAACTGGGGAATGATTTTTAACTGTGGCTCCTTTACATAGGCCAGTGGTGATAATTTGACCTGGGCTTGTGTATCCTTGCAAAGACCTTATAAAACCTGCTTAATCTGGAGACTTTATTTTTTCTACGGTCTATTCATAGGCAAGAGATTTTTAAAAAGCAACTATTTTCTTCAGTTCATTCAGAATCCCCATCTTAAGTGTACATGATAAATGTTTTGTACCAGTAATTACTGCAATAGGGTAGAGCTTCAAAGAAATTCAGGGTGATAATATTGGGTTATTGGTAGTAATTTTTAAAAAACAAATTGTTTGATAAATTGACATGGATTAGAAAAATGTGTCCTGTTGTATATGAGGACATTTGCATGTTTACCAGGTGATTCCACCTGAAACATTGGCTACCATCATTATTTTATGTTTCAAATAAATAATAAAATACAAATATAATATTTATAATAAGCTATAATTTTCTTTTTTACATTATACAATTTTATATAAATCCTAAAGTATTTTACACATGAAATGAAATCCTTTTACTCTCTCTGAAGATGAAAACTGTATTTCATATAAATTATTAAAATTAAACCAAAATCTTCATTATCCCAGACTGCATATGTGAGTCGGTTGAGATGTTTCATCCAGAAGCATGTCATCATCTAGAGAATTTATTTGATTTAGATATACTGTACTTTATAAATAATATTCATGTACTATATTGTATTAAAATACAATTGACCAATACAATCTACATATAAGTTGTAATAGTGTACTATATATTAAATAAAATATAAATATAAAGTAGTAAATATTTTTGAAAACTTGCTGAAAATATATGCTAGTATCATTCTGCATATATGATTAAAAATAGGTGTTTTTTCTGAATATACAACTAATATATGCTCACTTAAAAATAATTCAGAAAATAAAGATTGCACATGATTCCATGACCCAGACCTGTTTATATTTTAAAATAACATGTGAAAGGTTCATGATACGAGAAATGGGCATGGCCACCCACTCCTGCATTTTTGCCTGGAGAATCCCAAAAAGCTTGGTGGGCCACAGTCCATGGGTTCACAAAGAGTCAGACAGGACTGAACAACTAACACTTTGACTTTCTCCATTAATGTTTATGGACTCATTCTTCCCCCTTGTTCACATCTTCCCTCTAATTTCCCTGTGCTGATCTTTAGAAAGATCCTTCTTTCTAGAAGAGATATGGGTTAGGATCCTCTGTGGCAGGAGACTGGACCAACAACCAGGCTGGCTTAAGCTGAAAGTAGATTGGTTGAGGTGGGGGGCTCATTGAACTTTCATGCCCAGGCATCAGTGACAGGAATGGCACCTCTCTCCTTGGGGACTTGGTTCCTCTCCATCTCTCACCTCTGCCCTCTCCCATGGGTGCTTCATCCTCAGGTCTAGGTGCTGGCAAGATGGTTCTCAGCAGCATCAGGTCTCTGTCCTTCCAAGTTCATGTTTCCTTGCACCTCATAGACTCCGACTGAATGATTGTACAGCCATGGATGAAGAGCTCAGGCTGTGGCTTCTGGTTCACTGATGGCCCAGACCCAAGCCCTATGCTCACTCGGCGGGGAAGGAAGGAGGAGAAAACTCAGTTCCATCTAAGGCATGACATGGACTAAGTGGGAGAAAAGTGTTGACTTCCCAGGGGAAATACGAAAGGTGTGTTATTGGAGGAAGGGTGAATAGGTGTAGAACGGTGGCAGAAAGAGCTGAGATCCACTTTAGAGGGTGAATGAAGCCTTTTGTTTTTTTGTAGTTAAAACATATTTATTAGAGTTTTGCTTATAAATGAAGCCTTTTGCCCTGTGAGCTCCTGAGAGTCCTGTTCTTAGATTCCTAGGGGTGAATCAGGAATGAGTGAATCTCAGAAATTATAGCTCCCTGGGAACATATATGTACATTTATCTATCTAGGAATATGTGTTCATGACCATGTGTGGTGCCCCTGTAATTTTGGAAATATCAAATCTTGGTCTGCTGTAAAACCACTCCAGTTACCAATATAAAATTTGAATGTTTTAGTGTTGTATGTGTGTGTTTTATATGTGTGTTGAAAAAGCCCTTATGGAGACCAGAGGACTGGCTAAATCTAAGTATTATGGTCTTAATAACATTTGAATGACAGTGACGGGCTCAAGGTAGAAGGGAGAGTTTGGCTGGTTGTAGAAAACCAGCAAATTGTGTTCTTGATGATGACTTTTTTTTTTTTTAGCTTTGAATATAGTGTTGTCAGGTTTTATCACAAGACTAGACATCTTGAGACATTTTAATGAGATGTTTGAGAATCTTAGTAATTGGGGGAAATGAACATGTTGAGATTTTGCTTTTTAAAAAGCAATGATAACTTTTGCTGAATCTTAATTTAGTGGAAAGGAAGATTTCCTTTGCCAGTTTGTGAGGTGTTAAGCACTACGTGTGTTACCATTGACTTTGTCATGGAAGTTCCTTTGGCACCCATCCAGAGAAAAATACTGTGTTTGTTTTCAGATATTTGAAGTAAGGATTTGGGGGTTGTGAATGTCATTATCCCATCTCCAACTCACATAAACAAAAGGGAATGTGTTGCTGCTCATAACTGTCAAAGGCATGGACATTATTAGAAATAAGATGCTAGTAGGCCTGTGTCTCCCTCTTTAAGTATTGGAGTCTCTCCTCCCATAGACAAGATATCATCATGTAGGCAGGGACATAAAAATTGGAAGCTCTAGGCTCCCTTCCTGCCATCTTTCATAACAGAATAAAAGGCTATTTCTTCCTGTTGACCCTTTCTAATTCCACTTCAGAGAATCACCAAGAAGGACCCTTAACTGACCTGCTGTAGTTCATGCACCACCTTTGGGACCAGTCTCTGTGGGCAAGGGTGAAGTACTATGATGGACCAGTTTGGTTCCAATGTGTGAGTCATGGGTGGGCAGATAGTATGGTTAGAGTGGGGGAAGAGCAGACTAAGGAAGGAGGGTGGGAGGATCTTTATCAGAAGTCAATTATGAGTGGAAAGAGTTGGCTTCCCTTACCCACAATCCTTGTATGAGTATAGCTTTGCTCCCCACCCAATGTACAGAGGAAAGCAGACATCTCAGAGACATGGGTCCTTATCATGCCCTCTGACTTCCTCATGAAGGAACAGAGCCTTCCTTGAGGCACAGATCCAGATGAAGGGTTAGGGGAAAGGTTAAAAAATCTGCTCTCTTGGGGAATTACATAGCCAACATCCTTCAAGGTGTGAAACGCCAGCCCTTCTGTCTGACTAGTTGATTGAAAATGCTTTTCTCTTAATTTGGATTTCACTTTTCCCTTCATTCGAATGTCTTAGATTCCATTCATGTTGTACTTTCTTATCTCCCATGTATGTTTTCATACATCATTTCTTTTCTTTTACATACATCATTTCTTTCCAGCTATACATCTCTTCTGAAGGTATGGCAATAAAAGTTCAAAGAAATTTGGCCCAAAGTCCCAGAGCTAGGAAAGGGCAGAGGCAGGATTAAAAAAAAAAAATTTGTTTTGTTTATTTGGCTGCATCAGGACTTAGTTGCAGCATGTGAGATCTTAGCTCCCTGACCAGGGATTGAACTCATGTGCCCTGCATTGCAAGGAGAATTCCTAACCACTGGGCCACCAAGGAGGTCCCCAGAGGCAGGATTTAACCCCGGTGTCCTCTGCCCACCATATCACCCCAGGCTGTCTTGGTTGTCAAGTTTCTATTCTTATCTTAGTGTCACAAGCATTCACTGCTAAAAGCTGATACCTATTTTATTTTACCTTCAATGATATCTGTCTTAATTGACAAGTGCTAAGACTAGTGTGTTTATATTAGTCACTTAGTAAGATCACCTAGCCATTTTGAGCAGACTCCAGAATCAGATTGACTGGTCAAGTCCAAACTTTCAAGTTCTCTGACTTCAGGCAAGTTACTTACCCTTTGTGAGTTTCAGTTTCTCTTCAAATGGGAAAAGTTACAAGGTCTCTCTTACTAAGCTGGTTTAAGAAATGAAAATGTTGATGTAGATGAAGGAAAGAGAATTCATCAAATACTCTGCTTTATAACAGCACCCGGCCTGGTAGCAGGTAAATGTATAAATATTGGCTTTAAAGGTGCTAATAACAGATTCAGGTCAATGGCTTGTTTTAGGTCAGTGTATATATCTTTAGAAGGGGAAAAAGTGGAAGCAGGGGCAGATTTTCTTTTCTTGGGCTCCAAAATCACTGCAGATGGTGACTGCAGCCATGAGATTAAAAGATGCTTGTTCCTTGGAAGGAAAGCTATGACCAACCTAGACAGCATATTAAAAAGCAGAGACATCACTTTGCTGACAAAGGTCTGTACAGTCAAAGCTAAGGTTTTTCCAGTAGTCATGTACGGATGTGAGAGTTGGACAATAAAAAAGGCTGAGCACTGAATAATTGATGCTTTCGAATTTCGGTGCTAGAGTAAACTCCTGAGAGTCATTTGGACAGCAAGGAGATCAAACCAGTCAATCCTAAAGGAATTCAACCCTGAACATTCGTTGGAAGGACTGATGCCAAAACTCCAGTCTTTTGGACACCTGATGTGAAGAGCTGACTCATTGGAAAAGACCCTGATGCTGGGAAAGATTAAGGGCGAGGAAGATGCTGGGAGAGGAAGGGAGTTGACAGATGGTTGGATGGCATCACTGTTCAATGGACATGAGTTTGAGTAAATTTAGGGAGATAATGAAGGACAAGGAAGCCTGGTGTGCTGTAATCCATGGGCTTTCACAGAGTCCGACACGACTGAGTGAACAACAGCAACAAATATATCTTTACAGGATGCCCACAGGTGATAGATGTATTTGTAATGGAAAGAGTCTAGGACATGTTAAGAAAGGTTCCTGAGAGCTGTAGGCCATCGGAAATTTAGGTTTAATTTTGACTTTGGGAGGTGGGTTAGGAGTCCTTAAAAAAATCAAGTTTGTGGTTTAACATTTTCTGCTTTTGAATTTAGAGGTAGATGAGTCACTGAAGTTTCTGAATATGGAGAGAGATGCTTCCTACTGTTGAATATAACATGTTTTCTTAATACAAAAAGCAAGAACATGGTGTGTTTTGTTGATATTCAGATGTTTGTATCCCGTGGTTGGGCTGTGTCTTGTTACATTTTTGTAGGATTTTAAAATGCTTGGCAATTCACTGAGACTTTCAAATGTTTGAATTTAACATTTCCAGAAAGTACCACAAGCATCCTTGCAGATAGTAAGCTCGGGGTAGTTTTCTAGCAGCAAGTTGAAGCTGCTGGTCTGAAATGCCCTGTATTAAATAAGTAAATGTATACTAAGTTTGATTAGAAGTTTAGTGATAGACACTTACAGAAAGTGAGATTATTCTATAATAGCCACTGAATAAAGTTTCTGTTCTATAAGTTTCTTATAAGTGCTTTGAAAATATACCTTATCTTTGTTTGATTTGACCATTATTTTAGAGAGTAAAAATTCAGCACCTTTGAAAATGGGGAGGTTGAGACGCATTTATTTCTGATTTCAGATTTGCTTTATTGTTTTCCTCAATTATATGAACCAGATAGCTGTTCTTTCTAACATTACTCCAGATTTAAATAGAATTTAGACTCATAGAGCATAGCCTTTAGATTTTTTTGTTGTACTAATAAAAATATTAAAAAAAAACAAATTCATCTTAAAGAATTGAAACTTTTAACTTGTGTTTCAAGACTTAAATTTAGGAACACAAATCAAAATGAAGAGTGTTAGAGCATTGATATCGTACAATTATTTGGTACATTTGTAGCAACATGGGTGGACCTAGAGATTATCATATTAAGTGAAATAAGTCAAAGAAAGACAAATATATGATATCACTTATACATGGAATCTAAAACAATGATACATATCAACTTACTTACAAAATAGAAGTAGAATCACAAATGTGAAAAACAAACTTATGGCTACCAAAGGGAGAAGGATAAATTAGGAGTTTGGGATTGACATGTACACACTATGATATATAAAATAGACAACAAACAAGGGAACTGAGTATCTTGTATTGATAATGACCTATAATTGGAAGAGAATGTAAAAAAGAATGTATATATAGCTTACCATCTACCAGTTGACTTGGTTGCATATTAAATGAGCAAGTTGGATGCAAGTCAAAGGATTGGGTCGGAATAAAGCTATTATTAATTCAAAGATTCTATAGATTTACATAAAAGGTTTTAAAAACAAGGCTCTATTGGGAGGGAAATGCTCATTAGCCAAATTTCTAAAAAATTTTAATGAAATATAGTTGATATACAATGTTAGGTCAGCTTCAAGTGTGCAGCAAAGTGATTCAGTTATATATATATATATATATATATATATATTCTTTTTTATGGTCTCTTCCATTATAGGTTATTATAAACACAATATATTGAGTAGAGTTTCCTGTACTATACAGTAAGTCCTTGTTTGTTATCTGTTTTATATGTAGTAGTGTGTATGTGTTAATCCCAAATTCCTAATTTATCCCTCTTCCTCCTTCCCTTTTGAAGAAATAATGAGAATGGTTGAAATGTCAGATCAACATTTAGGACCAGATGTTTTAGGAGGAGCGGTCGTTTTGTTAAAGTTAAGGTTCCTGCCGGCTGGTCTTTGGGAATCTCTCCACACACACAGACGCACACATCAGTACATGTACAGAGTCATTGCCAGGAGACTAGGGGCTACAGTCTTCTTGATTTTAAATTCAGAATCATCTGCCCTTGCTCTGCCCTCAACTCTGTGGTGTCCAGTAGAAGACAAACACATTTTGTGCTTTTTCAGGAGAAACCTAGAGTGAGGAGCAAGTGCTTGCTGTTCTACTTGCAGCAGACACTTTGAGAACATTGAGACTGGATTGAGTTCTGAATTCAGCACATTAGAGATGAGGACACCTTTTCTGTCTTCATCAGTCATTCCTTGTATGCCAAGGAAAACTGCATGTTAATTCATGACCACATAGTGTTTACTCATCTTATTACTTAAGAGTAATTATTGTGAGTGTCCTCATATTTGGTTTCATACAAATTGAGTGAGGAAAGACAAAGCCTCAGTGATTGTGAGGGGAATTGACAATGACTTGCCACCCGATACCTGCCCAAGGACACTGCTTGTTTGGGTCTCTGATTCCTGGAAGCTTACAGTTTTCTAGAGGAGCTAAAATATGCACACTGTGTTCAGTAGAAGAGAGTGGGCATGTCTTAAAGAGGGAAATAGAGAAAGTGCTTTTGGAGATGAGTATTGGAAGATTGTGTTCTTTTGGGGGAGGAAGATTATGTTCTTACTAGGGAATCACAAAAGGATTGCAGAAGAAATTAGATGTGATCCACCGACAGTGGGAAAGGAAGGGCATTCTAGGAGTAGTGACCAGGGAGATGCAGGCATGGCAGAGGGAGAAGCTTGATTTCTGTACAATAGTGAGGAATCTTTTACCTGGCATTCAGTGAAAACTAAAAATTCATGACAGGCAAGTGTAGAAAGGTGGGTTGAAGGAAATGGTAGACAGATAAAACACTAGATAAAGGAATTTGCATTTAGAGGCTGGAGACAGATGGTCAAGAAGCACCTTCTCCATTTGAGGGGGCTGTGGTAGAGAGAGTCCCCAATCCAGTCTCAACTCAGAGAAGCCTGTGTCCATTTCAGCTTAATAGGAGAGGGATATGGGCAGTCTGTCTACTTCAGCCTAGTGTTTCAGGGGACAGAGGGAGAGCAAGGGAGAAATAAGAGAAAATACAGAGTGGGATGAGTGGGGCTTAGCAGAGACATCATTTTGCTGACCAAGGTCCGCCTAGTCAAAGCTGTAGTTTTTCTAGTACTCACGTATGGTTGTGAGAGTTGGACCGTAAAGAAGGCTGAACGCCAAAGAATTGATGGTTTCAAACTGTGATGCTGGAGAAGACTCTTGAGAGTTCCTTGGACAGCAAGGAGATCAAACCAGTCAGTCCTAAAGGAAATCAACCCTAAATATTCATTGGAAGGACTGATGCTGAAGCTCCAATCCTTTGGCCACCTGGTGCAAAGAGCCAACTTACTGGAAAAGACCCTGATGCTGGGAAAGATTGAGGGTAAGAGGAGAAGGGATAACAGAGGATGAGATGGTTGGATGACATCACCGACTCAAGGAACATGGGTTTGAGCAAACTTAGATAGCAAAGACAGGGAATTCAGGCATGCTGCAGTTCATGGAGTTGCAAAGAGTCAGACAAGAATTTAGCGACTTAACAACAATGAAGAGTCCCAGAATTTGATGACAATGACAGTGAGAAGGGTGTAGAGGTGGGTGGGGGAAATACCCTCCATTTTAGACAGTGACTGGGGAAAAGAATTTCACTTACATCGTGGTTTCCTTGAACCTGGGATTTAGGTTGTAAAGACATTTAGTGAAGAAAAAAATACATAAGCAGAAGTATCCTTTAGAGTTCTACAAATTCCCTCTAAAATACAGAATGTATTATGTTGGTCAAAAAGTTCATTTGGGTTTTTCCATATGGACAAACCCAAATGAACTTTTTGGTTAACTCAAGATACATAATTCAATACAGCATTGAATTCATCTGGTATTCAGAAAGTAGCTGGCTTGTATTTCAGAGGCATATTGTGTGTATTTTTGAAGCTATACGCCCATCTCACAGGGCTGGGTGTCCATCCTGGAAGGACAGAAAATACCTGAGTGATGGTAAGATGTAGTACCCAATCCCTCATCTCAGATGCCCAGGGAACACATGCGCATCCTCATCCCTCTCCATTGTTTGGTGATTCTTATTGAGGTTGCAGCATTAAATTAGGATATTGTGGGGTTGCTGCATGTGTTCTCTAGGGATTGAGATCTTGATCTTTGTCACAAAGTCAGGGCACATAATCCTTTGTGTATATATGTTATCTTGGCTGTCCATGGTCTTCGTGAAAGTGAAGTGTTAGTCACTCAGATTTGTCCAACTCTTTGGGACCCCATAGACTGTAAGCTGCCAGGTTCCTCTGTCCATAGAATTCTTCAGGCAAGAATACTGAAGTGGGTTGACGTTTCCTTCTTCAGGGGATCTTTCCCATCCAGGAATCGAACCCAGGTCTCCTGCATTGCAGGCAGATTCTTTATTGTCTGAGCCACCAAGGAAGCCCCAAATGTTTATTGAGTGCCTACTCTGCATTGGGCACTATTCCAGACGCTGATGAAGCAATCAGTCCCTCCGCAAGCAACTCCTAGTGATTTTTAAATCGTTTCACATGGTTCTTTAAGCATTAAGCATACCTTATTAGTCTTTTTTAAAGCTTAAGTGATAATGAAACTTCTGAGATCTATTCTTATTCAGGAAACTTTTATTAAATATCTTTTTAGTGCCTGCCTATCATCATTTAAATACATGACAGACGCTGAAAATCAGAGGAATTCATCAGACAGAGTTTACAGTTCTAAAGGATCTGATTGACCAACAAAATCTCTTCTTTTTCTATGCATTTTATTTTTATTTCATCAGGGTAAGATAAGGTCCCCCAAAAAGATATTGACGGGGGTGGAGGGATCTTTGCCCTTTTATTGTTTCCTTTAGCATGATTGATAGAAACAACGTGGGCTGAAGGTGAGAATATTGGGGGTGGAAGTGCATAGATCGTTTAGGTGGAAGGCTAGCAGAAATTCAGATAAGAAATCTGAATCAGCCTTTCTGCTTGTACTGCCTTCTGCTTCTGAGGTTGATAAGGACTGGCCTCAGTGTTGCCATGGGGATGGGGACTTAGGAACCACCATTAGCAAGTCTATTTGAAACTCTGAGAACCTTTGAGCTACAGGGAAGTGGTGCCCAGTAGGGCTGGTGATGGATCCCTGTGGGACTCCTTGGGTGTTTCAAGGAGCAAACCCTGTGGGAAAGGGGCGAGGGAGTGACCAAGTTACAGCATCAGGCTCTTCACTCTATAAAGAGAGAGACAGTGACCTTCTGGCATCTCTGTGTCCCAGAGAGAAACACACATGAACAAATCATCAGTTTCTAGGCTTTTCTTTCAAATGGGTTCCTACTGATTGAATAACTACCAACATTTCCATTGCAGTGTAATTACCAGGAAATGAATTACCAGGGACTTTAATTTTTCACTTCACCTCCTCTTAGCAGAATGTCAGAAAGCGTGATAGCATTGTGAGGTCTGGAGTGAGAAAGCTTGTAAAGAGCTTGGATGGTAGCCTTTGCTATCTTGTAAATTGTTGTGGAAAGTTGATATTTATCTGATAACCATTAAGAAGTGTCCTCTGTGCCTCTGGGTCACAGCAGGGTGATTGGATCAGCGCATCCACAGTGAACTGGTATCACCCAAATTTCTTTTCACTGTCCTTTCCCTACACTGCCACCTCCTTTCCACTTTGTCTCTCACATGAACGCTCACTCCCGCTGAATGAAACCTTGATATTTGGGGTCAGATACACCTTTTTGATATCAGAACGTCCCATAATGAGCCATGGATATTTATCTCCTTTCTTTCAAATAGTTTGACATCTTTGAACAAAGCGAAACTCATATCAGTTAGTTTTTAAAGACAGAACTCAAGAATTTCTCCCAAGGACTTGAGCTGAACCATTTGTGTTTGAGTTTGGGCCTTACATGTTTGCCTGATGGCTTCTTGGCTATTAGTATTTTCTTTTGCTTATTAATAAACATGCGTGTGCTTATGTTTAAGAGGTACTTTACCAGGAAAGAAGGACTTTAAAACTCTTTGCATTCAGATGAGTCATCCAAGCTGCATTTCCCCTCCAGGGGTCTTAAAAATAGCACACACACACACACCTTTGGCTCATCGTTAGCAAATGATGCTCTCCATAGTACACTCCTTGGGTAGAGATGAGGCTCTAAGAAAAGATGCATCCTGAAGATTCCATCCCTATGCTTGTATGTACAAGTTGGCATGACTACGGGATCGGCTTCCTCTACTGGCTGGAACCGGGGCTATTTATAGTGTCTTTTCTTGGCTTCTGAGTTAGCATATCAGTGTGTATTTATGCAAGGAAGAGCTCCGAGGCCATATAAGACTGTAGTTGAGAAACCTAGTAGCCTCATTTGCCTTCTGCATTCTGCAGGGAGAAGAATGATAGTATATTTTGCCAACACAGAAATGTAACGGGGATGGAGTGACAAGACATGTTACTCCAGCCTCACTGAATCCACACGTGGAATAGACAAGGAATGAGGCAGAGTCTACACAGGGATAAGAGTCATCCATGAGTGACAGAGGCATCATCCCAGATAACAGGACTGCTGTCAGTGGCCCTAGGTGGTCGTTTGTTCCTTTTGCAGGTGGGCAGTACCACAAATTCCCTTTCATTACCAGAGGCCTGGATGTTTTCACTGAGGCCAGTGATTGCCCAGAATGATGCCAGGGCAGGCAGGGTGATGTCATGGAAACAACACAAGCCAGATAAGACTGGCCTTTCATCTTGGGTCCTGCAGTCCCGAAGCTGGTGATGTTGTGAAGGTCACCCATCCCCAATCTCCACTTGTGCCTTCTGCAAAATGGGAAAATTACATCGACCCCTCACAGGGCAGTTATGAGGAGCAGGGGTAATGTAAACTGTAAGTAAAGTCCGGCACAGAGCAGGTGCTAATCAAATCCTGAAAACTCAGAGAAATAAAAGAAAATGGAGCTGAGGCAATCTTTTCCTTAAGAATCCAAATTAAAGGTTTTAGCCATATTGGAAAAAGAGACCAAATGTATCTTTGGGGCCCATTTCCCTTTTCTTCTGCCGCTGTGCCTGGCATCCCAGGGTCATCTTGTCCTTTAAATTCTCCATCTTAGTAAGCACCAGGTTTGACCTCATCTCAATCTCCTCCTGTCTCCCATAAAGCTTCCCTCCTGTAAGAGACTGTAAGAGATTCTCATGGTCAGTAAACATAATCCTAATAGTGAGTAGGTATAAGCCCAGAACTTTGGTTTTAAACCTTTTTCCCTTTGTGGCACTGAGCACCATTGCTGACAGTACTTATACTCGGCGAAGTTTTAGGCTTTAGAGAAAATAACCGATTTGCAGTGCTCTTTTGTCTTAAGGCCACTAGTCAGAGTTTTGAAATGTGAGGTTAACTTTAAGAGCAGTGAAGTGAACCCTAAGAAAACCTAGTCACCCTGAGGGCATTCTTACAGCACACTGCTTGCCTTTTTTCATACAGACTGATTTTATTTTTTCCCTTTTTTTTTTTTTTATCAAAGTACAGTTAATTTACAATGGTGTTAGTTTCTGGTGTACAGCAATAGGATTCAGATATGTTCTTTTTCAGATTCTTTTTCTTTATACTTTATTTAAAGATACTGAATGTAGTTCCCTATGCTATATGATAGGTCCTTGTTGTTTATTTATAGTAGTGTATATCTGTTAATCTCAAATTTCCAATTTTTCCCTCCCTACTTTTCCCTTTAACAAACTGAGTCTATTTGATAAGTAAATTCATTTGTGTCATTTTTTTTAGATTCCCCATATAAATGATACCATATATTTGTCTTTCTCTGACTTAACTTCGTTGAGTATGATAATCTTTAGGTCCATCCATGTTGCTGCAAATGGCATTATTTCATTGTTTTTTATGGCTAATACTCCATTGTATATATGTACCACATCTTCTTTATCCATTCATCTGTTGATAGACATTTAGGTTGTTCCATGTCTTGGCTACTGTGAATAGTGCTGCTATGAATGTTAGGGTGCATTACCTTTTTGAATTAGAGTTTGCATCTTTTCTGGATATATGCCTAGGAGTAGGATTGTTGGATTATATGGTAGCTCTGTTTTTAGTTTTTTAAGGAACCTCCCTACTGTTCTCATAGTGATTACACTAATTTACAGGCTGATTTTAGTATCACAGAATAGATCTGTGGGCGAGTGGCAGATAGTAGGAAGCTAGTAGGGGTCCACTGGGTGACTAGGGGAGCATTCTACCCTGAGTAGATCATGGGCTGCCTTCTCTTTGACCCACTTGGTCTGGAGTGCTTGTTTACTGGTTTTGAAATGCAAGTAGAATAGGTAGACATATTAAGAAGTCAAGAGTCAGATTTCCCCACCTGTCCAGTCATTAACACACTGCACTTCAACTGCAGGGGCGCAGATTAGACCCCTGGTCAGGGTTTCCCTGATAACTCAGTTGGTAAAGAGTTCACCTGCAACGAAGGAGACCCTGGTTCAATTCCTGGGTCAGGAAGATCTGCTGGAGAAAGAATAGGCTACCCATTCCAGTATTCTTGGGCTTCCCTGTTAGCTCAGCTAGTAAAGAATCTGCTTGCAGTGCAGGAGACCTGGGTTTGACCCCTGGGTTAGAAAGACCCCTGAAGAAGGGAAAGGCCATCCACTCCAGTATTCTGGCCTGGAGAATTCTATGGACACAGGGTCAGACACAACTGAGCAACTTTCACAGGGAACAAAGATCACACTTGCCACATAGCCAAAAAATAAAAATAAATAAAATGGGCCAAGATATAAAAAATGCTATTACAAAAACAGTCAGATAATATTTTGTATCAAACTTGCCAAACTTTGGAAACAAACTTTCCAAACACTGTCATGACTTGCTATATTGCTTTTTTCCTAAGCATCCATGTAACACACCTTCATAATAGAAAATGTGAGAAAAGTCTAAAAAAATTTCAGGAGGAAAATAAAAAATTATTCATTATTCCCTCCACTTAAAGTTGTAACCGTTACTGGTATCTTGGAATCTTGCTGTCCAAATCCCTTTGTCTTATCTCTTACTCACATATGTTCAAAGATATGATTGTAACACATGTATATAGGAGTTGAGAAAACAGTGCACAAACAGAATTGCAGTATCGTTTCCTTTTTTTCACTAATAGACAGAGGAGCAAGGTGGTTGAGAGTCTGTGTGTCTGGACAGACCTGTGTTTGAATCCAGCAAAATGTTATCTGATAGTGGAGAGAATTTTTGAGTGTCTCTTTTCTCCTCTGTAAATTGTAGATACCAGCACCTCCGCATACACCATGGAGTTGTGAGGGCTTGGTGAGAGGTTCTCTGTAAAGTGTTCCAAACCCTGCCTGCATCAAATCCTGGTTCCCTAAACTGTAGGCAAGCAAGCAGCCACCAGCAGGCTTTTGTGTCCACTGTCTGTACCCTGTTCTTCTAACCATTTAAAGAAATCCTATTGGACATTTAAAGTCCACTTGACTCCTATGAAATCAAAAGATGCCTACTCCTTGGAAAGAAAGTTATGGCCAACCTGGATAGCATATTGAAAAGCAGAGACATTGCTTTGCCAACAAAGGTCTGTTTAGTCAAAGCTATGGTTTTTCCAGTAGTCATGTATGGATGTGAGAGTTGGACAGTGAAAAAGGCTGAACGCCAAAGAATTGATGCTTTTGAACTGTGGTGTTGGAGAAGACTCTTGAGAGTCCCTTGGACTGCAAGGAGATCCAACAAGTCCATCCTAAAGGAGATCCATCCTGGGTGTTCATTGGAAGGACTGATGTTGAAGCTGAAACTCCAGTACTTTGGCCACCTTATGTGAAGAGTTGACTCATTGGAAAAGACCCTGATGCTGGAAAGGATTGGGGGCAGGCGGAGAAGGGGAAGACAGAGGATGAGATGGCTGGATGGCATCACCAACTCGATGGACATGGGTTTGGGTGGACTCTAGGAGTTGGTGATGGACAGGGAGGGCTGGCCTGCTGCAGTTCATGGGGTCACAAAGAGTCGGACACGACTGAGCGACTGAACTGAGCTGAACTGACTCCTATGTTCATAGTAGCACTATTTACAGCTGCTAAGATATGGAAACAACCCAAGTATCCATTGACAGATGAGTGAATAAAGAAGATATAGTGCATATATACCATGGAAAGCTACTCAGTCACAAAAAGAACAAAATAATGCCATTTATAGTAGCATGGATGCAATTAGAGATTATCATGCTAATAATATATTAGATACATGGTATTTATCTTTCAGAGAAAAACAAATACCATATGGTATAACTTATATGCAGCATCTAAACTATGGCAAAATAAGCCTGTCAACAAAACAGAAACAGACTCAAAGACATAGACAATGGATGTGTGATTGCCAAGGGTTGGGGTGGAGGGTTGGCCTGGGAGTTTGGAGTTAGCATATGCAAACTATTACATTTAGGATGGATTAACAACAAGGTCCTACTGTATAGCACAGGGAACTATGTTCAGTATCCTGGGATGAATCATAGTGGAAAAGAATAAGAAAAAGAATATATATGTAAAAAGAATATATATGTAAAAAGAATATATATGTAAAAAGAATATATATATATATATATATATATATGAATCTCTTTGCTTTACAGCAGAAATCAATACAACATTATAAGTCAACTACACTTCAAAAAACAATTCACTTGAAATGCTATCCCATCGGTGGAAACTTTCTACATATGGGGGATTTTCCTAGACATGACCCTCTAGTTACCTCTAGAAGGCTGTGTGGTACAGTGATTAGGAGTTCAGACACCCTCCCAAACTTCCCACATTAAAGACTTGCTCTGTCTTTAATTTAATTTAATTCACTAGGTCTGCACCCTGGGGAGAGTTACTTAACTCCCCTAGGGCACCAAGTGCTCCTCCGTGAGGGTGATACAGTTACAGTACCTACCTCATAGGGCTGTCAAGACACTGAAGAGAGCTCATCCATGAAAAATGCTTGAAATAGTGCTCAGCCAATGTTAGGTAGCTATTATTACACAGAACATGCTTCCTTGGGGTTAGTTATTTGGGTGTTGCACTCATTTTTGAGGAAAGCATGGATTTTATCTTAGTCGTCACTATCAGCCTATCTCAGTGCCAGGCCTGGGGCAGGTATTTGGTTTATAGGTGTTGAGGTTAATTGCATTCTGTTGAAAATGCAGGAGAAAGGCGAGTTTCTTGAAATGATGGTAAACCCTAGATTTTACTGCTGAGGCTTCAGGGTTTGGGGAAGAATTAAGCACCTAAATTCACAACAGTGAAGGAAACTAAAAGCTTTTGTTCAGTTTTTGTTTTAAGATAGTTTTAGACATACAGAATTACTACGAATACAGTGTGCAGAGTTATCACATGACCACCGCCATGTCACCTGTGTGCTCAGATCTTGCGAGCTAAGTCTCTCAGTCGTGTCCAACTCGGTGGGACCCCATGGACTGTGGCGCACCAGGCTCCTCTGTCCATGGAATTCTCTAGGCAAGAAGAGTGGAGTGGATTGCCATGACCTCCTCCAGGGGATCTTGCCAGCTCAGGCATCAGAACCGCATCTCTTTCATCTAACCTGCATTAGCAGGTGGGTTACCACTGGTGCTACCTGGGAAACCCCACTCAGATCTTAGGTCAGTATGATACGTTCACTACCATATTAGTGACCCAGTACAGATACATCATCACCAACTAGAGTCTATCTTTCATTCAGATTCCTTCAGTGTTCTCTTTCTCTTCCAGGATCCCATCCAGAGTACTGAACAGATGATTCTGTTCAGTCATCATCTTGCCTCAGGCACATCGTGGCTGTGACAGTTTCTCGGATGTGACCTTGTTTCTGATAACTTTGACAGTTCTGAGGAGTACTGCGTAGGTAGTTTGTGGAATGGTCCTCAAGTGGAATTTATTTTAAAAATGGAGATTTCACTGACATGCTCTTAAGAAGTCACCCTTTTCAAGGTTACAGCCAACCAACTGTAAGAGAGTCCCTGGGTAGCTTGATTTTGTTCAACTTAAACTTTATTCACCAAACCAGTTCCCTTAAATTGTATACAAAGTATTTGCAGATGGGAAGCATGCTATTTAAATTACATGTATATGGTGAGCTCAGCTGCTTGTGGTGAGCATTGATTTGAGCTGGGCTCTAGTGCATTTTGGCAAAAGGCACCCAGAAGGTCATCTTGGGTTTGCTGTTGCCCTGGAAATGTTGAAAGGAAAGGAATGAATTTGTTCTGGCATCTCAGGCTGTTTTGGACACAGTTTCTAGCAGGGTACTTGTTTTTATATACTAACTGAAATAGTACTGATGTCAGAGTAGCTTGCATTTGGAAAACAGAAAGGAAAGTGGAAATACATCTTTTACCTTGATGGAAGGCTGGCAACAGATGGGCAGAGATGATCAGAAAGCAGAAATGAGGATGTGTGAATGGTACTCTGATGGGTACATCTTTCCTTGCATACTCAGCTCATTCATTCAGCAAATCTGTATTCAGTGCCTACCATACTCTAGACACTATTCTTGGTACTCAGGGTACAGCAGACAGCAAAGCAGAAAAAACAGATTCCCATGGTGCTGACATACTGGTGGTGGTGGTGGTGGTGGTAGGTCGCTAAGTCATGTCTGACTCTTTGTGAGATCGTGGACAGCAGTACATGAGGCTCCTTTGTCCTCCACTGTCTCCCAGAGTTTGCTCAAATTCATGTCCATTGAGTCAGTGATGCTATCTAACCCTCTCATCCTCTGCTGCCCTCTTCTCTTTTTGCCTTCAGTCTTTCCAGCATCAGGGTCTTCTTCAGTGAGTCCACTCTTTGCACCAGGTAGCCAAAGTATTAGAGCTTCAGCAACAGTCCTTCCAATGAATATTCAGGGTTGATTTTCCTTAGGGTTGACTGGTTTAATCTCTTTGCGTTCCAAGGGACTCTCAAGAGTCTTCTCCAGCACAGACAGTAAACAGAGCAATGTGTGACAGGGGTGATAAGTGGTTTTAAAAAGCATAAATTGGAGTCAGGTGATCCATAGTGGTGTATGAGAGATGTTCTAGAATAGACCTCTTTGAGTGGGCCTCTCAACAAAGACACAGATAGGTATATGATTGAAGATATGTCTACACCATGGGATTTCCCTTGGGAATGAAGTTCATTCAATCAAAATCATTCCAAAAATGAATGGACTTAATGGTCAGTCGGGGATACTGTCCTGATTTCTGAGGAACTTTCTGCCTTCAGTGGGAACACGGTGCTTCTCAACAAACTGAGAAGTGCTGGGAAGGAAGGGCCCAGGTTGCTGTGAGGCATAAGAGGAGAGGAGAGGAAGTCAGTCAAGCTGGGTGGTCTCAGATGGCTTCTTGGAAGAAGGGAGACAAACAGAGGCAACAGAAGGGGTGGAATGGGCAGAGGTGAATAGGGCTTGGGAGGAAGACCAGGGATCATGGATACCAGGAGCCAGGGAGAATTGTGAGAAAAACTTGCAGTGGCAGAAGCAGCTAGAACATCAGTGACATATGAGTAACAGGAAGTTTCTCCATCACTTGCTGCCCTGGCATTCTGGAAAACAGCTGTTCTTCTGATCATTATGAGGCTTCCCTGGTGGTTCAGCGACCAAGAATCCACCTGCCAATGCAGGAGACATAGGCTCGATCTGTGGGTCGGAAAAATCCCCTGGAGGAGGAAGTGACAGCCCACCCCAATATTCTTGCCATGGACAGAGGAGCCTAGCAGACTGCAGTCCATGGAGTCCCAAAGAATCAGATGTGACTTAGTGACTAAAACAGCAACACTAACCATTATGAATACCCAATAAATGGTAGTACATGAGAGTAAGTTCATCTGAAAAAGACCATCCAGTTGACTTGTTTGGACATTTTTGGAATACAGAGTGTACACTCAATTTTTCAAGGATAACTGAAATAGCCTGTTATGTATCAACTTTCTGATCCTTAGTTTGAAGAGCCAAAAATGAGAGAGAGATCACATGACAGGGTTACTTTAATAAGGAAAAGAAGGGAGTCTTTTTAGGAAGACAGTCTATAACTCAGCACATAAAGGGTTCTTTTTTTTTTTTTTCTTTTAAAGACTGTTAGGGGAAATTTTAGAGGAGCTGTTGAGTTATACAATATGGGCAAAATAGCCCTCAGGGGATGTTTTTTCATCTAATAAAATGAATTATCTTTGTTTAAAGCCTTTCCTCTAGTACATTCAGTTACTTAATGATGTGCATCAACTTTTAAGACTGTTTTGATACAGCACACTCAAAGTCCAATGACTTTATAAAGACTGAACAATGCTTTTGCTAAGGATGCAAAAATGCCTAATCTCTGGCTTTTAAAATGTTTCTGCCTTTTTAGGAAAATCAAGATGTGATTGTGGAGTCATTAAATGAAGGGCTCATCCCAGTGGTGGTGGTGAATGATGCCAGGGGCTGGGGGTAGTGTGAGTTTCCTGGACTGTTCATATCATGCTTGGATAATGACCCTTCCTTGCAGGTATACAGACCTTGTCTAGAGATATTTCCATACTGTACTCAGTTTCAGGTTTTCATTAGCTAAAACAACAACAAACACACCCCTCAATGTTCCAATTGCTGTTTAAAGTATTCTTTCCAAAGCTTCACATTTTCAATCAACTCTGAAACTTAGGGCCATTTTCTTTGTATATTTCTAATCAAATTTTTTATTATGGAAGTAACATACACTTAATTTGGAAAATTTGAGGGATATAGAAAAGTAAAAAGATACCTAATTTCATCCCTGATATCTGCCTATAACATATGAAAATGATATTTTATTAATCTTAAAAAATTTTTTTTGGCCACATCATTTGGCATATAAGACCTTAGTTTCCTGACCAGGGACTAAAACTGTGCCCCCCCGCCCACCACCACACACACACAGTGGAAGCACGGAGTCCCAACCACTAGACCACTTGGAAGTCCCTGAAAAGAACATTTTAATGAAAACAGTTTTATTTTTTTATTATAAAAATAATTTATAGAGGTTGGGGTTAACATATACACACAACTACATGTAAAATGGATAGTCAACAAGGATACACTGTTTACAGCACAAGGAACTCTACTCAGTATTTTGTGATAACCTACAAAGGAAAAGAATCTGAAAAGGAGTAGATACATGTATAAAGGAATCATTTTGCTGGACACCTGAAACTTACACAACATTGTAAAGCAACTATAGTATAAAATAAAAATTTTAAAAATAATATATAATTAGTATAGGAAAGAAAGCTCATATGTAATGAGATACCCACTATTAAGATATGGTTTTTATTCTGGTGTGTGTGTGAGTTTTGTATTAAAGAACTTGAATTCAGATCAGTAGTTCTGAGTCCTGGGAAGAGTTAAGAAGTAAACTTTAGAGGATTGTCTAGTGGAAAAAAAAAAACCAATTCTTTCAAAGTATCTGCATCTTGAAAATCTTGGACTTTGCTGTTTTGATAATATTCTGACATTTTCAAATTGGCTAGTTTCTTAGTTTTAGTTGTGATGTTGAGGGCTTTATTTTGGAAGAGAACTTAATGCTTACAAATAGTCCGTTAAAATGAAATTATTTAACCAATAATTCTTATTAATTAAAGAGGAATTTTTAAAAGAAAAATAAGGAGGTAAACATGATTGCACATCTCCTAAGATACTGCATTTTTATGTCCTTTTTGGATGCACATATTTGAGAGTATGTGTGTATTTTTAAACAAAATTATTTCATATTATTTGCATAATCCTATCACTTATTTTCCTCCATTAAGTTGACTATTGTGTACTTTTTCCATCTTGCTTAGCAAGATGTTCTATTAGGGTTTTTAGTGGCTCTACAGTATTTGACTTTCTAATAGTACTGTAGTTTAAGCAATTTTTATTATAAAACATTTTGGTTTGTCTTCATTTTTTCCCCATTATTATAAGGAGAACAGTGGTGAACATTGGTATCAGATTATTGCCTGGAGATAGACTTCTGGTAGTTGAATTGCTTAGCATATGAGCACAAATATTTTTTGTTGTTATTGTTAGTATTTTTATTTTTATTTATTTATTTTTTATTAGTTTTGCCATACAATGACATGATATTGCCATGGGTTTACATATGCTCCCCCTCCAGAACCCCCCTCCCTCCTCCCTCCCCCCGGGAAATCTCGATGCACCAGCCCCGAGCATCAATCCTGGGCTGGCGATTGATTACACATATGATAATTAACATGTTTCAATGCCATTCTCCTATATCATCCCACCCTTGCCCTCATCCACAGAGTCCATGAGTCTGTTCTATACATCTGCGTTCCTTTTGCTGTCTCGCATGCTGGGTTCTCGTTACCGTCTTTCTAAATTCCATATATATGCATTAGTATACTGTATTGTTGTTTTCCCTTCTGGCTTACTTCACTCTGGATAATGGGCTCCAGTTCTGTCCATCTGAGTAGAACTGATTCAAATGAATTTTTTTTTTTAATGCTGAGTAATATTCCATTGTGTATATGTACCACAGCTTTCTTATCCATTCGTCAGTTGATGGGCATCTAGGTTGCTTCCATGTCCTGGCTATTGTAAACAATGCAGCGATGAACATTGGGGTACACGTGGCTCTTTCAATTCTGGTTTCTTAAAAAACTGCAAATAGACCTGCCATATGACCCAGCAATCCCACTGCTGGGCGTATACACCGAGGAAACCAGAGCACAAATATTTTTAAAGCTCATTTTTTATTGCCAATTTATTCTCCCAGAACAGTGGATACACTGCCCCCACATTTTCTATCACATCTTCATCAGCATTGGATATTATCATTTTTTAAATTCTAGCCTACTTACTAGGCAAAGAAAACATCTGTTGGTTTTAGTTTTCCTTTATCTGGGTCATTTTGACACCATATTTTTTACACAATCCATTTGACAAGTGTTAATGGAAGATGTGTGGCACATTCTGTTGAACCTCAGCACTTGGCTGGTGACCTCAAATACATGTTGCAAACAAGATGGTGGTGACTTCAGATTCTTACAGTAGAGACTGGGAAAAGCAGCCCTGGATATTCAGAACTTGTTCATACTTCCTTATACATCGTGATGGGTGTACATGCCACTCAACTGGAAACTTACCCTTTCTGAGGGTGTGTTCCCATCGTCCACAACAATCAAGTAGTAATTATTATAATTTGAGGAGATTATGTGATTTGCCTTAAAATGATTTAAGTTAAATTTTATGAAAAATTTTTTCAATTTCCATTTTTTGCTAATATTTAAGGGCTATAGAATCCTCTAACTAGGGGAGCTTTGGGACATCTTGAATATTGGTATTCAAATGTTTGGAATCTAAGACAGGGAAAGGCCAGTGTGCTTGCATCAAGTCAGAGGTGATCGCAGCATTCCAAGAAAAGTATGCTAGCAGAGCTTGTCAACCTACAAGGGAGGAAATCAGCTTCTCCCCTTCCGCCATACAATTACACCCAAGATGTGGACATTCTTTAGGTCAAAACAGTTGAACAAGCTGAAACATCCCCTTTGGTGAAGGTGATATTGTGGACTGGGGTATGGGATATGGAGGATGACTGTCCACTCCAGTATTCTTGGCTGGAGAATTCCATGGACAGAAGATCCTGGCAGGCTACAGTCCATTGGGTTGCAAAGAGTTGAATGTGACTGTTGGCACTTGTGGAAAGATTCTTTAATTGATATCACCTTTTAAATATTTCTCTCTTCTAGGGTTTCTTCTTCCCTCCCACTTAGTTCTTAAAAGAATTATATTTTTATATGTGCGTAATTCTCTGCCACTTTGCTTTCCTGTGACTGTGAAGATGATAATCCTGATCTGTGCCTACAAGAGATAGGGATCTCCCTGCAGGAGAAGATGGTTTGAGGGGAGACATTATTCTGTGGAAAGTGTTTGTTCTATGTTCCTTGAATAAGGCTTTCTTTTACTATGAAATGAATGAGTCAGTCACATGGGTTTTGAACCTATGACCTTATTGTATAGGGTCATGTTCTTTGCCCAGACAAGCTGATGAGTTGATGAAATGGGACCACAGTCAATGTCACACGTTGGGTTCTCTGAGAGGCAGACTCTGAGACCGAGTTGAGTAGCTTTATTAGGTTTATTACATTTTTTAGTGGTATGACTTTAGTTCAACACTGTTGGAAAGATGTGATTGGAAAGGAAGCAGGACCTATGAAGATGCAATAAGCATCAGTGATCAAGTTTTCTTGTGTCTTATGCGAGCAAAGAAAGGACACTTGGCCCTGAGGATGGAGATAATGATTTTTATCTCATTGATTTAACTCCAAGGATTGGCATTTGTTCAACAGGGGTGAAATACATCCCTAATGCAAACAAAAATAAAAAGAGAGAGAATCAGTTGCAGTGTTTGTGTGGAGTCCAAGTCTCCATCTTTAACAGTTCTATAACGGGAGGTGGTTTCTTATAGGAGTCGATGACACTTTATCCCCTGTTGGTGGGAAGACTAACTCTCCCGGTCCTTCTTTCCTTCCGACTGTAGGTTGGAAACCTTGAGCACCACATATTCAGTGGTCACAGATGAAAAAGGGATGTGTCGGGGAGGGATACATTGAAAGATTGAGATTGATATACACACACTACTCTATGTAAAATAGAGACTAATAAAGACCTATTGTATAGTCAGGGAACCCTGCTCAATACTCTATGTGAATTGTGAAAGTCACTCAGTTGTGTCCAACTCTTTGCAACCCCATGGACTATACAGTTCATGGAATTCTCCAGGCCAGAATACTGGTGTGGGTAGCCTTTTCCTTCTCCAGAGGATCTTCCTAACCCAGGGATTGAGCCCAGTTCTCCTGCTTTGCAGGCAGATTCTTTACCAGCTGAGCCACAAGGGAAGCCCAATACTCTGTAATTACCTATAAACGAAAAGAATCTAAAAAGAGTGTATGTATGTATACATATAGCTGATTCACTTTGCTGTATGCCTGAAACTAACACAACATGGTAGATCAACTATATACTCCAATATTTTTTTTTTTTTACTTTAAAAAAAAATAGAAAAAGGATGTGGGTCAGAGACACGTCTGGCAAGGCTTGTTTACTCCATGTGGTTGTGTTGATCATGCTTGTTGGTTCCTCTGCAAGAGGAGGACCTGCTAAGCTCCTGCAAGTGGGGCTTGAAATTGACCTGTCAAAGGAAGGGTTGCTTCTTTCTAATGAGTCTCTCTGGAAGGGGTCAACTTTGCTGATTGAAACAAAGCCACTGTACATGCTAGTAATAGTTCTGCTTGGAGACCCTGGTTGAAGACGGTTTTAACTGTGTATCTGTGTTAAGGCTCCAGTAAAGCTCAGATGAGCGATAGAGTTGTGGTAACATCACAGAGAAGTCTTTGGATGATCTTCTTGCCCCTTGATCCCCTTCATTATTAGGGCTCCATGAGGCCCCAGGATGTTTAACTCACATTAGTATCTTCTGTACTTTTTAGTATAGCAGACTCTCAACAAATGCTAATCAGAAAGGGACTCTCACACTAGCTTTGTTCCCATGACCCAGAGGCATGATGATCTGTGTAACTAAAAAGACATATTCACATGGGTTTTTCTAGATACATAGGGTCCAAGAATATGATGGTGTAGGAGTAGCTTCAAATCCCTCAAGGATATTCCCTTCAGCTACTCTTTGAATAGGAGAAGACCCAGCCAGCCACATACCCACCTGCCATTTTTCTCTATCCACTTCTGAGATCTCACGCATGTGAGTGACCCCCCTGGATTAAGTGTGGGAGACTTGGTGGAAGAGGGGGGGTGTCATGGAAGATTTCCTGAAAGAGGCAATGTCTTATTGAAACCTTTATGATAGATTTTGATAGACTGTATCCAGGCCAAGGATTGGGGAAGGTGGCAGTGGTGGGAGCCAGGGGGATGTGGGTTTGAGAAAAGTGGAGAGATGGGGAAACTCAAGCAGCAAAATGTGTTCTGGAAACTGAATGTTACCTGTGAATGAGAGAGATGGGGATGTATCATAAAAGGTCTTAAAGCCAGTTAAGGAGTTTACCCCGAGGGCAATGGGAAACTTTTGTAGGGTTGTGAGCAGGGTGTGGCATCCTTAGATCTGGTTTTGAAAGAGCATGTGGTGGCAGAGCAGAGAATGCACAGGAAGAGTGCACCATGATAACAGCAGGGATCCTCCTTAGTGAAGGTCAGCCTGCTGTGGGATCATGAGTGTAGCCAACTCTGTTGTGATAGTTTCAGGTGCACATCAGAGGGACTCAGCCATACATATACATGTATCCATTCTTCCCTCAAACTCCCTTCCCATCCAGGCTGCCACATAACGTGAGCAGAGTTCTGTGCTATACAGCAGGTCCTTGTCTGTTCTCCATTTTAAGTATAACAGTGTACCACATCTTCTTTATCCATTCATCTGTTCCTGAACTCTGAATCATCTTTTGACGCTCATCTCTCTGCCACCTTGCTCAGCACACATGCGAGTCTTTCTAGATATGATGGCTGATCAGTGATGGGGATGTTTAGGTACCTGAGGGCCTTGAGCAGCTCTGGGTCCCTGGGATGCAGGAAGCAAGATGTTAGTGAACAAAAGCTTCTCAGTTTAACCAGTTGTAATGAATGTAGGCCATCACTAGATTGTTAGGAACTTTTTTTTTCACTATGTCCTCTGGAAGGAACACCTCAATGATTTTGGACATATTTACAGTTGAGAGTTCAATCCTGTGTAATCCTCAGACACCCTCTGTGCTCCTGGCATTGTGCCCCAAGGGCCCCCAACAAAGGCTTGAAGCTGGTGGGCTTCCCTCTGCAGTTTCCTCCTTAGATGAAACTGTTCATTTGGAGACGGGAGCCCATAGTGAGGCTTGAGGAGAACAGCCCATAGCGAGGCATGGGGAATGTGGCCGAGATAGGTTGTAATCTCATTGTCATCAGGAGATTTGCCCTTGAAAGAAGACTCTGAGGCCATATCCAGATTTGATTTTGTCTTCACAGACCTTTCACCATTCTATACTGAAGTTTATGTTTTAGGAAATGAACATTCCTTTAATTATGCTTTTAGCAAACCCTATCATGGGAGGCAGGGGAACACAGCATAGATTTCATGATAGGGCTTGACTTTATAGTGATGGCTGATCTCGAGTTGGTCAGAAGATGGTTCATTTCAGAAATGAAGTGTGCTTCCTGTTTTAAACTTGTAGCTTGGCATTCAGCATTTAGAGAACTGCATGTCGTCTGATGATCCGTAAGTTTGTAGTCTCTAAATTTGAATTTTTTTTATTTAAAAATACATGACTCAGAATAATGAAGATAAGATGTTGCTTTAAATATCATTTCTTTAAATATCCTGCGATTGCGAAGGAAGAGTTCAAGATCTTCTCCGGAATACTTTTCCAGAATGTAATAGGGTTTGCTCTTTTTCACTTTGGTTATTTTAGGCAGTCATTAAACAATTGTTAGCCAGTTTAGTCAGTTTACATAAAACTACATATTTGGAGGCTTTAAATGCCACAGGAGAAGTTCCAGTGTAAACAGAGGAGAACAAAATCAGCGCTTAAATCGGAAGCAGCCTGCACGGGCCCTCGTTCCACTGCAGGAGACACTCACACAGACAAGGCCGCGAACACAAGCCGACTCACCCCAGCAGTTAAAGAGGACCCGGGGTGGTGCGTGTATTCAGGTTAACGGGAGGGGCCCAGAGGCCAGGGCTGGCTTCTAGGTCCCCGGGAGTCTGCTCGATTCACTCTGTTCTGCGGTCGCTGATGATGTCTCCGACCCTGGTCAATGTCTCATAAAAGCATTCCACTCATCAAGAGAGTGTGGATTATGAGCCGCTGGCTCACAGCCAGGGGGACACTCCACAGCCCTCGGGCAGGCGTGCCAAGAATGTCCTCTGTTCAGACTGTCATTGCCTAACACAGTGGAGACGGCTCTTGATCAGAGTGACACCTGACTTTGGTGGCAAGCTTGGTAGCCCACTCCACCTTACAACTGGCTCTCTCCGTGGTCGGGTTCTCTGAGGGCTGCTGCTGCTAAAGGAAAGCAGAATAAAAGATGCTGTTGCATCCTGTGTAATAGCCATGAACTTGAATTGACTACGAGAGTCTCTCCTCTGGGACAGAGCAATAGCTCAGCAGATAAAGAATCCACCTGCAGTGCAGAAATGCAGGTTTGATTCCTGGGTCAGGAAGATCCCTGGAAGAGGAAATGGCAACCCATTCCTGTATTTTTGCCTGGAAAATCCCAGGACAGAGAAGCCTGGTGGCTACAGTCAATAGGGTAGCAAAGAGTCAGACACGGCTGAGCGACTGAGCACAGTTGAGCACACCTAAGAGTTCAGGCCTTATTTACAAATGTATATACAGAGATTCCATTGCTTTCAAATCCCACAGTTGGAGAGAAAGTCACACCCACCATATGAAGCTGTTCAGGCACACAGTGCAAACACAGTGACAAGAACACATTTTTGAGTGTGGCCTTGATCCTGATCCATTGGTAAAGCAAGACTTGACTTTTTTGCTGTCCTCTCATTTCATGGGTTTCTAAAACTCATCTTCCTAACAATGGGCTACTCTATCTTTAAAAAAAATTTTTTTTAAACGATTTTCTTTTATTTTTGGTTGCACTGGGTCTTCATTGCTGTGTGGGCTTTCTCTGTTTGTGGTGAGCAGGTGTTCCTCTTTGTTGCAACACACAGGCTTCTCATTGCAGAGGCTTCTCCTGTGGAGCACAGGCTCTAGGGTGCATGGGCTTAAATAGTTGAAACACGTGGGCTCAGTCGTTGTGGTTCGTGGGCACTAGAGCACAGGTCCAGTAGTTGTGGTGCACGGGCTTAGTTGCTCCATGGCCTGTGGGATTTTCCCTGACCAGGGATTGAATCCATGTGCCCTGCATTGGCAGGCAGATTTTTATCCACTGGACCACCAGGGATGTCCCTATCTCTTCTTTTATGCCACCACTATGAATGAAATGCCTCCATCCATGTGGCCCACTTTGTTTAAAATTGAGGAAGGCATTAGAACAGTTGTCTTCAAGGACCAGGTAGGTTCTCTATGTTCCTGGTTTTTCCAGTAGAGAGGCTTTAAAAAAAAATTTTTTTTAATTGAAGGATAATTGCCTTACAACATTGTGTTGGTTTCTGCCATGCATCGTAAACCAGCCATAGGTATACATGTGTCCCCTCCACAGAACGGAGGCTTTTGATTCCATCTTATTCTGAGTCCTGCTTGCTCTTCCTGAATCCAGGATGCTCCATTTTGATTCCCTCCCTCCCCTCTCCTCTCTTTTCATTCTTTATATGGCACCCACTTTGTTACCTGTGCATTGCTTTTCAATAATGGTCATTACATTGGTCAACAATTTTCAGAGTTCTCTGATGGCTGGGACTGTGTGTTATTCATCATCTTTGTTCATTGAGCACCTAGCATGTGGGCCTGGCACATAGGGACACTCTGTAAATGTTTACTGAATGAGTAGATCCCTTCCTTCCTCTTCCTTCTCTCCCTCTGCCAATAACCTACTCCAGACACTCGTTATAGTTTCATGCTGAAGGTATATACGTTCTGATGTTGTTGCCTGTAAGTAACAGCAAAGACAGCTTAACCTGGCTCAAGCAGGCAGGAATTTTATTGGCTGACAGAACTGGAAGTCCAGAGACAAAGCAGGCCCCAAGATGGACTTCGTCCAAGCCCTGCAGTGTTTCTTTCTGAATCTCTCATTCCTGCCCTCCCTTCAGCCATCAGCAGAATGGTTATGAGAGTTCATATCCCCTTCCTCCAAATAAAAATGAATTAAAAAATAAAGAGTTCAGGTCTGTAAACTCTACCATGGCAACATCCAAACTGCACTTTTCCTGAAAATGTCTAGGAAATAGCACTTAGCATTTCATCACTTGGAATCAGGTTACAGCTCTGCCCATAAACCAGCTCCAGAGGCCAGAGGACTGCTGAATTGATTCATTTGTGAACCAGACAATGGCCTGGAGGATGGGATTCCTTTGAGATAAAGATGCAGTTGTATCAGCTTCTCCTGAAGTTGGCCCCTTATGGATGGTAGAAGGGCTTCCCTGATGTCTCAGTGGGTCAAGAATCCACTTCCAATACAGGAGACACAGGAGATGCAGGTTCATTCCCTGGGTGGGGAAGATCCCCTGGAGAAGGAAATGGCAACCCATTCCCGTATTCTTAAGCTGAGTAAACTTGGTGGGGAGTATTGAAGGGGGATGAAGTGGGGGGCGGTAGCGTGTCATAGTCAATAATATTCAGTCCACAGGGGGCTTGGCAAAGCTTCCTGATTGGTGTCCCTCCCTCTGGATCCTCCCTCCTTTTCATCCTTTCCATATAAAGCCATTCAGTTAATCTCTCTGAAACATGACATTCATAATAAATACTGATGAAGACATTAAATAATCCCCCAAGGCTGCCTAGAAAATATTCTGACATTGAAGCTTCAGATTAAGACAATCCCATTTTATTCTTACAAATCAATCGCCCCAGTTCTCTTGCATCTAAAGCTGATGCTATAAACTGAATGTGTGTGTCCCCTTCAGATTCATACATTAAAATCCTAACCCCCCATATGATGGTGTTCAGAGGTGGGACCTTTAGTTGATAATTAGATCAGGAGGGTAGAACCCTCATGAATGGGGTTAGTGCCCTTACAGCAGAGGCCCCAGAGAGAGTTCTGGTCTCCTTTCTGCAGTGTGAGGAGGCAATGAGAAGAAGGCTTTCTGCAATGGAAGGAGAGTCCTCCCCAGAACTCAACCTTGCTGGCACCCAGTCTCAGACTTTTAGCCACCAGAACTGTGAGGAATACATTTCTGTTGTTTATAGGTCACCTCATCTGTGATAATTAGTTACAGCAGCCTGAACTGATAAAACAACTGGAATTTAGCCAAATGGATTTACTAATTACTCTCTGATAATGTTGTTCATACCAATTACTCTCTGATAATGTTGTTCATACCATTGCTCTTGTACTTTGATTTTCTCCACAGAAAAGAATTGCTTTCTTTCTTTGTGCCTTACAGAGCCCTAACCTTGCTTTCAAGATCCATCGTTAATTGTTCTCTCTGAAGTATTTTATGACCACTTGGCTTTGAATCAGTCTGCCTCACTTCTCAAATCTATAGCATTTATGAAGATAGCTTGGCACTCAACACATGTTGATTTGGATAATTTTTTTTTGAATTTTTTTTTCTAGTCTAGCTAAAGATAAAATTAAAGATACATATGCAGTGGGACTTCCCAGTGGCTCAGTGGAAAAGAATCTGCCTACAATGAAGGAGGTGCAGGAGACGTGGTTTGATCCCTGGGTTGGAATATCCCCTGGAGAAAGAAATGGCACCCCACTCCAGTATTCTTGCCTGGTAAATTCCATGGGCAGAGGAACCTGGCTGGCTACAGTCCATAGGGTCGCAAAGAGTCAGACATGACTGAAGTGACTGAGCACAGATTCTAGTATCTAAGTTACTGTCTTGCAACTAGTTAGTGCTCATTGCATACTTTGTATGTGCCCACTGAGAAAAGTGGTCACAAAGAAGCATGGTAAAGGCATTGAAAATAGGAAGGTTCGATCCAGCAATTAGAAAATCAGTGGCATACATATTAACTGATAACCTATTATGTGTCAGGCACTGTTCACAGTTCTGAAACTTACAGCAGGGAATCACCCAATGTCCATTCCTTCAGTGAGCTTGCATTTTTAGTAGAGAAACAAGCTAGTTAATATACAGAGAGTCCCCTGCATCTGGACAGATCCTATTCCAAGAGGACGTTCATAAGTCCAATTTATTTGTAAGTTCAACAAAGTTAGGCTAGGTACCCAACTAACACAATTGACTATATAGTACTGTAATAGGTTTATGATACTTTTCACACAAATGATACATAAAAAACAAGCAAAGAAAAGGAAACATTTTTAATTTTACAGTACAGAACCTTGAAAATCACAGCAGTGCAACACTACAGCTGGCATACAGGGACACTGTCCCATCTTTGAAAATTTGTAACTTGAAGTTCATAAGTAGGGGACTTAATGTATAGTAAAATGTCAGATATGCCAACCTCTGGGAAGAAAAGCAAAGGAGGATCAGAGGACCACAGTGGGCTAATATTTTGCAGGTGGAGTTAGCAGGGAAGCCTTCTGATCACAATCTTGAATGGTACCCCAGGGGACAATATGAGACAGAAGGAGGCCCCAGAGCCAGAAGCTCTGTGGAGAAACCTTGCTTGGCATGCTTGAGAGCAAGCAAGAAGGCTAGTGTGGCTGGAGCGCACTGATGGAGGAGTGATGGGAGGTATAAATACCCGAGGAGCCAGGTAACATAGTGCCTCGTGAGCCAGACCTGACGTTCAGTTTTAATTGATGCTGGAGGGCCTTTGCAGGACTTTGATCAGGGCAGTGGCCTGACCTGATTTACATTTTGAGAGAATCTTTTAGAGTCTTTTGGAAAGCCAGATTGAGGGGGAGAAGACCAGAGAGGAGGCTATGGTAGCAGAGCTGGGAAAAATGAGGGTAGCTGGGGTAGAATGTGGATGGTGAGGATAGGGTGAAGTGGTTGGGTTCTGTATGTTCTTGAAGATAGAGATGGCAGGATTTGCTGATGGAGTAGATGTGAGGGTGGCTCAGACGGTAAAGTGTCTGCCTACAATGCAGGAGACCCGTGTTCAATCCGTGGATCAGGAAGATCTCCTGGAGAAGGAAATGGCAACCCACTCCAGTGTTCTTGCCTGGGAAATCCCATGAGTGGAGGAGCCTGGTAGGCTACAGTCCATGGGGTCGCAAAGAGTCAGGGGTTTGTGTTTGGTTACCAACAAAGATAAAAAAGAGACTCAAAAATAAGAAGTGAGATAATGGTGGCTTTTCTATAATAGAAAACTAACTATAATAGAATAGTTGTAAAAAGTTTTATTGAAGTATGGTTCATTTACAGTGTTGTGTTAATTTCTGCGGATAGCAAAGTGACTCAGTTATACCCATGTACATTCCTTTTCATATGTTTTTCCATTATGGTTTATCACAGGATATTGAGTATGGTTCCCTATGCTATACAGTAGGTCTTGTTATTTACCCATGCTATATGTACTAGTTTGCATTTGCTTATCCTAAACTCCCCATCCTCCCCTCTCCCATCCTCCTCCCCCCTTGCAACCACAAGTCTGTTCTCTTCAAATAGAACACTTAATTTAGTTTATATTTTTTAAAAAAATCAAATAAACATTTCTAAACAGTAGACATTTTTAACTTTGGATGAAAACATGTCCAAAAGTTGCAAGATTATTTAAAAATGCTGAATAAGTTCAAAATAAAATCAAAGCAGACTTAGAGTGACCATTTGCATTGCTAACACTTTGCCATTCTGAAATCTCTCTAATCATCTTTTTTTGTTACATTGCCTTAATTATACTTCAAAATTTTTGCTGTGTCAAAAATCTTCATTGTAAGAGTCATGAGTAAATTGAAAGTATGTTGGTTTATAGAATCTATATATTGTACTGACTTTAAACTTAATTCTGCTTGGTATATAATCTTTGGTGTGTCATTGGGCTTGCCTGAAATTTGAATATGCCTCATTTCTATTAATAAGAGGGGAAATTTGCTTGAATGAGTACACAAGAATGAACACAAATACTTTAAACTATTAAAATCTATAACTCCTATAAAAATGATTCTTTGTTTTTATAACTCATAGGCATGTTTTCTGTAGTATTTGATTATTCATCATTATCCCTATTTAAATGAATTGGTCCATTTTTTCCCCCTGATAAAGCTCCTTACAAATTGAGACATTTAGGAATTTTATACTAGATTTTTCTAAGAATTTCAGAACTTTATTAAATTTATTTTTTAACAATAATCTTATAATTGTCATGTAGCAATTGTTTGCTATTCCCATTTCTTAAGTGGGGACAATTTAAGAGATGGCAAGATGAGTAATTTCCATTGAGAAATTGCTTTCTCATGCCTCCATGCCCAAGGTTAACCTCCAGCTAGAACACCTTGCTTTTATAAATAGCAAATTTTGGCACTTCACTTACATTTTGCACTGAAATTTACCTCCATGACATTCATGCTTACTCTACACAATGAGGTAAGAATTTGATTTCAATAGAATAGTAAGGCTAGTTGTTCATTGGCTTCAGTGTATGGCCAAATTCAATCTGTTGGATGATAATTTTTTGATGTCCCTTCAGGGGAGTTATTTTTTGTTTGCTTATCCCTAATTAACTTGTTAGAGCCATTCATTGCTGCATCACTCCTTATTCATTCACTGTCTTTTTCTAACAACTGTGTTTGCTTATTCATTAGAACTTTCAAAATAGTTGGCCCCTTAGATTTCTCACCTACTGCCTTCTGACAGACTCCAGTATCATTTTTAAACCTCTCATACCATCTGAGGACCAGGTAGAACACAACAGGTGGAATTTCAAACTTCCCTGCTCTGTGTCTGTTCATCTGCTTTGATTCTCAGACTTTCTTTGACAAGTGATCACATCTTTCATTACATCACTAAATAGAAAACGATTAAAGTACTGATTTGTGTTGAAGGGCTTCTTCACGGAAATCTCACGAACTCTCAGAGATGGTTCCCCAGTTTGGTGGTGATACTTGCTGCTTGGGTTTCCTGAAACAGAAGGTAGAACTAACTTTATTGGGTGAAGGAAGTTGACGAAAACAACTTGGCAAGACAAAAAAAGAAAGATGATGGATGACTTCCCCGCATTGCCAGGACTTCACTGATTCCTTTGGTTGGGATGGACAGAACTGTGAAGGCCATCTTGCATGGATTGGAAGACAAGTGTCCTCAGGGTGAACAGATCTAATTTCCAGTTCCTTTTCTGGTAATGATTGAAAAGACTATCTTCCCTATGCCCCAGTTTCCCCAATCCTCAAATAAGGCATCTGCTGGAGTCTGAATGTGTCCCCTCAAATTTCATATGTTGAAATCCTAATGCCCAAAGGTGATTGTGTTAAGTATTGGACTGGCTGAGGAGTTCATTCAAGTTGTCTGGTAACATCTTATGCAAAAACCCCAATGACATTTTTAACCAACCCCGTGCATGGGGTCTTTGGGAAGTGATTAGGTCGTGAGGGTGCAGGCCTCGTGAATGGGATTAATGCCCTTTTAAAGGGGATTACACAGGACTCCTTGGCTCCTTCTACCATGTGGGGACACAGCAAAAAGGCAGTCTGTGAACCAGGATTGGACCATGCTGGCACCCTGATCATGGACTTACAACCTGCTGAACTGGGAAAAAATAAGCTACCCAGTCCCTGGTATTTTATTGTAGAGGCCCCCCAGACAGACAAAAGCTGTACCAAATGTTATAAATGTTGACAGTCTGTTTAGAGTCAGAGAGACCTGTATCCAAAAATCAGCCCTTCTATTTACTGCAAGTTATTTCTGAACTCCTTGAAACCTTCCTTTCCTTATTGGTAAAGTGAAGATAACAATACACAATTGCTAAGGATTTACAAATATAGAGATGATATGAATTATGGATTTAGCATAGTGCCTGGAACAAAGACTTGCTAAATAAATGGCAGCCAGAGAGAATGAACTGAGAAGCTTGGACCAGAGTCCACAGAGCCAGATTCACATTCAGGTATGTTGGGGGGATGTTGATCCATCCTGTGTGGTGCCTTTGTGGTGTAACCTCCTTCTGAAATATATCTTCCAGAAACATCATGTTCTTTGCCCCTGTTGACTTTGTTTCAAGAGACATTCACTTTGTAACCTTTGATATTTTTACATTGAAACATTGTCTCAACATATATTCTGACATGGTATGATTAGATCAGTTTCTGGTTGTCTCTGTTATTAAATAAGAGGAGGCTTCTGTTGATCAGAAATCTCTGTTAACAAAGGCCTCATTAACAGAGCCATCACTGAACACTGTCTCCATTATATATTTAAGCTTCCATCACTCACTCTTTGAAAATATCAGACCATGTAGCTTGGGGGCAGGCTCTGGCAATATCCTGCAGTGTCTCCTGAGTACACAGGAGGCACCGGGAAATAAGCACATGCTCTCTGGCCGCAGCATCCAGATGTGATTGGCTCCTTCTATATTTCACTCACCTGCAGGGACCTAGACATGATCAGGCTGACTTGAGGGAGGGAGGGATTGTGATGGAGTGGGATCACAGGGGGTTTGCACAGTGGGCAAGCTGTGAGCAGAGGCGCACCATCTTTACAAGCCAGCCAGCTGGTACGCATAGTGTGAAGTGTCAACTGGCTGAAACAGAGTTTTGCGCCTTGGCTGGTAACTAGCCATTTTTCCTTTTTTAAACTGAGGTGTGAGTGACATGGAATTTATATTTGACCCGTGTATATTGCAATACGATTGTCATTGTTACCTTGTCTGACACACCTCTTGAGTCAAATAATTATGTTTCTTCTAGTGGTGGGAACAATTAAGATCCAGCCCTTCAGCAAGTTTGATGTTTATGATACCATTTTGTTGTCTCTGATCCTGGCACTGTGTGTTAGATCTCCAGGATTATTTTTCTACTGGTTGCACATTTGTTCTCTTAAAAAATATCTCTCCTGTTCTCTGCACTCCACCTTCAGCCTCTGGTAGCTACCATTCCTTTCTTCTGTTTTTTCAAGTTTGGTTTCTTATATAATTTTATTTATTTAAAGTGAAAGCAAGTATATTTCGAGAGATACAGTTCCACGGGCAGAATGTGGTCTGTCTTGGAAGGCAAAAGCACCAAGTTTGGTTTTTTTAGCTTCCATGTATAAGAGATATTGTACAGTATGTGTCTTTCTCTGACTTATCTCACTTAGCATAATGTCCTCAGGGTCCACCCATGTGATTGAAATAACCATTTTTCTTTGTTTGATGACTTTCTCCTTTCCTGTTGACATTCTTTGGGTAACACACCATGAATGAGAGTAGAAAAGTTTTCATTACAAAGGTAGTGGGTTGTTTTTTTTCCCCCAGATTAAAATGTTTTGTTATTTTCCATAAGACCTCAACTAGTTCCTCCCCCAAAAAAAGGTGACTTAATAGGGGAGATAGTATAACTAAGTAAGTGAAGACCCATACATACTTACATATGTGTGTGTACCTATAGAGAGAGAAATTTAAAAGTGACATATGAGTGATCCTTGATTATTTTAGCAGAGGCTGAAGAGTGAGCAGTACAATTACATATATGGTAATGAAGAAGGCACAGTAGTTATGTTGTAATTTCCCTACTCTGCTCTTTTTCTTTCTTTCTTTTTTTTTTTTTGTGAATGACAGCTATTGCGAAAAGCCAGTTGTTGGAATACAAAACACTAAATAAACAAAGAAGTGTCTTTTTATTATAGCATTTTATAGACTGTCTTTGGAAACAAAAATTTTCACACTCTGTGTTTCTCTGCTTCTGCCAATTATCCACTGTGTTTGTGCTTATTCTTTTATGCATGGAAGTTTAAGCAGGAAAATACAGTCATTTTTGTAAGGCTCAATAAAAACAGGCTCATTCAAACAAAAAGCAATCAGATTGCAAAACAGCAAATACAGGAGGAGCTTATCCTTATAGGAGAAAAAAATATTAAAATTTAACCTTATGTTGAAATAGACAAAGGAACTACTGTAGATGTCACAAGTGCTCATTTTGCTTTCACTGCTCTGGTTCGGCTTATAGATGGTCCATGAGATAGTTGCTATAGAAACCAAACCTTTTTCATCAATCTCTCTTTGTTGCTGTGGTGTGTTTGCAGTTGCTGCATGTAAACTTTTGTATTGAGTGTCATTTGTTTTTCATGATTAGCCTTATAATGAAGCCTATCGATTACGCGTTAACCAACAATGTAACATGAAATGATGCATGACCAGTAACATCAGTTACTAAGTAGAATAGGTGGACCTAAAATCATTTGTAGATATCACTGTGCATTTGTTCACCAGTCTAGAAACTTTAATATGATTAGGAAAACTGGCTTGAATTCAGAGGTGGAATTTTTTTTTCTTAAGTGATATTTTTTTGTCTCATTAGGGCATGAGATCTTCTGAAAGATCCTGCCTCAATGCAGGATTTGGCATTTCTGCATGGTAATTTTTGCTCTGACATTTGATTTGTGACCTTAGGCGGATCATTAGCCTCTGGATTTAATAAAATAAGAAAACTGTGACATAATAGATGTATATATGGTAAGTTCCAGGAGGGCAGGAACTTGCACATTCAGATCCCAATTACAGTACCTAGAAAAAAGAGGCTGGAACATAGTAAACACTCAAAAGTACTTGCTGTGTGAATGAATAGATATGTTGTGGTTTCTAATCACCCGGGCATCTCCTACTATAGTTTCTATGTTAATGGCAATGTCAAGAATAGGCCTTTATTTCATCTTAATTCAACATATATTTATTGAATTCCTACTGGTGGTAAATGCTTCACTTCCGGCTGGGCTCCATACACTGTACAAAGATTTGGCTTTCAGACTCTTGGGATTCTATGATTCTGTATTCTGAATTCTCTAATTTTACTAATCTGTTGATCTCAAGTGACTTTTGTTTTGGTTTCCATGTTGTGTATATTTGAATATAAATTTCCTGATCTTTCCTTTCAAGGTACATTATTAACAAGACAGGTGTCTATCCAGGGCTTAGAAGCATGAATCTTTGAATCAGACAGACTAACTTGTAAACATACTATCTCTGCACCATTGATAAGGTTACTTCTCATTGCTCACCCTCAGTTTTCTCATCTGTATAGTGGGGATAACCATACCTACCTCATATAGTCATGGTAAGAATTAAATGAGATAAGGATACAGCACTTCATAAAGTACTAAGCACAACATTAGGTGAAAGAAATCTCCATAAATAGTACATGTTAATCTCTATGTATGCAGAAAGGATGTGGAAAAATCTGTGGATTTTATCATTTTATGTTTCTCTTTAATGCTTCTAACTGTGCTGTGCCAGCTCTTACTTCTCCATGGGGGAAAATGTCTTGATAACCTTTGGCAGGTAACTTATCAGTCATTTCGGGCCACTAAAAAAAAAGTCTGATGCAATTTAAAATCCCACATAGGCTTCAGTCTAGTCTCCACGACCTCCAGTCTAGACTTCTGAGTCTTTGGATTGGCTGGCGCTTGGTCTGTTTGTCGACTCTTCCTTCTACTCCAGCTCCTTGGAGTTGGAAGGAGAGGGTGGGGTTTAACTCTCTCCTGTTCTTCATCAAAGCCAGACTCCTGTATTTTAGATGAGAACTCAGGGCAGTGAAGATTTTATACCATCTCTAAGACATGAGAGAATGTCCTTGGTCTTGCTCTGGTCTGTTTTGGTTCTATCCTTGGAGGCTGAGGGCTGTGGGCAGGCCCCAAGAAGAGAGTAGGTGTGGTTTTCAGTTTCCCTGGCTCTGTTCCAATGATGGTGAAAGTGAAAGTCGCTTTTGACTCTTTGTGACCCCATAGACTATACAGTCAATGGAATTCTCCAGGCCAGAATACTGGAGTGGGTAGCCTTTCCCTTCTACAAGAGATCTTCCCAACCCAGGGATCGAACCCAGGTCTCCCACATTGCAGGCAGATTCCTTACCAGCTGAGCCACAAAGGAAGTCCAAGAATACTGGAGTGGGTAGCCTTTCCCTTCTCCAGGGGATCTTCCCAACCCAGCAATCAAACCAGGGTCTCCTGCATTGCAGGCAGATTATTTACCAACTGAGCTATCAGGGAAGCCACTGATAAAGGAGTTTCGAAAAAGACAACTCTCTCCTTTTGACTCTGGCAAGCAATCCTCTTCTCCAGCTTTCTCCTCGTGTGGAAATCCTCTTCCCTGGGCTGCTGCTAAAACGTCCCTCCTTGCTGCCAACAGGGCACCAAGGAGCTGCCCTGCCCTGCAGTCCTGCTCCCCCTCTCCCCTGGTCCCCCCTGCTCTGCCATGTTCCCTTTTTTCCCTGGTGGCTACAACTGCTCAACATGCCTTCCTCCTCCTTTAAGACACATCCAGGGAAATATATAAGACATGGACTGTGTCCATGCATTTGCCCCAAACCCCACACTCTCCCATGGACCCCCCAGCATGCTCTGCCTCCTCTCTCAAGGGATTGCTTGGACAGGGGGCCGAGGGTGCTGGCAGTGTGACTGAGTAGGCAAAAGCTCAGGATAGAGATGCCAGTCTCCTTTTCTTGTTGGCAAGACATGCTCCCATATACCTATCAGTAAAATTTTAAAATCCATTCTGCACAGGGACTAGTGTATCTTAGTTATTAATAATAAACATTTTATCCCAGAATTTTGCAACACATAGGGCTGTTGTTGTTCAGTTGCTCAGTCGTGTCCAACTCTTTGCGACCAGGTAGACTGCAGCACCCCAGGCTTCCCTGTCCATCATCTCCCGGAGCTTGCTCAAACTCATGTCCATTGAGTCAGTGATGCCATCCAACCATCTCATCCTCTGTCGTCCCCTTCTCCTGCCTTCAATCTTTTCCAGCATCAGGGTCTTTTCCAATGAGTTGGCTCTTCACACATATGGTCATCCCTTACCAAAAATTAAAGTTTATAACATATGGCAGCCATATGTGCACCAAGCTCTAATGCGAACACCTGCAGTCCTGGAAGGCTTAGAAAATCATTTGTACACATTCATTTACATTTTGACTCTTTGTTCATTGTTCTATCTTTTCAAATCTTTTGAACATGTACATTCTAATCGACATGATGTATTATGTTGCATAGCACATAGAAGAAGCTTAAGCTTCATTTGTTACTTAAGAATGATTACTATGAAACAAAGTTATCATTGTACCAACAGGGAGAAAAAAGCAAATTACCAATTGCTTTGATGTCAAATTCTGCATAGCAAGTTGATGTGTACAATTTTGTATTGCTGCTTTTTTAAAAAAGTTTCTTTTTAAAGTCCTGCATTTTTAAAAGATGGAAATGTTAGATGCATTTTAAAGTCAGAAGGACACTAAAAGAACAGTTGAACACAAGTACTAAGACCCAGACCTATAAATGTGTAAATAAGCTTTTTTTTCTTAGACATTTATGGGCACTTCAAAAGGCTATTTTATTGGCAGTTCTTTTCAATAAATCTGGCCTGGGGAATTCTATGGACTGCATAGTCCATGGGGTTGCAGAGTTGGACATGACTAAGTGACTTTTCTACATACATATTGCTAATCTTCATTCTTTATTTTTTGATTACCTTGTTTGTTAAGTTTTAGTCAGCAAATAGACTGGAGTACAGCATGAGGGAAGTCTGAAGCCCTTTTATATAGTCATCTTAGCTCTTAAAAGGCAGCTATCAAATTTACTATTTTAGAAGTCTAAGCTTCAGAAGGTACCATGTTTAGGGAGAGAGAAAGGCACTTAACACAGACAAGTTCTCAAGAATTCTGAGGAATTGGTAAATGGACCTTTGCATATTAACCCAGGGTGCTGCTTCTCTGTGAGATTCCTTGGTGTATGCTATTGTCTTGTTGACACTGGAATTGCTTGATGTCAACTGGAGAATGAATCCCCATATTTAAACAGAAGCTGCAATATGCCACAAAAAACCAATGACTCTCTTCCGGATTAGCTGTCTTTTCTCATGAACTGCACAACTACTTCCTTTGCCTGTGTGGGTCATGGGCTTGACTTCCTGTGGAAAATAATGTAAATGTTATGGCTTATTCATGTGTCCAGGGAGATCTACCTTAGCAATTACTTTTCATCACATTCACAAAAATGTAGCTTAACTTTTTTTTAAAATCATGTGCCTTCTGCAATAAACAGTTTAATGGCAAGATCAACTTCATGGAGTCCTGAAAATTTTCTTTGGTGAATGGGTATGTTTCTCAAGGGACTTTCTGCTTTACCTGACAAATGATTATTACATTTTCAAGGAAGGCTTTGTTTTAATGGTCAAATTTATCTATTTTTGACTTTTACAGCAGGAAATTGAAGTAATGATGTGGTTTTCCAGATGTTTCCATCTTTTCATGAACTGAGTGATTTTATAAGCTCATACCTAATTTTTAACTGACTTACACTGACATTGAGAGGATCTATCTACAGATTTGTGAAAATACAGCAATCTTTTCACTTATTTATGCTTTATTTAGTTAGGAGGAAGTTATATATATTAGTTATTGATTATATTTATACATAGCATATTCAAACTTGATATTTTGAACATTAGAGTGTTTTAATTAGTGCTAATAAATTTGTCTTAAGGGCAACATGATAGAGGTTTTTTTCTTTAAAATTAGAAACTAGTATTTCCAAACCATTAATTTTCTTGAACAGTTTACATGCTGAATATCACTTTGGACACATTTAACAGGAAAAATCAAACATAATCTGGTAAAAAAAAAAAACTCAAGACTTTTATTTTTTGTGAAGATAAAAATATTACAATGGTTTGGATCTGCAAAGTAGAAAAGAGTGTTTTGTCACTGACAACTAGCAAAAGCTATTCATAAATGTTTGAGTTTTGAAATGGACAGAGGGGGACAAAGGATATCTTTTTTTTTTTTCTTAAATACCATGAGGCACTTAAGCTTTGCGAAAGTTGATGAAAAAAAATCCCCTCTAAGTTTACAGAAGGAGAGAATGTTCTATCCCTCAGTTTGAAAGTGAACTGTTCTTAGACACGTTTCTGGGGGTTCCATTTGGGAGCGTGGCAGGGTTGGGACATGCCAGCTGAGTACTCAGATTTTTAGACTGTATTGAAACATATTCAAATTAGTGACTACAATTAATTTTAAGCCAGTGTAAGGATGTGAAGGAGTATAAGCAGTCATACATTTACATGTGTATGTACACATATAAACCCCAGGAGATGAAGGGCAGGGCAACGTGGTGAGCTGCAGTCCATGTGGTCGCAAAGGGTCAGACGCGACTTAGTGACTGAACAACAACAACAATTGTATAATAATTGTCAATAGTGTGCTCATTAAGCTTAGTTACTGTACACCACTCTTAATTTAGTCCTCTTTGGACAAAGGTGAAGCATTTTTTCCCAGCAGACTTTGAGAGTTGGTGGCAGTTGGGGTGGAATGTGAATCTGTAGAGGCAATAAATGACGTGCCGTGGTGGTTAAGAACCTAGACTTTTGGATTGTACAGAAGACCTGGATTTAAGCACTGGCTCTGCTAGTCATCAACTGTAACTCTAAGTTATAATTACCTTTTCTAAACCTTGGTTTCCTTGTCAGAGAATCATTTACAGTAAAGGATTCTACTTCCTCGATTTGTTGCTTGCACCCCATATACTATGACTATATTATTGTTAGAAAGCCAAAATTTAAAAGTCAATTAAGTTTTCCTCTCCAACTATGTCATCTTAATTGAGGTCAAGGAACTTAAATTTTTTTTTAAGTTAGTTTGAAATATTTAGAAGATGTTGCATGTGGGAATTCTCTGGTGGTTCAGTAGTTAAGACTTCAGCTTTCACTGCCATGGATCCAGGTTCGATCCCTGGTTGGGGAACTAAGATCCCATATGCTATGTGGTGTGGCCAAAAATGGGAAAAAAAAATGTTTTTAATAGAATATGTTGCATGCAAATTAGGGATAGTGGAATAACAGAGGTGATAAGAATATGGCTTTAAGACTCAGTATATGGGTCTGCATCATGGGTCCTCCCTTTTCCAGTGCCTTTGGACAAGTTTCTCAACCTTCATAATTTCCTCTTTCCTCAACTGTCAGTGCACATCATTGTAACCACCTTGTAGAATTTGTATGAAAATAAATAAGGTGAGATCCAAAGCACTGAGAATGAGGCTTGGCTCATGATAAGAGCTCCATCAATGTCAGCCAATATAACTGTTGTTGGTGTATAAAGAGACTGGGAGAAGATACAATAAATTGGCTTTCAGGTGAGCAAGGGTAAGAGAAACAGAAGAGTGGAAGAGGAGGAGAATGTGGAAAGATGGTGGCCAGAATGGAAAACAGAAGGCAGGAGACTCAGCTGCTTTCGAAGTATGACAGTAGATACACATGTGACCTTCTGCTTAGGCATTGGAATCATCTCTGGAGCTCCCCATTCCTTAGATAAACATTTATTAGGAAATAACTGGTTTCTTTTTAGAAAAACTTATCATGCAGTTTAACAGGTATACAAAAAGGCATAAATAGTAATCAAATGAAGTGTAGTATACCCATCTCCATCACCCAGCTTCATAAAGTGGATTCATTTTTTGTTGCTAACATGTTTGATTCTCTTTGTGTAGCACACCCCGCACCGCCCCCAGCCACTGGCAGAAATCACAGCCCTCAATTTTTAAAATCAGTTTCATGAACTTTTCGTGTTTTTAGCACGTATGTATCTATCTTTAAGCAACAGACACCACTGAGTGTCTTACACAGCTTCCTGTAAGATGTTTGTACATGTTTCAGTTTTACATAGAGTGGAATACTACAGAATGCGTCTAACACTTTTTTTTTTTTTCTGCTAAACAAGTACAGCTCTGATTCACCCATAATGTTACACATAGGAATGGTTCGCTTATTTTTACGCAGTGGAGTATTATATTGTGTGAATTTAGCAAGATTCATTCCCTCCTCGGTCTGTAGATGAACATTTAGTTTCCTTCTCTTTTCCTTGTGGCTATGACCAGTGATGATTCATAGTGATGAAAACTCAGGGGTGTGAATCTGGGTACAAATGTGCAGGAGTTTCTCTAGGGCAGTGCTTTCCCAGCCTTCTCTGAGTTATGGTATATGTAGGAAATGATATATATATATTTTTTTTAGGAAATGATATTTTTTAATTAATTAGTTTTGGGGGCTGTGCTGGGTCTTTGTTGCTGTGCGGGCTTTTCTCTAGCTGCGGCCAGCAGCAGCTACTCTGTAGTTGTGGTGCGAGGGCTTCTCATTGCGGTGGCTTCTCTTGTTGCAGAGCACCAGCCCTAGGGTGCATGGGCTTCAGTAGTTGTGGCATGTGGCCTTAGTAGTTGTGACTCCTGGTTCTAGAGCCCAGGCTCAATAGTTGTGGCTCGCTGGCTTAGTTGCTCCATGGCATGTAGAATCTTCCTGGACCAGGGATCAAGCCCGTGTCTCCTGCATCGGCAGGCAGATTCTTTACCACTGAGCCAGCAGGGAAACCCAGAAAATGATATTTTTGCAGGCTGTTCACAGCTTCAGGAACTGGCCCAAGCTTCCCGACCTCAGCTGCCCCTAAAGCAGAGTGGATTGGTGTCTTAGTTACTCCTGGAACTCGTTAGCAGCAGTAGGTTAATTGAGAAGCTCTTCTCAAGGTGTGCCTTGGAGTGGAATGGCCCAGCCGTAAGGTATGCGTATTTCAACTTTACTAGATGGCATCAAATTGTTCTCCAAAATAGCTGTGCCACTGCCGCATCCCAAACAGCAGTGTATGACGGTCTTCACTCCCCCGTGTCCTTATCAACACTTGGAAATGTTGGACTCTTCACACTTTTGTCCATCTGATCCACTTTTGCTTTTAAATTTCAAATGTATATCTTTTGCCATATATCTGCCATGCTGTTTGCATTTGTATTGAGTCATGCTGAGTTTTATGTTTAATTGGAATGCAGTTGATTTGTAATATTGTGTATCAGGTGTACAACAAAGTGATTCAGTTTTTTTCATATTCCATTAAAAGTTACATCAAGGTATTGAAGGTAATTCCACGTGCTGTATGGTAAATCCTTATTGCTTATCTCTTTAAAAAATTTTTATTGGAGTAGAGTTGCTTTACAATGTGTTATTTCCTGCTATACAGCAAAGTGAATCAGCTATATGTGTGCATATATCCCCTCTTTTTTAAAATTCCTGTCCATTTAGGTCACCACCGAGCATTAAATAGTTCCCTGTGCTCTTCAGAAGTTTCTCGTTGGTTATCCATTTTATACATAGAGTGTATATATGTCAAACCCGATCTCCTTTTATGTATAATAATGTGTATCTGTTAACCCCATACTCCTAATTTATTTCTCCGTTTTTCCCTTTCTCCTTCAGCAACGTAAGTTTGTTTTCTATATCTGAGTCTGTTTTTTATATAGATTTGTATTGAGTTACATATTCCTTGTAGTAACCTTTTCTCAGTTCTAAGTGTTGCAAATATCTATTCTCAGTTTACAAGTTGTTTTCCACTTTTTTGAATCCATATAAATTTTAAATTGTGAAATTCTCAATTTTAACAATTTGTTCCTTTATGTTTTCCATGTCTCGTCTTGTAAGAAATGCTTCCCTAATAGTAGAAGGGCACAAAAATATTCTTATAAGTAAACATAAAATTTTTTTTTAATTTCTTATTTGTGTTTATGATACAAGGTAGGAATCTAATTTTATGCTTTCTGTTTGGATCATGAATTGTTCCAGGGCTACTTATCAGGTGGTTGTTTTTACCCCCCAGATCAGCAAAGGACAGCTCTGTAATAAGCACTGACTCTGATTTTACTTTTAAGTCTGCTAAATTTTGATTTTTGAAATAGAAGTAAAGAGAAAAAAAAAAAAACCTGCAATTCTCCTGGAAATGAAAATCGCTGGGCTGAAAGTAAGAAGACTTGCATTCTGAACCAGATTGAGAGCAAGCACTCCGCTACTTCCCAAAAGTATACATAGTGTGTGTGAGCGGGGTCAAAAGTGTTAGATGTTTTGGGTTTGAGTCCAAGTTCAGATTCCTCCACCTTGAGAGTTTGTGGAAAAGCCCATGAGCTAGAAAGGGCAGAGAAAACACTGCCTATGTAAATGTTCACCTCATGCAACTAGAGAGTCACTTGTGGGAGCAATGTGGTCAAAACTCATTTCTGGCTTGTTCATATGTAGTTCTTGGTAGCTGGTCAGAGGATTCAGAGCCTGAATATAGAACAGTCTCCTGGGGCAGATCAAGAGGACTGAGTCATGGTAGACCCTTTGGGTGACAGGTACTCAGCTAAGTAAAGTGAGTCCTTAATCTCTTTGACCTTGGTTTCCCCATCTATTAAGCAACACTTTCTCATGCCTTTGGTCTCGGAGAGAGTGTGGTATACAGTTGTGGATAATATCAGTCACCATAAAACCAGAAAGCTGACCCTATACTTTCAGAATCTCTTGTCTTTGTTCTTTCAAAAACCGGTGCTGTTTCATTTTATAATGCTTGAAAGCCATCCATGTTTGAAATAAATATTAATTAAAAAATATTTATTTGGCTTTACCAGGACTTAGCTGTGACACATGGTATCTTTAGTTGTGGTATGAGTTCCTTAGTTGTGGCAAGAGATTCTTAGTTGTAGCCTACAGAATCTAGTTCCCTGACCAGGGATCGAAACAAGGCCCACTGCACTGGGAGTGTGGAGTATTAACTGCTAGACGACAAAGGAAGTCCCATAAATGTTAATTTTAGAAGACTCAGAAATACTACCTTTTGAATAATTTATCCACTTCATTTCACAGTGGAGATTATCTTACAAACAGAAGCTCAGTTCAGTCATTCAGTCATATCCAACTCTAAGACCCCATGGACTGCAGCATACCAGGCTTCCGTGCCCATCACCAACGCCTGGAGCTTGCTCAAACTCATGGCCATCGAGTCAGTGATGCCATCCAACCATCTCATCCTCTGTCATCCCCTTCTCCTCCTGCCTTCAGTCTTTCCCGGCATCAGGGTCTTTTCCAATGAGTCAGTTCCTCACATCAGGTGGCCAAAGTATTGGAGTTTCAGCTTCAGCATCACTCCTTCTAATGACTATTCAGGACTGATTTCCTTTATGATTGACTGGTTTGATCTCCTTGCAGTCCAAGGGACTCCCAAGAGTCTTCTCCAAACCACAGTTCAAAAGCATCAGTTCTTCTGTACTCAGCTTTCTTTATAGTCCAACTCTCACATCCGCACATGACTACTGGAAAAACCATAGCTTGACTAGACAGACCTTTGTTGGCAAAGTAATATATCTGCTTTTTAATATACTGTCTAGGTTGGTCATAGCTTTTCTTCCAAGGACTAAGCGTCTTTTAATTTCATGGCTGCAGTCACCGTCTGCAGTGATTTTGGGGCCCAAGAAAATAAAGTCTCTCACTGTTTCCATTGTTTCCCCATCTATTTGTCATGAAGTGATGGGACTGAATGCCATGATCTTAGTTTTCTGAATATTGAGTTTTAAGCCAACTTTTTCACTCTCCTCTTTCACTTTCATCAAGAGGCTTTTTAGTTCTTCACTTTGTGCCATAAGGCAGATATATCTGAGGTTATTGATATTTCTCCCAGCAATCTTGATTCCAGCTTGTGCTTCATCCAGCCTGGCATTTCGCATGATGTACTCTGCATATAAGTTAAATAAGCAGGGTGACAATATACAGCCTTGACATACTCCTTTTCCTATTTGGAACCAGTCTTTTGTTCCATGTCCAGTTGTGTTGCTTTTTGACCTGCATACAGATTTCTCAGTAGGCAGGTAAGGTCGTCTGGTATTCCCATCTCTTGAAGAATTTTCCATAGTTTGTTGTGATCCACACAGTCAAAGGCTTTGATGTAGACAACACAGCAGAAGTAGATGTTTTTCTGGAACTCTCTTGCTTTTCCTGTGATCCAACAGATGTTGGCAATTTGATCTCTGGTTCCTCTGCCTTTTCTGAATCCAGCTTGAACATCTGGAAGTTCTTGGTTCATGTACTGTTAAAGCCTGACTTGGAGAATTTTAGACATTACTTTGCTAGCTTGTGAGATGAATGCAATCATGCATTAGTTTGAGCATTCCTTGGCATTGCTTTTCTTTGGGATTAGAATGAAAACTGACCTTTTCCAGTCTTGTGGCCACTGCTGAGTTTTCCAAATTTGCTGGCATATCAAGTTCAGCACTTTCACAGCATCATCTTTTAGGATTGGAAATAGCTCAACTGGAATTCCATCTCCTCCACTACCTTTGTTCGTAGTGATGCTTCCTAAGGCCCACTTGACTTTGCATTGCAGGATGTCTGGCTCTAGGTGAGTGATCACACCATAATGGTTATTTGGGTCATGAAGATCTTTTTTGTATAGTGCTTCTGTGTATTCTTGCCTCCTCTTCTACAAACAGAAGATCATGGGTAAAATCCTCTACTGGTAGAAATGTGTTCAGCTTTATTGATATATTTTCAGTGACATACATCATATTTTGTGACTTTCTGTGTGATATTGCTGTAGAGATTAGAGTGGGAAATTTTCTTTTGATCAATAACACTGTGGTCTTCAGTTCAGTTCAGTCACTCAGTCATGTCTGATTCTTTGCCACCCCATGAATTGCAGCACGCCAGGCCTCCCTGTCAATCACCAACTCCCGGAGTTTACCCAAACTCATGTCCTCTGTTATCCCCTTCTCCTGCCTCCATCCTTCCCAGCATCAGGGTCTTTTCCAATGAGTCAACTCTTCACATGCGGTGGCCAAAGTATTGGAGTTTCAGCTTCAACATCAGTCCTTCCAATGAACACCCAGGACTGATCTCCTTTAGGAGGGAATGGTTGTATCTCCTTGCAGTCCAAGGGACTCTCAAGAGTCTTCTCCAACACCACAGTTCAAAAGCATCAATTCTTCGGGGCTCAGCTTTCTTCACCATCTAACTCTCACATCCATACATGACTACTGGAAAAACCATAGCCTTGACTAGATGGACCTTTGTTGGCAAAATAATGTCTCTGCTTTTAAATATGCTATCTAGGCTGGTCATAACTTTCCTTCCAAGGAGTAAGTGTCTTTTGATTTCATGGTTGCACTCACCATCTGCAGCAATTTTGGAACCCCCAAAAATAAAGTCTGACACTGTTTCCACTGTTTCCCCATCTATTTGCCATGAAGTGATGGGACCAGATGCCATGATCTTAGTTTTATGAATGTTGAGCTTTAAGTCAACTTTTCACTCTCCTCTTTCACTTTCATCAAGAGGCTTTTTAGTTCCTCTTCACTTTATGCCATGAGGGTGGTGTCGTCTGCCTATCTGAGGTTATTGATATTTCTCCTGGGAATCTTGATTCCAGCTTCTGCTTCTTCCAGCCCAGCGTTTCTCATGATGTACTCTGCATAAAAGTTAAATAAGCAAGGTGACAATGCTTGACTTACTCCTTTTCCTATTTGGAACCAGTCTGTTGTTCCATGTCCAGTTCTAACTGTTGCTTCCTGACCTGCATACAGGTTTCTCAAGAGACAGGTCAGTCTGGTGTATTCAATACAGTACATCTCTTTAAGAATTTTTCACAGTTTATAGTGATACACACAGTCAAAGGCTTTGGCATAGTCAATAAATTAGAAATAGATGTTTTTCTGAAACTCTCTTGCTGTCACCCCAAAATATCTCTATTAGACTACTTGTAAAGAAATATAGCCTAATGGCCAAGAGAACCATCTGGACTCAGATCAGAGTTTTACTGGTCATGAACCTGGAGGATGACCCTGTGGAATTAAATGATTTTCTTCATTCAGTGTTCTTTTTCCTATGAAATGGAGGTAATAAGAGTAATTCATCCACCTGGTTCTGAATTTTTAATAAGATAACATATGTAAAATACTAAGGTGTTTGATCACATGCTTTAGCTCCTTGTATTACTTGCTGTATTTCAATGATTCTTGACTTATTTTTATTGAATTAAATCAGCTAACTCACTCTGAACTCTTTATCCATGACTGTGGATATTTCCCATTTCCCAATTTCTGTACACAGGGTTAATATTACTGGCTTCTACACTTCCTTAGATCAGATTTTATCTTTAAAAAGAGATTCCTCTTTTTATTATTTATAGGTAGTAAAAAACTGGAAAGATAGAAAAGTTTGCAAAAATACTCTTAAAGTATTTACCTACTTTTGTACATAATATAATCCCAAAATTCTTTGGAAGGTCAGATGTGCAAAAGACACATTTTAATGTGTGTGTGTGTGATAAAGCAGGTTCCATCTCTTGTAGGTTAAATTATTACAGAATTATTTATTATATCCCTTTTCCCAGCTCTGACTCCTTCCCCGGATAACAGGATAGACAGGGAAGAATCTTCAGAGGCATGAGTAGAGTGAGGCTGCTGTGCCAAGTGGGGGGTTGTCCTAGTGACTGTAGAGGAAAAGAAAGTAATTGTCACTCGGTTTATGCAGCCTCAAATAAAACAAAAAGCCAAGAGTTCAGACCGAAAAATAAAAAGGTTATGAGAGACTTCTTGGTTTCCTTTGTAAAGAGTAGAATTACTCCTAAGAGGTCAACTCTGCCTCATCTGCATGTGTCATCTTGGCTGTTAAAATTGCATGTTTTATTCAGTACAGTACATCTTGTTTTTATTTTAATTTAAACACAAGAAACTTTCATGAGATTATCTAGCAAGTGAATATAGATTCCTTGCCCTGAAACTTGCATGATATTTTCCATGTGATCATTCTTGTCCTAAGTTCTTTTTTTAATATTACATTTTATATGATTTTTTCCTGGTAGTATTGACTAAAATACTTAAAGAGACTGCATATGAAATAAATGTAAGTAAAAGATTGATTCCTGATAATTTCCTCAGGTTATCCTAAATGTTGTTCCCTGAACAAGAAGTATTCCTTTAAAATTTTATTAGTAAAAATCTAATTTCTACAAATACAGTATAAACCCATTCTCATCCATTACTCATGTCCTGTCATTCTCTGATTAGAGGTTAGCAGCCAGGGAACACAGAAGAATTAGTTAATGATAAGGTAGGTTGTTTTTCAAACTCCACATCAGACTTCAAAATATAGGTCTTTCATGAAACAGCCCTAGTACTTTTATCTATAAATGTCCTTAAAAATACTTGACTGCCTAGGTTTTTTAATTCGAAGAACTTTTAAATGAATGAACCAGAGAAATGAATTATTATAGGACTACAACCAAGATTGAGAAGTTATTATCTCTGCCGTTTCTTCTACACACACATAGGAAGTCACATAAATGGGTTTTCAGAATTTTTGCTTCTATTGCTTATACCTGGTAAGAGTACTGTTGATCTTATTTATTCTGCTATTTATCTACTTAAACTTTTATTTCACACTTGAATCCTTTGATTGAATATTTCGGAGGAAGCAGACACGTCTCTCCAGAAATGCTTTTACGTCAAACTTCCCATTACTTTATTTCAATTTTTTTTTTCTTTTTTTAACTGCTGAGATCCTACGACTAACTTGGAAACAAGTGATCCTGCCTGGATTGGATTAAAAACAGAGAAACTGAACTTTTGCAGCCATGTTTACCTTACACAGAGATACACTGAAAAATATTTACCAGCTCCTCAGGGAGTCGCGCACCATACCCTTGCTGTGACAGCTTGTAGTTCAGTTGTCGGATAGGGGGAACTTGGGGACAGTTGATGTGACAGGAGACTGAGGGGGAGGCTTGGAATGGTAACTATGAACCAGTAAGGATTTTTTTTTTTGGAATGTGGTTGCTTTTCGATTGTGTTAGTTTGTGCTAGATGTGTTAGTTTCTGCTGTACAATGAAATGAATCAGCTGTACGAATACATACCTCCCCTCCCTCTTGAGGCCCCCCATCCTCCCACCCCCGCCGGCCAGGTCATCACAGAGCACGACGCTGAGTCCCCTGTGCTGTGCAGCAGGTTCCCACGAGCTGTTTGCCCCGTGGTGATGTGAGTATGTCCGTGCTGCTCTCCCAGCGCCACGCATCTGTTGGAGCTACCTCTGCAGCTCTGTTCCTGCCCTGCAAATAGCTTCATCTGTACCATTTTTCCAGATTCCTCATATATACATTAATATATGATATTTTTCTCTTTCTGACTTCCTTCACTCTGTATGAAAGACTCTAGGTCTTGAATTTTTCAGGAAAAAAAAAATTGTGGCAGGTCCTTGGGCCTTCTTGGCTGTGCAGTGCTAACACCGCAGAGCCCAAATCATGATAATGGGAGTCAAAGGTTCTCACTTAGGAGCAGGTTCCCGGCGTTTCGTGGGAGCAGTGACATCTAGTGTCTCTTCCCAAGACAGCAGTGACTCTGGACTAAGTGGGTTTATTTCAGAAATAGCCTAGGTACACCTAGTGATGATCATACTAAGTCAGAAAGAGACAAATAACCATATGATATCACTTATATGTGGAATCTGTAATACAACATACAAGAACCTATCTGTGGAACAGAAAGAACTCGCAGACATGGAGAACAGACTGGTGGTTGCCAGTGGGGAGGGGGTTGGGGAAGGGGTAGAGTGGAAGGTTGGAGTTAGCAGACGCAAGCTGTTAGAAGTAGGGTGGATAAACCACAAAATCCTCCTGCATAGCACAGGAAACTATATTCAATATCCTATGACAAACCATAATGTTAAAAAAATATAAAATGTATATATGTGTATAAATGAGTCACTTTTCTGTGCAGCAAAAATTAACACACATTGTGTATCAGCTATACTTCAATAGGAAAAAAAAACAGCAGATACTTTATAAGGCAGCTACATGAATAAAAAGTATAACTCTGGAAAAAAAAAATCAGGTAGACCTGGATTGAATCATGTTTCCAGCACTGAGATGAGAACTCCTCTCATATTCAACTTCCTTATTATAAAATAGAGATATCGCTGCCTAACTCACCAGGAAGTTATAAAGATTAAATCAGACAAATGTATGGCAGCTCCTTAAAGTGGCTTGTGTATATGCTATATTTAAAATGGATAAGCAACCTACTATACTGCACAGGGAACTCTACTCAGTGGTATGTGGCAGCCTGGATGGCAGGGGAGTTTGGGGGAAAATGAATACGTGTATTTGTATGACTGAGTCCCTTTGCTGTACACCTGAAACTATCTTTTAACTATTAATCGGCTATACTCCAATATAAAATAAATTTAAAATGTTTTTTAAAATGTGGCTTGTGTCTAATAGATTCTCTCTCTATATGTGTGTGTGTGTGTGTGTGTGTGTATCCCGTGAAAAATAAAGTAGCCTGCACACAAGATGATTCACCCAGAGCCTAACTTTCATCATGATCCCATGTATCTAAGTCAGGGGCCTGGTCTGTTCCAGATTTTTGAGACCACTGGGGCAAGTTGGCCTGGGAGGCCAGACATTTTCTTGTATTTTGGCCACATGCCACATAGCACTCAGCCCAGAGGTTCCCTGGGAATGATGCACTGCTGGGACCAATCTGAGGATTTGCAGAGCCTTAAAAGTGAGCCCAAAATTTCTTTTAATAAAAAGGTGGGGGTAGAGGCTTAAGCCAGGCCCTTTCTGCTAATGCATTTTGACAAAAATGGTCATTTTGAATTAGATGGGGTTGGAAAGCTCTTAAGGAATAAAAATGAAAATCACCAAAATCTTTTATGCATGTACGTGTTCTGAAGTTTGCTGCTCATTATCAGATTTTTTTTTTATGCCTAGGATTTCATGAATATAGCACAGACCAAGTGAGTGAGTTTGAGAGAGAAGCTTTTTTAAAAAGTTGCTACAGGAATTTCCCTGGCAGTCCACTGTGTAAGATTCCACTCTCCCAGTGCAAGGGGCACAGGTTCGATCCCTGGTCTGGGAACTAGACTCCCACATGTCACATGGCATAGACAAAACATTAAAAAAATAAATAGAAGGTTGCTGCAAATCCTGTCCACCCTTCACTCCTGAGCCCCACCACCCCACCCCATCGTTTACCTCTGAGACTATCTTGATATTTAAGAATGACCTGTAAACAATGGTTTCTGTTTCTAGCTTTAATCTAATGTTAATGGCATTATTTCTTTGTTTCTTATTTAGAGACACTCCTGCTGGGCTGTGCACTGCTGAGCTTGGGATACTATGGATCTTTGAAATTTCCAATTGATCTCATTCTAGAATTCTTTTTATTTTAATTTAAAATTAGTCTTGGGGGAATTCTCGGGCAATTCCCCCAGTGGTTAGGACTCCATGCTTTCATTGCAAGGGTTCGGGTTCAGTTCCTGATTAGGGAACTAAGACCCCACAGGCCTGATTAGTTAGTTAATAAATAAAAATAAATCTTGGGGATAACATTGTCTCTTGAAGACTCTGTCAGAAGAGCTTTTTCATAGGTCTTCTCCCTGGTGGCTCAGGTGGTAAAGAATCTGCCTGCAGTGCAGGAGACCCAGGTTCAAAACCCGGGCCGGGAAGATCCCCTGCAGAAGGGAATAGCAACCCACTCCAGTATTCTTTCCTGGAGAATCCTACTGACAGAGGAGCTAAGCGGGCTACAGTCCATGGAGTCACAGAGAGTCAGACACGACTGAGTGAATAATACTTTGAATTGCTCTTTAGTCCCTTCAGTTTTAAGCAAAAATGAAAAATACATAGTTATTTCATCAGTAGTAAGCATGCTTTTGGATTAGAACTTTTTGTGCCATTACTGGTACCTGACTTGGCTAGTGATGTCAAAAACTGAGTGCTAGAGTGCCTCTGTATCAGTGGTTTGAAGACATTTAGTTGTTGTGGACACACACACACACGTGTGTGTGTATATATGTGTGTGTTATTTTAAAAGCTTGTGCAGAGAGGCATAAATGCTTCTTCTCTTCTGTAGGTTGGGTTTGGGGGAAGCAGGCTGAAGCGCCATCTGCTGGTCCCTCCCCTTTTTCACAAAACCCTTCTAGGTTTTTTTTTAATCCGTTACAGTAAGCCCCTACATAGGAACCTTCAGGTTGTTAACTTTCAAAGACGAGAGCATACGTTACCACGGCCAGTCGCATTAGGTCGGTTCACAAGCCTGGTGTACACGGTCATGCGTGTGCGTCCTCTACAGGTGTTAGTGCTTTTGTGTATCTTATTGGACAGCCCTGCCTCGAGTACAGTAGTGTGGTGTCTTTATTTCCAGCCCGTGGAGTCCGGAAGCAAGCATAAAAGCAGTGGTGATGTAGCTGGTACTGCTGTACTTTTCAGGGTCCTGTAATGTAAGATTAAAAATGTTTTCCCTATTTTTTGTGTTTGCTTTTAATGTATTGTTTGTGTGAACAGTAATATGAACCTATCACAGGATAGTACTGTATAGCCAGTTGTGTTAGCTGGGCACTTAGGCTAACTTTGTTGGGTTCAGGAACGGAGTGGAGTTACAAATGTACTCTCCAAAGGGAACTCATTCACATGTCAGGGAGTCACTGTATTTGAAATTCAGCCATCCCTCTTCAGATTCCAGAACAAAGGTCTTATGAAAAGCTTCCTAAAAACTCGCATAAATCCGTATATGGTTTTTTAGATTTCCTTCTGGGCTATGCGAGCAGTGACCACATAACCCAGTCAGGATGGAGGTGCATTTCTTTAACAAGTCAGTTTGTTTGGACCAAGTTCATCAATGCCTATAAATAACCCAGAGATCCTTCCTGGGCTGTAAATAGATCCTTTATCTTCATTCATTTCTTCATATATTCATTGAGCAAATATTTACTTAACATGTGCTGTGAGGCAGGCACGTGGGATGCATCAGTGGACAAGCATCTATCTCATTGTCCTGTATCTGCTCCAGGGAATTCTTGGCCCACGTGGGTTTACATTTTAATGGGAGATACAGTAATAAACCACAAACCCCGTAAGTAAGCCTATTGTTTAGTATGGCGAAAGCTTTGAAATACTGCAGGAAAAAGTGGAAATGAGGATAAGGGAGATGCATGGGGAGTGTGCATTTCAGGCTAAAGTGGGGAGGTTGGGATAGCCTTGGTTGAGAGATAGTCATTTCAGCAAAGGTAGATATGAGGAGTAAGCCACATAAGTTTCTAGGCAGAGGGAATAGCCACTGCAAAGACCTAAGGATGAAATTAACCTGGTGGGTCCAGAAGCACCTAGAAGACCACATGGCTGGGGCAGAGAGAATGAGGGAGCCAAGGCATCATAGGAGATGAGGTGAGCAAGGAACCAGACCAGCACATAGGCTAAAAACATTTCTTGTCACCCTGTCTCCACCCCAGGAAATGCCTGCCCCAGATCATCTTTAATGGTCCTTCCTTGCTTCAGATGGTTGAGCATATTCTAGTTTTTCATTAGGAATTTCACACTATTATGAAGAACCCCTTGTATCTTTGATATCATTCTGTGTCATGACTGTATTAGCCACTCAGTTGTGTCTGACTGTCTGCGACCCCATGGACTATTGCCCACGTCTGTCCATGGGATTTCCCAGGCAAGAATTCTGCAGTGGGTAGCCATTTCCTTCTCCAAGGAATCTTCCTGACCCAGGAATCAAACCCAGGTCTCTTGCATGGCAGGCAGAATCTTTACCATCCGAGCCACCGGGGAAGTCACAACTGATGTGCCTTTTTATCCCCTAGGCTACATTTTGTGGGACCCTCTAAAGGTTTGAGGGAAGGCTGAATTGTAAGAGATCCTCCCCTCAGGGGCTGGGATGACAAAAGCCTGGCATTAGCAATTTAATACAAATTTGTCTTGCTTGACTAACTGTAACAAATTTACATTCTTTTGTTAGAGCTTGTCTTACTAAACCCTGAAGCTGATTTTTTGCCGTTAATGGGATGGCCATCTATCATTTTGGCTAATCGATTCAAGTAAATGACCTATTGATTAAGTCAAATAGACAAAGTGATTTGTTTTCCTGCTGTATTGATCCTCATTGAATCTCCTTCAGTTCAATTAATTTGAAATCGTCAAAGTATAGATGCCATGGGGTGTGAAATATTCTCCATTGTAACCATTTTATTCCATAGCTGAGAGTTTTTTTCTTTTTCTTACTCCTTTTTAAAAATAAACCTATTTATTTATTGGCTGCATTGGGTCTTAGTTGTGGCATGCACGATTTTTTCTGCATTTTTTCCTGCAGTATATGGACTTCTCAGAGTCTTTTCTTATATACAGCACAACTATTCAGTCAACTGTGTGTGTGTGAGAGAGAGAGAGAAATTTAACTCTTATTGTAAATTCTACCTCTAGAATTCAGAATTTTACTTTTCCACTCATATTCTTACAAAAAGACAAGTGAATTTCAGAGATATATTGTTTATAAACTTTTCTTTTTTGCCTCAAATATAAAATGACTCAGCAGTCACTACTCTTGTGGTGGGGGTATAGAGAATACGTGATTTGAGCTGGTGGTGAAAAACTGGTGGAAATCAGATGACCTGATCTTTAGTTTCCAGGTGCTGGTAGAAAAGACATTTGACCTTCTCAGAAAGGTCAGGCTCCAAGGACCAGATATTGTCAATTAAAAAAAAATTATTGAAGTATAGTTGCTGTACAATGTTATTCGTTCCTCCTCTACAGCAAAGTGAATCAGCTATCCGTAAACATATATCCCCTCTTTTTTGGATTTCCTTCCCTTTTAGGTCACCACAGAACATTGAGTAGAGTTCCCGGGCTTATATGGTAGGCCCTATTTAGTTATCTATTTTATACATAGTGTCAATAGTGTATATATGTCAATCTCAACCTCCCAGTTCATCGCATCACCCCATCCTGCCTTGGTATCCATCCATATGTTTGTTCCCTATATCTCTGTCTCTATTTCTGCTTTGCAAATAGGTTCGTCTGTACCATTTTTCTGGATCCCACATATACATGTTAATGCCCAGTATTTGTTTTCTTTCTGGCTTCACTCTGTATGAGAGTCTCTGGGTCCATCTACATCCTCGCAAATGGCATGATTTTATTCCCTTTTATGGCTGAGTATTATTCCGCTGTATATATGTACCACGTATTCTTTTCCGTTCCTCTGTTGATGAGCGTTATAGCACTCATCAACGCTCATCGTCAAGCGTTAAAATGCACTTCGTGACCCTTCTGCCAAGCCCTCCAGACGTTTGTAACCCTGAAACAAAACAGGCGGATAGACATGAACTAGCTCAGAAGACCTATGAGAAATTCTGTGTGGCTGTGTCTATCACATCTAGATTAAACAGACAGTTGGGGCCTCTTTTAAAGTATAAAACCTTGGGGGGGAAATTCAGGTATTGTACCCTTATCTTTTTTTTTTTTCACATCTGCAGTTCCCTGGAGTTCAATAGCTTCCATTATTTACCTTCTCTCAGCACTTTTACTTTCCATCTTAGCTTCTCTTCTTAACTGACTCCTTATTGGATATCATTATCTGTTTATTTCTAGAGCCTAGAGGACTCAAAAGGATGAAGTTTGAATTTTTCCCTCTTACAGGAAAATACACTCTCCCTTGTGATACAGAGAAATTAGTTTGGATGGGGCGCAGGGCAACTCTGCCTGGCTGGTTGCTTTGCTAGAGTTAGAAAGACGCTCAGCTAAGAGAGGAAATACTGAATCCCAGGCAACCAACCTGCTGATCTCTTGCAGAGGTTCCCAAAGGTCTTCATCCTTCTTCCTTAAGTCTTTAGAATTTTCGGAACTTGATACCTGTTTCTATTCCATGCAAATATAAAATTCATTCCATGGACAAGTAGCAGTATTATTGACTGTGTCACAGAGCCATATGGAAATGAAGAATTTAGTGCTGCTCATGGTTCACTGCCATTTTCTAATTCCTGGAACTATTGTTTTCTTCCATTAGAATTCATTGGTATGTCACAAGTTTCAGTGAAGGAGCTTTTTGCTTGTGAGCTCTTAAAAGCATTTTAAAAGACCTTTATAAATCCATTTAAAAGAGGTAAAATGTTTGAAGAGATTTTCTCTTTCTCCCCTAATAGTTTTCCTTTTCTTCACTGAGGCCAACCCAGAATCTTGGACTGCATTTCATGTCCTATCTTGATCCAAAACTGCAACGTTAGCTTTCTAAAAATAGCACGGACCAGGTCATCTTTGAGGCAGAGTTGCTCTGTATAAAAGTGTTCCGGCTAATAAATGAAGATGGGATCAAAGACTATGAATTTCATCATTCTTCATTCCTGATGATTGATGACTGGCTGTAAGTGGAGATATTAGTAGTTGCTAGCTTGACAAAGATAGGGAGAACCTGGATAACGTTCCTCTTGATAGGAGTACAGAGTATAAGTATGAAGAGTCCTCGCCAAAGTCAAACAGGAATCTGATCAAGCCTCTAGACCTCACTAACTATCTACACTGAAATATGTAAAATGAAAATCTGGATGCCAAATCCAGAATGTGTAAGACTTTCCAGGACAAATGTCCAGGTTTCTTCATAACCAAATTGCCAGGGAGATGATGAAAAGAGATGGCAGGAAATCTGAAGATTAAAAGAGATGTGAGAGCCAGGAGCCGGTTGCATTGTGTCAACCTCATTTAGATCCTGATGTAAACAAAAGATTAAAAACAACAAATTGTATGAGACAATAGGTGACGTATGAACACAGATTGGACATTTGCTAATGTTAAAGAATCACTATTAACTTTAGTGCCTCATAGTGATTCTGTTATTAGGTTCTTTTTAAGTAGTTCTAGTCTTTTGGAGACCCATGCTGAAAAATTTATGAATGAATTGAAAGCAAGTTGTACTAAAGTCAGAAAGAACATAGAATACAAGTTACGTGAAACCTGTCTCAAAATTATAGTTCCCACTATTTACTTACTCTCTTTGAGTGTCCTGTGCATTGCTTCTCTGATTCATAAATCAACATCTAATGCAACTTGAGACTCTTGATTTAAAAAAAAACTTTTATTGAGGTATAGTTGATTTACAGTGTTGTGTTTAATTTCTGCTGTACAGCAAAGTGACTTGGTTACATGCAAATGTGTTCTTTTACGTATTTTTTTCCAATATGGTTTATCACAGGATACTGAATGTAATTCCCTGTTCTACACAGCAGGACGTTGTTGCTTATCCATCCCCTATATACTAGTTTGCACCTGCTAATCCTATGCTCCCAGTCCTTCTCTCCCCCAACCACCCTCCCCCTTGATGACCACAAGTTTAGAGAACACTTGTTATTTTGTGGTCAATCACACGCGTCTATCACAGGCATCACACACAGACAGATGGAACCATTTAAATAGGATTCTAAGAATTACTAATTTTGTTTCACAAATAATTATTTTATTTTGGTACTTTTTTCTTAATTTTCACATCTTCAGTCTTCAACTAGGAATGATAGTTTAGTCATATACTCAACACTCCTACTTAGGTAATACTGAATATTGATAAGTGATATAAATAATACCACACACACCTCCATAGGTATCATATCCTTCAAGATGATAGCCAGCAATAAGCATACAGCCAGTATACGTTAAATGAAAAAATGAAATTATATTTTTAGTATTGGGTCGGCCCAAAAGTTCGTTCGGGTTTCCATAAAAACCAGAATGAACTTTTGGGCCAACCCAATATTATTTTAAACTCGTTGTGAAAGCCAAAGAATTTCATACTCTAAATATATTCCTCTTGTTCAGTAATTACTGATTAACAAATTCTCCAAGATTTTTAAGAGTAATCATTATAATTAAAAAGAACATTTTAATACTTCTACAGAAAAAGCAAAAACAGTGTTCCTTATTCCTTTCTTTTACATTAAGAAACTTTTTCTTTAATAAAAATATTACATAATCATTAGTGAAAAAAATCAAAAGTACCAAAGAAGCCTTTACTGTCACCAGACACAACCACTATTAAAATTTTTTTTCTAAATTTTTAGTTTTTGTAAAAACAGTTACACTCACATTAAGAAGCATCCTTGTCTTCAATTTTAGAGACAGAATCCCATCATATCAATGTTTTTATTTGAAATTTCCTCTTGGGTATTGTTTTTTCTTTAATAAGACAGAAACCTTGAAACTTTTTAGAAAATGGGAACTCTTCTATCCAGTGAAATGTGTGCAAAAAACAGACCATAAACACAGTCACCACTTTCTGGCAGTATATGACTACACCTTAAAAGAAGAGGACTGTTTAATTTTTAAAGTTTGTTTATATTCATTGTTTTGCCCTGAAAACGGTAGGCCTATTTTAATTTCTAGTAATATGTTTAGCTTGTTAAGTCATCCTTTTAGATGGACCTAGAGATTAGTAATAGAAACAGATTGTACCAAGATATAAAATATTCTTCCTTTGCAATGCTTTCCTTCCCCAAAACTATGTTCAGTTAATGTTACTGTTGAATTTTGTCTTCTTTGACAAAGAGTAGCTACAAAATCTGGAGCAAGCCATCATATGTCTTTTTTCCCTATCTATCAACTCATTTTACTGGGATATAATTGCTTTACAATATTGTGTTAGTTTGGCAAAGGCGATGGCACCTGACTCCAGTTCTTGCCTGGAAAATCCCATGGACGGAGGAGCCTGGTAGGCTGCTGTCCATGGGATCGCTACAAGTTAGACACGACTGAGCAACTTCCCTTTCCCTTTTCACTCTCATGCATTGGAGAAGGAAATGGCAACCCACTCCAGTGTTCTTGCCTGGAGAATCCCAGGGGTGGGGGAGCCTGGTGGGCTGCTGCCTCTGGGGTCACACAGAGTCTGACACAACTGAAACGACTTAGCAGCAGCAGCAGCATTGTGTTAGTTTCCACTCTACAGTGAAATTAATCAGCTGCATGTATGCGTACATCCCCTCCCTCTTGGACTTCCCTCCCAGTCCCCACCCCATCCCACAACTCTAGGTCATCACAGAGCACCCAGCTGAGCTCTCTCTGCTGTACAGCAGCTTCTTATCTATTTTACACATTGTAATGTGTGTGCTGCTGCTGCTAAGTTGCTCAGTTGTGTCCGACTCTTCGCGACCCCATAGACTGCACCTACCAGGCTCCTCCGTCCATGAATTTTCCAGGCAAGAGTACTGGAGTGGGGTGCCATTGCCTTCTCCGGTAGCGCGTATCTGTCAGTCCTAACCTCCCAATTCATCCCACCCTCCCCTTCCACTCCTGTGTTCACATGTCCCTTCCCTATGTCTGCATCTCTGTTCCTACCCTGCAAGTAGGTTCATCTGTACCATTTTTCTGGATTCCACATATATGTGTTAATATGTGATATTTGTTTTTCTCTTTCTGACTTACTTCCCTCTATATGACAGTCTCTAGGTCCATCCTTGTCTCTGCAGCATGGCACAGTTTCATTCCTTTTTATGGCTAATTTTCCATTGCATATATATGCCATATCTTCTTTATCCATTCCTCTGTTGATGGACATTTACATTGCTTCCATGTCCTGGCTAGTGTAAATAGTGTTGTGGTGAACATTCTGGTACATGAGATCTTTTGGAATTATGGTTTTCTCCAGGTGTGTGCCAGGAATGGAATTGCTGAGGAACAAAAGCAATCCATTATATTCCTCCATGTTGGGAGAAGTCAGGGGGATTTTTTATTATTATTAATATTTATTTTTTACACAACTTTTGAAGGTTACTTTCCATTTACTTTTTTAAACAAAACATTGGCTCTGTTCCTCATACTGTACAATACATCCTTGAGCTTATCTTATACTCAGTAGTTTGCACCTTCCCCTACTCCACCCCTGTAGTGCACACTCCCCACTGGGAACCCCTAGTTTGTTCTCTCTGTGAGTCTGCTGCTTTTTTTTTTTTTTAGCTAGTATGTTGTTCCTTAGATTGCACATATCAGTGACATCATGTAGTATTTCACTATCCCTCTCTAACTTACTTACCATAATACCTTCCAGATCCATCGATGTTGCTGCAAATGACAAATTTTCATTTTTAGGCTGAGTAATATTTCATTGTATATATGCATCATATCTTCTTAATCCATTCATCTGTTGGTGGATGTTTTGGTTGTTTCCTTATCTTGGCTATTGTAAATAATGGTGCTATTAGCACTGGGGTGCATGTATCTTTTTGAATTAACGTTTGATTTTTTCAGATATATACCAAGGAGAGGAACTGGTGATCATTCTATTTCACTTTTTTGAAACCTCCATACTGTTCTCCATAGTGGTTGTACCTTTTCCATTTCCACTGACAGTTCCATTTCCCTGTTATGCACATCCTCAGCAATATTTGTCATTCGTATTCGTTTTGCTGATGGCCATTCTGACAGGTGTGAGGTGCTAGCTCACTGCAGTTTTGATTTCCATTTCAATGGGACCTTTTTAATATCGGATATTATACAACCCCTGGTCAAATGATCTGAGGGTGAAGAAAGTAGAAATATGGCTAAGTGGCTTAAAAACTACCTCCATTTTTTTGAATCCTGGCACAAATATCCTATATGTCATTTCAACATACTACAGCAGTCTGTCACAATAAATATTGTTTCCCCTTTGACAGAACTGAAAGCTGGGGTTCTGGAAGTATGGTCTGAGTCAGGATGGACTCAGGTTTTGTGACAGTGATCCTCCTCCAAACAATACTCAAGTATTTCACACATTTTCATAGTGGGGAGCAGGCTGATGAGGAATGCTTTTCTGTCCCATTCACCATTTCAGCAGGAGTTGGGCTCATTTTGTCAGCTTTCTAAGAGATAGTGAGATATCTGAGATCTTTTGCCAAATTATTTTAGCCATGTTTTAACACCTCTTGTAGACCAGATCTCTGCTTCCTGTTTCTTAATTTGTTCTGATCCTTCCTAGCTGGTTTGTGATGGAAGTAGAGTTTAAAACATGATCTTCCTGGGACTTCCCTGGGGATCCATTGGTTAAGACTCTCCCTTCCAATGAAGAGAGCGTGGGTTCAATCCCTAGCCAGGGTACTAAGATCCCACATGTCACAGGGCATGGCCAAATACGAAACCATGATCTTTCATCTGCCAGCAGTTCTTGAAGATTTGTGAACCTGTGGTCTGTCAATTGATCACTTGTAAATTAACCCCTTAAACGTTGATTGAGTGGCTATGCTCTGTCTTGTATTTGCATATTGTTTTAGGGTTTACAAAGAGCTTCCACAGCTATCATCTCATTTAAATCTGACTCAGAAACACAGGGATGCCACAACCACCCTTCTTCACAAGAAGAACAGACGTTCTTGTAAGATCAGGACATCCTGTCTTCTGACTCCAAAGATTGTGATACTATTAACATATAGCTCCTGTTTCCTGGGTTCCTAGGTTCTTTCAGATGATGCTACTGTCCAACCTAGGAATAAGGGACAGAAAGGGGGAGGGAAGGAAGGCTACTTAGTAGCTGTGATTTTGAAAACAAAAGACTGGCCTCTTGAGTGTGACTGTTACTTCGCTCAGAGCTCCAAGGATGGACTTAATAGCCACAGTAGATGCAGAAAAGGAAACCTTCCTTTTGAAAAGACTATGATGATAACAAACTTTTAGTAAAAGTCTTTTTTTACATGATATATTGGGGTCAGTAACACTTCACGGAGGAACTGGGTCTTCCTGAGGGAGTCAAGATTTATCCCAAGCAAAAGGGGGATAAGTGGCAAGGCTCTCCTTCCTGAGTAGGGAATAGGAGACACACTCAGAGGGTGTGAGAGAGGGGAGGAGTGTTGGGCAGGAGGGAAGGTGTAGGTGGGGGAGTGTCTGAAGCTTCTAGAAGCTCCTGCGCCAGAGGTTGCTGGGTCAAAGGATGGATGAGAATCACGACCCAGTTGGGAGGGTGGACTGATAGAGGAAGAAAACCCAGAAATAGGATGCTAACATTCCCCAATTCTGTACTTAATTCCATCATAACAAACTTAAGATGTTTATTCCATCAAGAAGGAGAGAGAGTTGTTTCAACTCTTCAAAAAAAAAATTTTTTTTTAATTGGAAGGCCATGCATTGCCTTCATCTGTTGTATTTCAAGTCACTGTACATGTTCTTTTGTGGAAAGCACTGCCTGCTTTTCTTTTACAAAAATACCTAAAAATTATTTCAGGAATGTAGAGAAATATCCAACTTAAATAGTGAAAAAGCGTGCCATAATTAGTGCCGCACTGCAGTCATTTCTGCATTTCCCGTGTTTCTTAAGTAACCATCTTGTCTGATTATACACAGTGTAAAGGTACCTGCTTTATATTATACCTAATACAAAGGGCCTTCTCTGGTGGCTCAGACAGTAAAGAATCTGCCTGCAATGCAGGAGACCTGGGTTCAATTCCTGGGTTGGGAAGATCCCTTGGCGAAGGAATGGCTACCCACTCCAGTATTCTGGCCTGGAGAATCCCATGGGCAAGTCCATGCAGTTGCAGAGTTGGACACGATTGAGTAACTTTCACTTTCACTTTCTTTCACTTTCAAAGGTACCTGCGACTTCAAGGTACCTCCTAAAAAAGAGGTAATGTCAGCCATCAACATCTTTATATCCTTTCAAAAGAGAAGGCAGCCTCCCCATTGACTACTGTGTTGGTGGTGGTGTTTAGTTGCTAATCCCACTGTTCTGTAGCCTGTGAGGCTCCTCTGTTCATGGGGTTTCCCAGACAAGAGTAGTGGAGTGGGTTGCCATTCCCTTCTCCAGGGGATCTTTCCAACCCAGGGATCGAATGCTTGTCTCCTGCACTGCAGGAGGATTCTTTACCACTGAACCACTAGGGAAGACCTATTGTGTTGTACACAAATGCAAACCTTAAAGTTAAAAGGTTGGATTATTTGATGATGCCTTTTAGACTCAGGTGGAAAGCTTGCTGTTTATCCTTCAAGGCAGCATAGAGGAGCAGTGAAGGCCAGGACCTCGAGAGACAAAATTCCTAGATGGAAATCACAGCTCTGCTCTGTCCTTGCATTGTGACCTTGGGCACATAACACCACGTGGTCACAGCGCTCGGAAATGTGCTTGGGTGGGGGTAGCGAGGATTATTGTGTGGTTTATAACTCAATCCCTTGCCTGTTGTGCTTTAAGCAAAACCTAATTTTCACCCCTTTCTTGTTTTTGTTCTTCATTTAATTAATTTCTTTGTATTTTTAGAAAGCATCCTTAGTGGGAAAAGGAGACATATGTGTAAGATAAAATATCCCAGTTGTGTTTCTTACATAATTGTGTGAATAGTGTTGGTATAATTAGTAGGATACATTAGTTTTTTCATTCGTATGGGTAATATTGGTGTGTTAATAAAGAAAAAAAGACCAGAATGTTGCCAAACCAAAGACTAAATCCACAATTGCAGTGACATAATTTTATTTATTTATTCTTAGAAAACAAGAATGATTATTCCCATATTCAGGGGTTGAGGCAGAAGTTCAAAACTTTAGTTGTATTTCTGCTTGGGAAAATAGCAGAGATCTAAAATTAGTCTTAGAGGACCACAGATATGTACCCAGCCAAATTTAATATGGGATTTTAAAGTTCATGGAGTTAAATAGTTTAAGGCAGCACTGTACAAAGCAAATAGAAAGTGCACTTTTGAAACTTTGGGGGGGAGTTTTATTTGGTAAGGTACCAAAATCATTTAAGGACTGTATTTACATTTTTATGATAATGATCCTTAAAATACTTGGCATCATAAAAGCTGTGTTAACTATGAAAATATTAACATAATAAGAGATTTTTCTTTTAAGGAATTTCTTTAGTAGGTGTCATATTGGCTACATCAAAAGAAAACACTCCTTTGTGGTGAAAGTTCCTAATTCTGAGCTGTGGATTTCTACACTTACACTTTAGTTGCTAGTTATGTATGGTGATGACTGATGTTAAAATTGTGATGTTATATCTACAAAACAGAAACAGACTCTCACAGAGAGAAGAGAGTTGTGGTTGCCAAGGGGAAGGAAGGATTGGGAGTTAGGGATGAGCAGATGCAAACTAGTATATGTAGGATGGATAAACAACAGGTCCTACTGTATAGCACAGGGAGTTACAGTCAATATCCTGTGATAAATCATAATGGGAAAGAATATGAAAAAGAAGATATGTGTGTGTATGTATGACTGAGTTGTTTTGCTGTACAGCAGAAATTAACACAACACTATAAATCAACTGTATTTCAATAAGTGGTTTTTTCAGTCTGTGACAGAGTACTTTTTGAAAGGATGTTTGCTATCAAGTTATTTCTTTCTCTCTAGTTAAATAAATTTGAGTTAAGGTTTAATAAAGTAAGATGAGCTTAGCTTTAGTCCTGCCATTTGGAAAAACTGGCTTATGACATGTAGCTCCTTCCATTTTGAAACTAGGCACCTATTATACTTTCAAAGCAAAAAAAGGAAAGAAGAATCTTATGGTCTAGTCCTCTATAAGCCAGCCTCAAATCTGAGGTTGTGTGAATTCAGGTGACAGCAGTCATTTTTAATCTGCATCACTCAAGGACCGATTCTTAGTTCATTAGCCACTCCCAACTCCTAACAGAGGAAAGTCCTGGCTTCACATTCTACATAGCAGGTTTAAAAGGGCTAGTTTATATATTATTGGAGGGAAGGATCCTGAACCCTCTAATTCTCCAGCACAGGCAGTGCCGTCCACAATGGAATACAAATACGCAGGGGGAGAACCATGGTAGAACTCTCAAAACCATCTGAAATCCACAGCATACGTGTCTACAATAGTGTACAACTTCCTTGAAGTTAGAAAAGCAAAGCAAAACCAATGAGCTCTGTCTTGTGGGAAGACCATCCTCTATCACATGTGTCTGCTACCTCCATCTGTTTTTATATGATCCTTAAACAAATGAACATAATATGAGGAAACGTTCATCACCTGTGGTATGATTAGAACGATTTCCAGTAAATAAGGACATTTGATAGCGTCAGTGTATGTGCTCATTTCTTGAAATTTAAAAATATTTTCAGGATATATGATACTAAATAGTAATGAGACAGAGAAATCAGGGGGGAAAGCTAGTTTGTTCTTGGGAAAAAAGGAAAGACTCTTAAAGAATCATGGACATTTAGATCTATAACGGAAGGAATGAAAGTGACCGTCATTCAGTTGTGTCCAACCCCTTGGACTATATATAGAGTCCACGGAATTCTCCTGGCCAGAATACTGGAGTGGGTAGCCTTTCCCTTCTCCAGGGGATCCTCCCAACCCAGGGATCGAACCCAGGTCTCCCACATTGCAGGTGGATTCTTTACCAGCTGAGCCACCAGGGAAGCCCAATAGAAAGAATATTGGACATCATTTTAGTCAAATCTCCTCATCTGACTAGATGGAATTATAGCCTTTATTCCCTTAATTAAAATTGTAAACTATCACTAAAAGTCCCATGAAAACTGGAACTCAACCAGGACAAAGAGGTCCAGTGTTTGGGCAAGTTGTGTTGTTTTCGAAACTTGTAGTCAACAGTTCTATACATGAAGGGTTTAAAATAAGCTGGAAGTTCCTAAAAGGGAGAAAAAAATAAAAGAAGGGAATTGTCCAGCATGCATCATATGCAGCCTAGGTCAGTGAGGGAATTAACAGGAAAGGTTAGTTGGCTGGAGTGAAAGAACCAAAGAGATTTGGGGTTTGTTTTGTTTTTTTTAATATTCTAACAACAGCTATAGAAATAGCTCTGGCTGGCAGTAGTGTAAGTGCCAACTGAAAGATACTGTCCTGAATCCTAGGTATTTGGTAATGCGTGGTTCATGATGTTGTAGTCAGCTATTTTATCTTGTATGTGTTTGATTTCTCTCTCCTCAACTAGGCTGTCATCTCATTTAGGACTTATACTGTACATTACAGTCTGTTTCCTGTCCACCACACCTTAGCTGGGACCTTTAGTGGCACTTCTTTATTTTTTAACTTTTATTTAAATTGAAGCATAATTGATGAACAATGCTGTTTCAGGTGTACAGCAAAGTAATTCCATTATACATAGAGAGGTATCTACTCTTTTTCAAATTCCCTCCCCATTTAGGTTATTATACTATTGAGCAGACTTCCCTATGCTATACAGTAGGTCCTTGTTGGTTATCTATTTTATATAATAGTATGACTTCTTAAAAACTCGATTATCTATTAACTGTTGATTAATAGCTGCACTTTATGTTCCTTAGCTATGTGATTCAAAGGTAAAGAATGATGAAGACGTACCTTTGCAAGTCAGATTCTCTCTCTGACTCTCTCTCTCTCTGGGAGTTCTGATTCCTTTCTGTGTCCTTTGTTCAAGACTTAAGCCAGGAGTAACAGCCCTCAATACTCCACTAGCTTAAAGCTCTTTGTAAGCAGCAAAAAAACATTTCCTTTGTAAAAGTCTTAGCCATAATAGTGATACTATCTGCAAAAATACATATTTGGAATGTTGCAAGCCCCTATGTAAAATATACTAATGCCTTAGTTTGGAAGTTTTCCTCTACTGGTTTTATTTTATTTTTCTTCCACAAGTACATAAAAGTGACCACAGAGCAAAATATTTCAAGCTCTCTTTTGAAGATAACATAATATTTTATGAATTTTTTTTTCCATTTTGGCAGTTAATCATTGAAGGAAATTTTTTACAGCATAGTAAGAAGAATTAACCTGGAGGGAAGAGGAGGGAGCAATAACAGTATTACTGCCCATGGCACTTTATATATAATCACTTACCTAATTCTCATGACCTCCCGACCCAGAAGGTGTTATGATAGTTCTGGTTTTACAGAAGAGGGAATTTAGAAACAGCAAGAGTTAAGTAACTTGTCCACAGTTACTCAGCCAAGAACTGGATTCCAGCCCTGGCTCCAGAGGCCGTGTGCTTGATCCTTGAATGTACGAAAAGTATAGGAAAATGGTCATTTTAATCTAAAAATTCATGGTTTGCAGTGTTTGCTTTAGGGAGGATAGAGAGTGTATTGAGTGAATCTTTTTTTTTTTTTTAATACTTTTTGTGTGTTTGTAGGGGCTGGGAGAGTGTCAGGATTATTCTTGAACTGTTGACCTCAGAATGAGTTCGTGTCAACTCGGTGGTATAGCTGACTTCTCTGAAGTCATCTTCTTTTCCTATCGGAATTTTGGAAAAGTTAAAAAAATAATAATAATCCTTTCGTGTATTCATTAAAAATCTAAGGCCGAGTTTCCCAGTATCTTTTAAACAGTTTGTAGAGCTTGGGAAAACACAAAGATACATTACCCACACGTGTTTTTGACATGAAATTGGCCAGAGTCCCACACAGCAGCCACGCCCCCGAATCAGACACGCCCCCGCATCCTTGTAGTGTGACTTCAGGAACACACTGAAGTCCCACAGGCGGCTTCCCACACTGCGGTTTACACTGAAGGATGGAGCCCTTGAGTAGGCCTCTCAGTTTATTAGCGATGCTGCCTCGTTGATGTGTTTAGTGACCTTCATTTGTAATTTTTGTGTGCTGTTTTAGAAACTTTTGTAAGCACTTGAGATCCGGGAACTAGTCTCTAGTGGAAACATCTGTTTAATTCTATGACTGTGTCTAGTTAGGTTCTTTGTGTTAGGTTAAAAAAAGGGATTGTGTCCTAAAATAAGGAAAATAAGTGGGGGGGGAGCACTGCACTGGGATTTGAGGATTGGGGCTTGATCTCAGCCTCTGTCAAAACTGTTACCCTAAGGAAGGAAGGTCAGCTCTTTGAGGGTCCCTGTTGAAAGAGCCAGGCCATTACTGAGTGTTAACTGGTAGGTATTGTGCTATATTCTTGCTTATTGCCTTTTTTTCCCCACTCTTCTTTATTTAAAAAAAAAAAAAGTTTATTTGGCTGCGCTGGGTCTTAGTTGTAGCATGCAAACTCTTCATCACAACTTGTGGGATCTAGTTCCCTGACCGGGGATCGAACCCAGGGGCCCCCTGCATTGGAAGGGTGGAGTCTTAAGCCACTGGGACACAAGGGAAGTTCCCCCACTCTTTTTTAGATTCTGTTCCTATATAAGTCATTACAGGGTACTGAGTAGAATTTCCTGTGCTACACACGTGAGTCCTTATTAGTTACCTATTTCATATATAGTAGTATGTATATGTCAATCCCAGTCTCCCAATTTATGCATCTCCCACCCTCACTTTCTCCCTGGTAACCACAAATTTGTTTTCTGCATCTGTGACTCAACTTGTTTTTAAAGTAGATTCGTTTGTACCATTTCTTTAGATTCCACATATAAGCAATATCATATTTGTCTTTCTGTGCTGGTGAGAATGTAAATTGGTACCGCCGCTATAGAGAGCAGTGTGGAGATTCCTTAAAAGCTTATTGCCTTTTATCATCAGGCTTCCCTGAGCTCCAGCTATGCATGAAAGAAGTATTGGATTGGCCCAACATTCATTTGAGTTTTTTGGTAAGATCTTATACTCTCCCAGGTTCTGTGGGGGCATGAAAGAACATAAAAGGAGGTGCCTTTCCCCAGAGCTTATCATCAACACAGGGGCTACCTATATTATAACAAATCTTATTTGAAAATTCATTTCAGTAGTAACTTGGAGTTAAGATTTTTTCCACGTCCCTTCTTCTGTCTCCTCACCTGTAATAAACAGGACCAGCAACTAAGCCCAGGAGAATTGGTCAGTGTCCATGTCCTGAGCCCAAAGGGCTGCAGCCACTAGGTACCCTTCAAACCAGCCCAACTCCCCCAAACCTCCAGTGTGTTCCTACTCAGAGCTTTGGAGGCCCATGCTACGGTAAGCACAGGACTGCGGACCTAAGGGCGAGAATAGACATTCCTGTTGGCTGGCACTGAGACACACCAAAGGCCTGAGACAGGCTTAGCTATGAGGCTCAGGCTGTGACATTCGCCTCTAGCCGCAGAGGTCATCTTGTCTAATGACTTAACTTACCCTAGTTATCTGGGAGAGACACGTGTTCTTTTTCCTTGACCTGAGGTTGTGAGGTGATGTGATTGGGGTCTTGTTTTCTGATGGGCTTTGTACCCAGTGAGGGTGTATGGGTCACTTTTTTATCTTTAATATATCTTAAATGAGAATAAAGAATGCAGCTTTGGTGGGAATATAAATGGTGCAACCAGTGTAGAAAACAGTATGGTGGTTCCTCAGAAAATTAAACATAGAATTTACTATATAATTCAACAGTTTCACTCTGGGTGTACATTCAAAAGACTAATGGGAAACTCAGAGAGACCTTTGAACACCCAGGTTCAGGGCAGCATGATTCTCAATAGCCCAAACCTGAAAGCATCCCAGGTGTCGATCAGTGCATGAATAGACAAACCAAATGTGGTCCACCCATACAAAGGAATATTATTCAGCCTTGAAAAAAGAAGGAAATGCTGGCACAGGCTAGAGCACAGAGGAATCTTGAAGACATTAGGCTCAGTGCAATAAACCAGTTACAAAAGGACAAATTCTCTATGATTCTCTGCAGCACCAAGGTTCACAAAGAATGGAAACAGAATGGTGGGTGTCAAGAAGGAAAGCAACTCCCTTATCCAGGAGAAAGGAGGGGTCTAAACTGTGGCGCCTTAATGCAAGGTGAATGAGATTGGAGGTTGGTTCAGGCGGGGGTGTTGCCGCTCTGTGCCTGTCGTCAGCGCCCCACTGGCCAGCCCCAGGTGTCAGGCCGTCTTGTCGTGACTGACCCAGTCAGCACAGGAGGATGGGAGGCCGGCTGGTTGGCAGTACCCAGCCAGGGCTTCTGAGCCTCTGGCTCCAGTCGGGTTGCATCCTGATCCGGGCTGTAATCCTGGTCTATACCATCACATCATTCAGTCTCATACAAGCCTGGTTTCTATAGCGACACCTAGATCCCTAGAAAGAGGGGAGATGGCTGTGAGCATAGGTGTAAATGTTTTTGTATGGCTGGTGGGTGGTTTAGCCGCTAAGTCATGTCCAACTCTTGTGATTCCATGGACTGTAACCTGCCAGGCTCCTCTGTCCTTGGGATTTCCCAGGCAAGAATATTGGAGTTGATTGCCATGTCCTTCTCCAGAGGACCTTCCCAACCCCGGGATCAAATCCAAGCCTGGTACATTGGCAGACGAGTTCTTTACCACTGAACCACCAGACACTGCAAATCTATGAGGAGCAGAGGAAGTAGAGAAAAGAGAAGAGGGCTCTGGTGTAGAGCCTCTCACTCTCCCTGCTCCCCAACAATCATTCATCTTACCCTTCGGTCCAGAGCCATCTAAGTAGGTCTCCCCAAGGGCCACCTTCTGCAGAAAGTCAAGTGTTGGTATTAGTTAAAGTGGATAAAGGGAATGAAATCTACTAGTTTAACATGAAGCTGTTGCAGAAAAGACACATTCTCTTAGAAGATATGTATTTGTGTCACCAAAAAAGCCAGTAGTACTGAATCAACTGTACTCCAGTATAAGATAAAATTTAGAAAAAGCCTACACCCCCAAAAGAGTAGACACATTGAGCACCTCATAGCCTACTCACCGTCCAGCATCCTTGCTGTTCCCTGAGGCCATCAGCATCCTTGTAGATGTAGTCTTCAGCGATCCAGACACCCATCTCCCTACCCCTTCCCTTTCTTACCCAGAACTTCACATCCTTTAGCTAAGATCACCTTTTGGAGAGTATTTCATTCTGACATGGTAGCTTATCAAGTAGGGAATATGCCACAGAACTGGATATATTCTAGAGCCCACCCATAGCGAATTATGCTCTTTCATAGGCCCAGGATACTGTGCATCGGGCACAGTGCTAAGCAAGGCAGACACAGATATGGAAAATGGGGAAGAGAAAGGCTCTGCTGACCTGGGGATGTCACAGGCGAAGGGATACGGGCACCTCCAATATGGTTATATATACAAGAAGAATGGTCAAGAGCAAAAAAAAAAAGTAGCAACTCACTATTGGGGAGAGAGATGGGGAAAGACATGGAATTGTGTTGCCCCAAAAAGATGTGTCGAAGTCCCAATCCCCAGGACCTGGGAACGTGACCTTATTTGGAAAGAGTCTCTGAAGCTATAATCAAATTAAGATGAGGTCATACTCCATTTGTTGAGGTCAGCAGAGGGGGGCCTCATCCAACATGATCAAGAAATGTCCAAGCTGAGGCAAGTCAAGGACCACAGGCCACTCTGGAAGCTAAGAAAAGGGCGTGGGACAGAGTCTCTCCTAGAACTTTCCGTGCGAAAATGGTTCTGCAGACAGATAAGCAAACACAGAAAGTGGAGGCAGAGGACAAAAAGAACTGCTCACAGAGGGGTGCCCCACCAGGTACTGGGACCCACTGGTATGCCCCCGGCTTCCCAGGGCAGAGTGGAGCTGTAAGTGGGAGAGATGGTGGGAGGACAGGCAGGAATCAGCCCAGACAGGGTGTGTGTGCCATGCTAAGACGTCTGGGCTTGACTGACTGCGGATTTCGTGGCTGAATGATGGTGAAAAGGCACTCGCAGCCTCTCATGCTCCGTGTGCCGCCCGTGCTGTGACTTAGAGCATATCCTAGTTTGGACCTGATGTTGCCTTGTCCCCTGGAGTTCTTCCAGACGGAAGGCTTGGCCAGATGCAGGCTGACTCTCAGACTGGAAATATGGAGACTATTTTCTGAAACATCTCTGCTCTTTGCATTTGGCATCTGGTTTTCTATAGCAACTCCCATCTGCCCCAGACGCAACCTTCTGATTGGCATAGGGTATGCTCAGATCCAAACTGTGATTAAAATCTGTTTTGTTTCTCAAATTCTTGGCACCGTTTCTGCTTCCAATTCCAATCCAGTCCTCACTTAACAAAACCAAAACATTTGATAGCTAGTCTTCCAAGACTGCCTTTCCACGGTGCATTTATTCTACACCGTTGAAAGCCAGGTTTTTGAGGACTGGTTCAGTTTTTCAATTCTTATTTTCTTATCACAAACCCACTTTTGTCTTTTTGTGTTTCTCATTATTTGATTAAGGATATTTCAAAATCTTTTCTGACTAATATGTTTTGCACCTAACATGAACCTGGAAAAAACAAATCTAAGGGTAATCTAAGGAACTATTTGCTAAAATTTCTGAAAGGATCATTTCTAAAGTGGTTTTAAATAGTGTAGCCTGAATGAGTCGACTCTTAAGGGGTGTGGCTGTGGAGTGATTTAAAATTCCTTCATGATCTCCTTGAAGAATGACGTCACATTTGCCGAGAATAGTTTCATTCAGATAATAGTAACTGTTACAGTGCTATTATTTTTAAAACAGTGTGGAAAAAAGTACTAAAGGAAGATGGCAGCGCCCTGAGTCTGAGCCTCATCAGCTAAGCTAACAGCAAACCATTCAACTATTTTTGGCCTCGGTTTTCCAGAAAATGAAGGAGGGTCTGATTAGATTATTTCCAAAGTCTACAGTTGTGCAATCCTGAGTTTCTTTTTTAATTACATAAGCAGTGTATACTCTGAGGAAATACTTTACCATTTGATGGCAGCTATAACCCAAATGCTTTTCTTAGTAAGCTTTGAACCTGTTTAAAAAAAAAAAAAAAATCTTTCAGGGGATGGCCATATTCTTTGGCAAAGTCTGCCACCTAGTGGTGACAAAGATGGAAACAGTCTTGATACAGTTAACCCAAGTTGACCATTGAATACAATTATTACACTCACTTTTAAAACCTTGAGTCTATTTAAAAGTAGGAAACTGTTATAAATGAATATGGATCCTTATTTTTTCAGGTCCTGTTTTTAGTTTCTAGACAACCCCCTTTTCACCCTCCATGCCACCTCCCCCCGACTCCCCAGTCTTACAAAGCACTAAATGCTTTTATGTGTCTCAGAGAAGGACTTATGGGTTTTAGGCCCCAAGTCCACGCCATCAGTACATGTGTGCTTTATATTCATTCTGTATATCCCTGCTGAAACTGCCAGAGACAGCTACCTCTTCTGTGCGGCAACCTTACGTGACCCTTGAGTAGCCTCATTCTAAAAAGTATTTGAAAATCTAAAGTGTGAGTATTATCTTCATAAAAATATTGAATGACTGGAATCATAAGAATAGGTCATGCTCTGAATACTCATCCCAGAAAGTATGAGTATTCTATTGACATTAGAGAGATGCCGAAAACCATATTCTATTTGACATTTTGCTGGGTTCCACTTGGACCCTCTCTTGGACAATATTAGTTGGCAGTCTGAAAAAACATGTTGCAAAAGATTTACAGTGACTCAAATAGCTAAGCATCTTTTCTTGCAGTTATAAAACAACCCAAAAGATGATTAAAGTCTTTGAAGAAAATTGTGTCCTACTCAAAAGGATCATTGCCCTCCTCTGCATTTTGGTAATTTGCCTACAGTGACATGATGAGAAAGTGCAGGGCATAACCAGGTAACTCATTATTCATCTTTCCCGCCCCTGCCCCAGGGAATAATTCCAACTGCTTTCTGAACACCTCTTGATTTTTCTCAAAGATGCTTCAGACTCAGTGATGTCCAAAACTGAACTTCCTCTCAGTTCAGTTCAGTTCAGTCTCTCAGTCATGTCCAGCTCTTTGCGACCCCATGGACTGCAGTATGCCAGGCCTCCCTGTCCATCACCAACTCCTGGAGTTTACTCAAACTCATGTCCATTGAGTCAGTGATGCCATCCAAGCATCTCATCCTCTGTTGTCCCCTTCTCCTTCTGCGTTGAACTTCCTCTAGACCTGGTATATTTCCGATCTTTTCTCCCTTAGAAAATGACATTTCTCACTAACCTGTTACACACACCAGGAACACAAGAGTCATAACCTTGATTTCTCTTGAAAGCATTTATGCGTTTATTATAAACAGAGCCAAGCTGTCATAACAAACATGTAAAGGAGGTGTTATTTTAGCCACCGTTCTGGGGGTGAGACTAAGGAACAGAGTGGTGAGGAGACTTATCCAAGGTCACAGAGCTTGTAAGTGGTAGACTGAGGATGTGAACCCAGTCGCTGGGATTTAGAATCCGTACTCTCACACAAGAGGCACTCTCTTTAAATCTAGGAAAAACTTAAAGCTCAAAATCATCATTATGTTTAATACTGATTTTGAAATTTCAGACAATGTGGCAGGACATGACTTACAAATAAAAATGAATATTGGAAAAATATGGATGATCCCACTTTAAAAGTAATAAAATCAAGTGAAAGGCATTTTAGAATAAAAATGTTTCAAGAGGTAGATACAAAAAAAAAAAATACTGGAGACACTACTACAAGAGAGTTTTTAAAATTCTTTGAAGAGATTGTAACCAGAAAATGTTTACTTTGTTTATGTGTGCTGTATTTTGTTCCATTAAATCTACAGGTGACCTATAAAGGTACTTGGAAAACAGAAATTAAAAGTTAATTAACAACAAGCATTAAAGTGAGGCAAGAGAAAATAAATGTAAAAACTAAGGTGTATTTGGAATTTACAAGGATAAACTTAAAAGAGAAGTATGTATGATGTAATTATGCTACAAGATAAGCATCTTCATTGAGGCCCCCTCTCTAGGGTAAATATGAATATAAGACTTGGAGGGGGATGGGAACATTGACCAAATGGAGAGATTGGCTAAATGGACCTCTTTGGACAGTGAAGGATCAACTGTCATAGGTGGCTTCCAAATGAGTAGATTGCATTGGAGACTTGGATAAATTGAAGTGTTATAAATGCAATTAAGTAAAAATAGCTAATTTTTTTGAAATATGTATCAGACTTTGTATATTGATACACAGACTAATATTTTTAAGTTTATAAATTATCAACATTTTAACATTTTTAATAAAACTGAAGCAGGTTTATCAAACATTCTGCTAGATATGAAAATAATTTGTTATAGGACTTGCAAGAATGCTAAAATAAATTCCCTCAATTTCACAAGCAATCTAGACTGGCTCTCGTATTAAAAATGACAAAGAATAAGCACAAAGTTCCTGGTAAGACACTTATTTAAGTTTTAAAAAATGGTAATTCATTAGACTCCTAGATAGCAGTGTGGTAGGAAGTTGTGTGTTTAACAGTAAGACCAGGGACTTCCTTGGTGCTCCAGAGGTTATGAATCCGCCTGCTAATGCAGGGGACATGAGTTTGATCCCTGACCTGGGAAGATCCCACAGGCATCGGGGCAACTAAGCCCATGGGCCACAACGCCCTAGAGCCCGCACTCCACAGCAAGGGAAGCCACCGCAGTGGGAATCCTGGACACCACGCCGAGAGAGCAGCCGCCACCTGCCACAGATGGAGAAAGCCGGGGTGCGGCAACCAAGACCCACCGAAGCCTAAAGTGAATAAATACAATTTTAAAATGCATTCCTTAATTATAGTCAAAAAGAAACAGTAGGGCCAGCCTCCCTCCTTACTGGAACCGCACTGGAGAATGTGAAAACAGGAAGAAAGAGGAAAGCGCCCACAACCCAAGACAACCTGGTAGAGTTTAAAGACTAAGGGTTTTGATGTCCAGGGGCTTTGGGCTGGAACCCTAGCTCTGGCCCTTGCCATCAGGGTGTCCTTGGATCTGCCACTTTGCCTGGGAATCCCGTCTCCTCCACTGTGAAACTAGTTAGTACTACCAGCAGAGCTGTGTTGTGGAGAGATAGGAGGCAAGGTGGAAGATGCTGGCTTTTGTCGCTGACTGTTTTAATGTGCTAATTAGGACGAGCCACCTGGCTTCTCCATCCTACAGTGTCCTTACTGTCTGCTGCACTGACCTTGGCTGCAAGGCTATTACAAAATCAAAAGGGATTTTAAGTGTTAAAAAACAAAACATTCCAAAAGAAGTCCTTTGGGGGCTTCCCTGGAAGTCCTCTAGCTAGACTTCAGCTTCCAGCACAGGGAGTGTGGGTTCGACCTCTGGCCAGGGAGCTGAGACACCTTGTGCCTCATGGCCAACAAACCAAAACATAAAACAGAAACAATATTGTGGCAAACTCAATGAGGACTTTAAAATGGTTCACATCAAAAAAAAAAAAAAAAAAACCTTAGGGAAAAAAAGTCGAGTTCCTTTAGAAACACAGATATCTGATTTCTTTGCTGAGATCCATATAGAATAAGATCATGGAATTCAGCAATGAATTTCAAAAATTAGAATTTTGCTTTTGAACAAAAATCATTAAAAAAAAACTCACATTAAAACTCACATTTCCCAACTTCCATTGTCAGTGGCAACGGGGGACCCTGAAGAATGTGAGTTTTCCTAATGTGCAAAGTAATCTGTTGTTGTTGTTTTTTTTTTCCAAAAAATCACCAGGCGTCTGCAGGTGAAACATGATACCAATTCATGCTCATAGCAGGGACCTCCATTAAGTACACCCCAGCAGTTTTATCTGGGGGTTTTGATTTCATTAGCGAAGGTCACATTTCTGCACAGCCTCCTTGATCCTTTGGTCAACCTTATCTAGGAGGACCTGAGCGTCATTAGGGCTTGTTAGTGAAGCATCCTTGGAAGAAGAAGGACTTGCTGCCCAGCACACACAAGCCCAGTGGCCGACAAATGTCCCCTTAATGAAGTCCACATCTGAAGCCCTCAAACGTGTGAGGATGTTACCTGATGTGGCCAAAGGGACTTGGCAGATCTTGTTAAGGATCTCGAGCTGGCAAGATTATCCCAGCAGGTCTAATGTAATCACAAGGTTGACAGGAGACTTAGAATCAGAGAAGGAGATGGTGACAATAGAAGCAGAGGTCAGAGGGATGTGATCGCTTGCTTTGAAGTTGGAAAGGGACCAGGAGCCAAAGAACAAGAATGAAGCCTCTAGAAGCTGGGAAAGGCAAGGACACAAGTTTTCCCCTCAAGACTCCAGGAGGAATACATACCTACTGACACTTTTATTTTTTTCCCAGTGAGACTCATTGTAGACTCCTGATCTACAGAACTGTTAAATCATGAATCTGTGTAGCTTTGAACCAATGCATTTGTGGTCATTTGTTACAGCAGCTTGTTGTTGCTGTTCGGTTACTAGGTCGTGTCTGTCTGTTTGAGACCCCTTGGACTGTAGCACGCCAGGCTCCTCTGTCTTCTACTATCCCCTGGAGCTTTCTCAAATTCATGTCCATTGAGTCAATGATGCTATCTCACCATCTCATCCTCTGCCACCCCTTTTCCTTTTGCCTTCAATCTTTCCCAGCATCAGGGTCTTTTCTTTTTTTTTTTTTTTTCTCTTCATACATCTTTTTATTCTTATAAAAAGAATACACATATTGTTGTGCAACCTGTGTTTCCACCAAATTCATTTTGGATAACTTCCCACATCATGCAAATCTACCTCTTTCTTTGAACCCTGCATGGTAATGTTATTTTTTTTTCTTTTTTTTTTTTATTAGTTTTGTCATACAATGACATGATATCACCATGGGTTTACATATGCTCCCCCTCCAGAACCCCCCTTCCTCCTCCCTCCCCCTGGGAAATCTCATTGCACCAGCCCCGAGCATCAATCCTGGGCTGGCGATTGATTAGACATATGATAATTAACATGTTTCAATGCCATTCTCCCATATCATCCCACCCTTTCCCTCATCCACAGAGTCCACGAGTCTATTCTATACATCTACGTTCCTTTTGCAGGGTCTTTTCCAATGAGTCCGCTCTTCACATCAAATGGTCAGAGCTTCGGCTTCAGCTTCAGCCTCAGTCCTTCCAATGAATATTCAGAGTTGATTTCATTTAGGGTTGACTGGTTTGATCTCCTTGCAGTCCAAGGGACTCTCAGGAGTCTTCTCCAACACCACAGTTTGAAAGGATCAATTCTTTAGCACTCAGCCTTCTTTATGGACCCGCTCTCACATCCGTACATGACTACTGGAAAAACCATAGCTTTGACTACATGGGCCTTTGTCAGTGGGAAACTAATGTAGGCACACAGTATGTAAAACTACCCACTGTCTGTCGTATGTTTCTAGGTGAACCAGGCTGAAACTGCCATAAGTAAACCTGCGGTGTTGTTACCTGTGTTCCTTTTTTTTTTTTTTTTATGCCAAAAGAGTAAAGAATGTGTTTAGTCTTTGAAGTTAGCCACGTGGTTACCTCTCCTCCACCAAGAAACGAGAAGGTCAGCTCCAACTAGGCATTATCCACTCCTGCAAGGTATATTCCAGGGCAGAGCATAGAGTTTCAACTTAAGAGAGATTCAGAATCCTGGAGAGGAGACTTCCCTGGCAGTACAGTGGTTAAGACTCTGTGCTTCCATTGCAGGGGGCATGGGTTCAATCCCTGGTGAGGGAACTAAGATCTCTCATGCCGCCCAGAAGAGCCAAAAAGTAAACAAAATCCTGGGGAGGTCAAGGCATAGGGTTAGAAGTGTTCCTACTTTCCTTAATACAACAAGAATTTGCATTTATTTTTATTTTGGCTGTGCTTTTAAATATGCGTTGTTCTTATGTTAATCAGGAGTTGGGACGCAATCTGAGGGCATCCCTGGAGGGGGGACGGGGGGTGGGTGCTGCTGGTGGAGAAGATGTGGAGAGTGAGCATTCACTGTGACCCGAGGAGGAAATGTTCAGAAAGGATGCTTCGCTGGCTGTTGCACTCCAGGAATCCAGAGAATGGCTCTAAGGGGAAAATTCCAGTGCCCCCTGACTCCCCAAGGGAAAAAGCCTTCAATGATTGGCTGGATCATTATTGGTTAAACATTAGCTCTCCATTCAGACTTCCCAGCATTGAAGCCCCACTCCACTTCCCCTTACTTAAGCCAGTTAAGTACCACTCTGTGCTCAGTTTTTCTGTGTGAAGGTGATAGTTGTTTAGTCGCTAAGTCATGCTCGACTCCGTGCCACCCCATGGGCTGTAGCCTGCCAGGCTCCTCTGTCCGTGGGATTTCCTAGGCAAGAATACTGGAGTGGGTAGCCGTTTCCTTCTCCAGGAGACCTTCCCAACCCAGGGGTTGAACCTGCATTTCCTGCATTGGCAGGCGGATTCTTTACCACCGAGCCACCTGGGAAGCCCTTCCCATGTGGTATATGCGTATGCATACATGTTGCTTCAGTCGTGTCTGACTCTGCGTGACCCCATGGACTGTAGCCTGTCAGACTCCTTTGTCCATGAGAGTCTGGCCAAGAATACTGGAGTGGGTTGCCATGCCCTCCTCCAGGGAATCTTCCCCACCCAGAGATCAACCCCCTGCATTGGCACACAAGTTCTTTACCACTAGAGAACTGGGAAGCCCACCCATGTGGTAAATAGGTACAAAAATATAGCTTGAACAATTGGTGTGAAAGTTACAAGAAGAAAAAAAGTAAAGTGCTTTGCACATAGGAAGCACTCCATAAATGTTAAACCATTAGTATAATCCTGACAACCTTGGGGAACATCAGAATTTTGAAAAGGGGAAAATAATAAGCTCCTAGTTCTCTATTTTAAAAAAAAGGTTGTTTTTTTTTTTAACAATATTTTCCCTACTTCCTCTGTCACATAAATAAGCCAAAGATGCCCCCAGTGTATTGACCCCCTATGTTGTTTATTTTCTCACTGAGAGCTGAAATCTGTCAGCTCAAAAGCAGGCTGGTGCCAAATTCAGATTTGTATATATCTAGTTGTTTTAAACATAGCCCAGACGAGCAGATGTTGACCCCTTTTGCGCCTCCCTGATTTGCATAACCCATGAAATCTCACCCCACATCTGCCAGCCATAGATGAGATAGAGCCTTGTGGTTAGGAGGCTCTAGGAGGCTACGCTCCTTGAGGTCTCTGACCCAGAGATTCCACACCACATTCTGGGAGACATCATGCAGATACTGTAAGCCCCGCTTTCACCCCCTCTCCCTTGGGAGTTCCCTGGTCATCCTCCCCTTCTGAATAGCAATCACTGTGTGCCATAGGCTCTGAACCAATATCCCCTAAAAGGAACATCCCCCAGATACAAATCTGTCAGTTGCCTAACAAAGCTTGTGTGTCCTGGGGTCGTATCTTTTCCTTTGATTAGCCCCCAAATCCCTCAGACCCCCTGCATCCTCTTTTCCAGTTAATACCAATTCCCACAGAACATTCCAGCATATTTTTGGTTCTGCCTCTTGTTAGAAGCCCAACAGAACCAATGGACAGAGAAGCACATGTTTTACTTGCTTTAGAGTTGCCCCTATCTGGGATATGAAGTGTTGGATATGGAAAGATTGTTAAGGAATGCCCAGTGGCTCAAATGATCCTATTTGTTCTGTCCCGCACTTAAAAAAAAGAATCATACACTATGATCGTAGGTGTATCTGTTGGGCATTTTCCAAAATAAAGCTACTGAATGAGAAAAAATGAAATTCACATCTATAAACTTAAGCTTAGAAAGTCAGTAGACAGGGAACACTGCTCAATAACCTAAATGGGAAAAGATTTTGAGAAAGGATAGGTACTGAATCACTTTGCTGTACACCTGAACCTAACATAACAATTGTTATACAGCTATGCTCCAATATAAAATAAAAATTTTAAAAAGAAAGTCAGTAGAAAGCCTTACTTCTCCAGAGCCAATTAAGTTGATGTTAGGACCCAAACAGAAGAGGAAAAATGTTTATGTCAGATGAGTTGGTTCTTTCAAAAAAGGAAACTTCATAGTTCAGTCATTTTGCTTTTGGAACTATCTGGTTCATAAATGAGAAGAATAAAATACTACTGTGCTCTGATAGTAGTAACAATAATTGGGCAAACTCCTTACTTTTTTTCTTTGAAAGTACTTTATCCCTAACCAGATGACTTTCCCCAAGTTCCACTCTCTCTTATCTTAAAAAATAAAAGACCATTTTCTGTTACATCTAGCATTCTTGTAGGCTCCTCAACTAATTAAATCAGATAGGAGGAGGGAAAAAATAAGATTGTCTCATCCAATTCTTTGCTTCCATGTTGCTCCATTGTTAGTGCAGTATTATTAAAAGATGAACTTCTTTTGAAGGCATCTGAGAAAGGAATGTTTGTGATCTCATTTGACATATCTGAAGTTCTTCCTATTATTCTGTTCTGTAATTTTATATCTTTATAACCAACATCTTTTCACAGTCCATTAACGCTCCCATTGTCCTCACTTGCCTCCCAACTCTGTGTAGGTACCATGATCCATGCAAACATGTTCAACCCTTTCTCTCTCCCTCTCCCCTCCCCTCTCATTCTCTCTGTGTGTTTTATTCTAGCTCTCTCTCTTTGTCTAGTACTCCTGGGAAACCCAAGCCAGGCTAAACATTATTCTCATGGACTCATTGTTTGAACTTGAGTCGATGAACATGGTAGAAGGAAAAACCACACTGTAAGGACTATTTTCTCTAAGTTTAGGACCACAAATGCCAACTTGCCCTCAGTGCCACTTACCAATCCTGTTTCCCTGGTCCTTCCAGTTGGCCACTCCTAAGATGCCTCTTTCACATTCTCTCCTTTGTCCCCCATCTCCAGTACTTTCTTATCTTCTCACTCTGTTAATGACCTTTCTTCTGATTTCATCTGAGAAAACAAGAACTCTCCCCAAAGCCCTTCCTCCTACTCCTTCTATTAAACCTAGTGGTACCCAAGCCCCTCTGCCCTCCTTCCTGTTACAGTGGGTGAACTGATCAAGAGCCCATCTTGGTGCATGGGGCCCCATCCCCTCTGGTCCACCCAAGGACTTTGCTCCTTCTACAATCTCTCCCAAGGCATCCCTTTCCTTCATCTCTTTCCTGTAATATCTCCATTCAAAGGAAAATATTCCTTATTCCCATATTCTGTTGAAGCCATGTTTTCATTTTTCCTCACTCAAGAATATCTTCTTGAAAAATCTCTCTCTACTCACTGTAGCAAGTTGTTTTCCCTCCTCCTTGATTGAATGTATTTCAGTGGGTCAGACTTTTGATGATGCCCCTTCATTGACTGCCGTCTCTCCCGATCATCTGGAGCCACCACAATGGTCAGATCTCAGTCGAGTCTACATCTCACCTGACTTTGGTTGCTGTTGAACAAAGCCAGCTACTCCCCTCCGTGCAGAGCACCAGTCTCTAGCTTTCTCCCTCCTTTCCTACTGCTCACTTCTTTGTTGGGTTCCCCTTTTCTTCTGGCCTCTCAACGGTATCATGCCCCAGGAATCAGTTTCCAGACCCCTTCTCCATCCATATTTCTCTAGGGAACTTCACTAAAGGTCACGGTCCTAAAGATCATGTATGCTGACTTCCAAGTTTATAGCTCAACCCAAGCCTCTTTCATTTATGCTAGATTGCCTACTTGTCATCTCCACATTGGTATCCTTTAGATCTCCCCAAATCCCTATCCCCCTGGAAGCTGTTTTTTGTTTGTTTGTTTTCTCCTCCCAAGTCTGCTCTTCCCTAAGTATTCCTTTTCCTAGTGAATGGGACTACCACTCACACAGTTGTCTAGCCCTCATCTGTCCCCCTTCCCAAATTAGCTTATTCTTGGCTCCTCTTTTTTCCCCTCTCCAACATGAAATTCTGGGTCCATTCTGCCACCTAACCTTTATTTTTTACTTTTTAGTTTTTATCAAAGTATAGTAGAATAACCATGTATGTTTCAGGTGCACAGCAGAGTGATTCAGTTATATGTGTGTGTGTGTGTGTGTGTATGTACACACGTGTATCTCTTCTTTTTCAAATTCTTTTACCATTTGGGTGATTACAGAGTATTGAGCAGAGTTCTGTGTACTATACATTAGGTCCCTGTTGGTTATCTGTTTCATATATAACAGTGTACATGTCAGTTCCCCTCCACCTTTCCCCTTTGGTAACCCTAAGTTTGTTTTCTAAGTCTGTGAGTCTGTTTCTGTTTTATAAAAAAATTTACTTTTATCATTTTTTTAAGATTCCACGTATAAACAATATCATGTGTCGGTCTTTCTCCGACTTCCTTCACTTAGTATGATAATTTCCCAGTCCATCCATGTTGCTGTAAATGGCATTATTTCATTATTTTTATTAGTAGTATTCCATTGTGTATATACACACACCCCCATCTTCTTTATCCATTCATCTGTCAGTGGACATTTAAGTTGCTTCTGTATCTTGGCAATTGTAAATAGTGCTGCTATGAACACTGGAGTACATGTACCCTTGTGAACATACACTGTTGGTGGGAATGTAAATTGGTACAGCCACTATGGAGAACAGTATGGAAGTTCCTTAAGAATCTAAAATAGAGATACCATATGATCAGCAATCCCTCTTCTGGGCATATATCCAGAGAAAAACATGGTTGTCAGCTTACCTCTAAAATATATCCAAAATCCTACCACTTCTCAATGTTTCCCCCCACAAATACTTCAGACCAAGCCCCCTGTTTCTCACCTGAACTGTTGAAATAGTTTCAAAAACGCTATCAGACTTAGCTCCTGGGCATCTTCATACAGCAGACAAAATGCCACTTGTAAGATGTAAATCAAATCATGAGTCCTTCTCAGAGCTCACTAATGGCTTCTCTTTGCACCTGGAATAAAATCCGGTCCTTACACTGACCTGAAGATCCTAAATGATCAAGCCTCTGGGTGCTCACAAGGCTCCAACCTCTGGTACCACCTTGCTCTTCCTCCCGTAGGTCCAGGACACTCCCTCTCATGGCATTTGCCTGGATTTTTTCCCCCCAGGTGGTCACATGTCTCACACTATTCTTTTGTTCTGCTCAAAGATCATCTTTCTAAAAGGGTTTCCCTGACCAGCTTATATATAATAGAAACTTATACCCCCACCTATTCTTCTTTATCCCTCTTCACACAATTCAGAAAAATTGCATATTGACACCTCTTAACATTTGTTTTCATTTCCATTGCCTGCCTGAATCCATGAAAGTAGAGGTTTTGAGTTGTCCACAAGTGTATCTCCACTGTCTGAAATGGGACGTGATTCACAGAAGGTGCTTAGAGATATTTGTTGAGTGAATGGAAAAGTCCAACAAATTCTTATTATTTGCCCAGCAAATCATTGGAAACAGCAATTAAGTCTTAGCTTAGGCTGGTAACCCCAATTAATTTTGTCTTTCCCCAAGGCCTTATTCTTCAACATCAGTTTTGCATTTCTTCCCTAATCTTTCTCTTTGAATATTTTTACTTACGTTTGGAAACTTAGCTCTAGACTGTTGTCTCGCCAATTGTCTTAATGGATTTAATTTTTCCTCTATTTTTTAATGAATGTGTCAAATTTTCTGTTTTTTAAAATTTCCCATTACCAACTCATTTCTGCCTATCCTCTATATTTTGATATAAATAATTGTCTTTATCTTTTTACATTTATTTTCTCTGAAGGTTTTTTTTTTCTCACTAAACTTGTTTTGTATAATATTCTTGGCCCTTTGACTTTAGCCTGGTGTTTTCAATGTCAAGGAATATTTCAGGGTATTTATTCATTTACTTATCTAACCAAAAAATCAATTATTAAAACCCTATTATGTACTCACAGCATAATATGAAAAGGACCCAACAATAGTAAAAAATATCAGTTTATTCACAGATGAGCTTAGTATAAAACAGAAAGTTTGGCAATCTGGGAGAATATTTCCATGAAATTTTCAGCAAATTCTTAACAGAGTCTGCACAAAATTTGGCTCTAAGTGTTATTTTCTTACTTTGTTTCTAAATGGAAAAATTTGGATTTTGTGCAACTATCCAAAGTCTTGTTTAGTGACTGTCTACAGAATCGTGGCTGCCCCTTGGACCAGTTAGCACTTCTTCTTAGCTCACACACATAGGAGGTACCCAATAATCTTCCTGAACTGAGTGGGGCCTCCCAGAGCAATCCTTTCATCTTCTGAAGTAATTAAATTAATCTGGAAGCACTCAGCTTCATATTAGGGTAGAAAAGAATAATACTACATGCTTTCCTTTGAAAAGCACATTAAAGCTTAAAAAAAAAAAGCACATTAAATCTATAAAATACGGACTTCTGGTGGTCCAGTGGCTAAGACTCCACACTTGCAATGCAGGGGGTATGGGTTTGATCCCTGGTTGGGGAACTAAGATCCCACATGGTGTACCTTGTAGCAAAAAAAAAAAAAGAAAAGAAAAGGAAACCTATAAAATAGAAAATGAACCCAAGGTGATATTAATGCCTAATGTGAAAGTGAAAGTGAAGTCGCTCAGTCGTGTCCAACTCTTTGCGACCCCATGGGCTGTAGCCTACCAGGCTCCTCCGTCCATGGGATTTTCCGTGCAAGAATATTGGAGTGGGGTGCCACTTCTTTCTCCAGGAAATCTTCTCGACCCAAGGATTGAAACCGGGTCTCCGCATTGTAGGCAGACGCTTTACCGTCTGAGCCACCCGCGTGTTCTTGCTAATACCTAATATAGTAGTCATTTTTTTAGAGAACTTGCTAAGTAATTTTGGGCATTTATTCTCATATAGACTTGTTAGTAATTTTAAATGTAGTTCATTTCTCCTAAAATGCGGACAGCCAAATACTTTGCTGTGCCTTTTCTAGCTTCTGTCTAATCCTCCAAAAGGAGTCTTAAAGAAATGTGAAAATTGGCCAATTTAATGGCATGCTGCAAGGCCGTTACTGTCTGAGTGTTAACACATCTTTTTTGAAGTAGTCCCTGAGGCCTGTCTGCCCTTGGTTTTAGCCCATCATTTTTGAAGTTGTCTGGTCTAAATATGGAAAGGCTTCAGCAACCTAAGCCTTACTTTTGGACAAGCTAAAGATTAAATATATCCAGATGGTTGTTAGCATCATATAGCCACATGGTAGTTGAGTGTAGAATAAAAAACCCAGCAAATTCCTGTTGAACTAGACACCGTTGAGCTTGGGCTTCTTCTGTTAACATCTCCTCATCTCTGCTCCCTGAAGCCCTCATCGAAAGACCCAACATAACACAGGCAGAAGCTCCAACTCCCTCCCAGGTCTGTTCCCCAAGTGTCCATCTGCTGAAACCACTTTCCTTTTCCTGTTATCTGAAATGTTTCTATGAAAATGAAGGAGTTTAGAAGAAAAGCCATTTTCTTTAACTACAACTGCAAATGGAGATGCGGTAGGCTTGTCTTTTTTTTTTTTTTTTTTTTTTTTAGGTGGCTGCACCACATAGCCTGCAGGATCTTAGTTCTCCAGGGATCAAACTTGTGCCCCCTGCACTGGAGCACAGGGTCTTAACCACTGGGCCACTAGGGAAGTCCCAGGGTGGCCTTGTCTTAAGTGTTTTCCTCTTTCATTATACTGAATACACCCAGCTTGGTTACTCAATCTGTGTTGAACAAGCTTCTTAAAATCAGTCTTAAAATCATTGTCATTTAATTTTTATTAGAAGGTCATCAGTCAATGAGAAATAGTATTTAGTGGATTTGTTTGAAGGACAGAGTCCATCACTGTCAGAAACTCTGGAGGCCTAGTGTTTGGGGTCAAGAGCTTTGGAGTTCAACAGATCTGGGTTCAAATTTTTACTGCTAATGAGTTGTAGGGCCTAATCTCTGAAGTCTGTTTCCTCATTTTAAATCTAGGAATAAATAATAATGATACCTTCTTCAAGTTGATATGAGGAGTAAAGGAATAATGCGTCCTAACGTCTACATAAGTAGATGCTAAGTATTTTGGTTATTGTTCTTGCTGATACTCAGGGATCAAGCCCTGTCTGTACAGGGTTAGGTATCTTGGCCAACTCATTCTCCTCTGACTCCCACAGAGTATTTTATTGAATTCCCTGTGGTGTGGGATGTAGTTTCCAGCCCAGGTCAATCTAAGAAGCAACTCTTTCCCACCCGTAGTGGCATTTCCCCTTAAGGGTGCCCCCAGGAGTGCTGTTTATCACTTCCCACAATTCTCCTTCTCATGGGGGCCTCCAATTCAGGGTCCCATGTCAGTGCCAAGCAGAGACATCCTTCTGAGCATTTATTTGGTTTACTTTAAGCTCATGGACTGTAAATCACATAACTGACCAAGTTTCCCTACTTGAGTTGGCTGCTGGAAAGCATAGACCCAAATGTATGGCTCATTTGTCGGCAGTGCGTTGGTTATTATGGGATGCATTTTGTGTCCTTTGCTTTATTGTTTTACTATTTTTTTAATTCTCTCTTCTCTTTCAAGCAAATTAAATGTTATTTTACAATTTATTCTTATAAGTTGCCTAAACTTACTGCTGAAGCAAGGTGAGGCATACATAGATAGAAAAAGAAAGAAAGAAAGAAAATGAAGTCACTCAGTCATGTCCAGCTCTTTGCAACCCCATGGACTACATGTAACCTACCAGGCTCCTCTCTCCATGGGATTTTTCAGGCAAGAATACTGGAGTGGGTTGCCATTTCCTTCTCCAAGACAGAAAAAATAGATACAGGTATATAAAGTAAGGCTTCCATTAAGTTAACCTGTATAAATGGCTTAGAGCTTGTCTATCTAAATGATGTCTAATTTTTGTCAGAAGATACTTATTCTAGCACATGAATTTTCCAGTGGGTAAAATTTCAGATTTTGCATGAAAGAGAAAGGAGCAAGTTCAAAGATGGGAAAGTTTTTCAGGAAAGTAAGTTTGATTTGGGAATCCAGTAGGGGAACCACTGAGCTCTTGATGGAGAAGTGTCTTATATGATTGGATTAGTTAATTAGCTTATTTATCATGTACAACCCCAGGGTCAGCTTATAAAATGAATTTTTCACCTTTTATAGAGAGCATAAGACCATGAGCTCAGGAGCCAAACTCCTGGATAGAAGTCCTGGCTCTGCCATTTCCTTGGGTAATTGACTTAACTTCACTGTGCCTCAATTTCTTTGTTTACTTTATGACAGGTAAGGTATATTTTAAAAATTTACACATGGGTTATATATATATCTGTCCAAGAATTCTCAAATCTATGAGTGTTTCATGGCAACTTCAGAGAAAATGTGTGTTTTTCTTTCTTGGTCTTTCCAAACAAACAGAAAAGCAAAATGGTTTCTGTGAAATACTTTATTGTGTTAGCATCATAGATTTGTTTGTGAAATGTGACACCATAAATAGTGTGTCTTGCCTTTATACACGCAAAATATTAGTGCTAGTCACTCAGTGATGTCTGACTCTATGCAACCCCACGGACTGTAGCCTGCCAGGCTCCTCTGTCCATGAAATTCTCCAGTCAAGAACATTGGAGGTAGCCATTTGCTTCTCCAGGGAATCTTCCTGACCCAGGGATTGAACCTGGATCTCCCACATTGCAGGCAAGTTCTTCAGTATCTGAGCCACCAGGGAAGCCCCTTTCTACCCAAAGGTCAGTAGTTTCTTTCTCACAAATGTGTTGTCTTTCCTTAGAGCTATAATGAGTGAAAGGAACCAATGCAGTGTATTCTCTGCAAAAATAATGTCATATGGAAAAATTTAACACACAAACATGCTTGGCTATTCCCCCTCTTCTTCCTCGATGCCTCTACTTCTTATAATAAAGAGAATATATTTTGCCTATTCAGCATTGAAAGAAAGTAAAGAGCTACAGAAATTAAGCAAATCTACCAAATATGAGACTGGGGGAGGCAGGTTGAGGGAGAAAGAATTTGGAAACTGGGGGCTGGGAAGGGGGTTTTTTAGTGTGTCTATTTGTATCCAGAATTGAAGGCAGGCTCATCGGGGGCTTTAGGGTAGAAGGGAATTAGGGAGGAAAGGAAAGGGATTTTTTGAGAAATGTTGCAGGAGGGTATAGGACTCTCTCTAATGTTCACTCTGAGCTATGCAATGAAAAATTGACTTTTGATGTTCAATTGATTTTTGTCATTGGATTGTACTTCTTTCAATAGGACTGAACTACAAGAGATCAGAGTTTTATTAGGGTTACATAGTTTTCTCACAGTCTTGAATTACACCCTGTGTATTCTAACTTTGTAACATAAACTATGTTTTAAACTTGTCATTTAAGTTCGTTGCACATTTCATGTTTACTCATTTTAAAAGTATGACTTCATCTCCTCTGATTACTTTGCATGGAGTTATTTTATTTACTTCCACCCCTCTCTGTAAAACGAGTAGAATAAGCAAATGATGATGCTATCATTACTGGAAAGAAATGCCTTGTTGTTGGTCTGAAAAACCACAACAAACACTCAAAAAAAAACAGCACGTAAAAAGAGAACCCAGACACCTTGATGAGATATAGAAAGAAAGAATAGTTTCAGCCTGTAGAAATTGGAATAAATTACAGGGATGCATTTTGGTGGCTAAAGGAGTCAAGTCCAGGGTAAATGCAAAGGACTAGATGGAGACTCTGCTCAGGATGCTAAAGAGAGAAATGAGGATTGGCCAAGAAAAGAAGCAAACTGGGACTGACCTGAAAATAAAGATGTATCATGGATTGCCCTAGCAGAAGCTGCGCTACACAGTGGATGGTAGTATCCAGAATGGAAAGAATTGGGGCACAAGTGTCTTTTCCATTGGGTTTCTTTTTTCCATTTTCTGTACCTGTCTGGTTTTGTTGCCCAAATATCTCATAGATTCCTCCTCTTACCTTACCTACCACCTCCACCACCATGGGCAAGGCATTGTTATCTTTTACATGCATAATTACAGCAGCTTCTTAGTTGGTCTCCCTGTTTCTTCTCTGGACATCTTTCCATCTAGTTTCAGCTCCATTACCAATGCGTGTTTTATTTTTATCTTTATATTTATTTTGGCTGGGCTGGATCTTTGCTACTACGAGTGGGCTTTCTCTAGGTGCAGCAACTGGGAGCTCCTCTCTAGCTGGCGGTTCACAGGCTTCTCATTGCAGAGCAGGGGCTCCAGGCTGTAGGGGCTCCAGGAACTGCAGCACGTGGGCTCAGCAGTTGTGGCACACAGGCTCTAGGGTGCAAGGGCTTTAGTAGCTGTAGTACACAGGCTTAATTGCCCCACAGCATGTGAAATCTTCCTGGACCAGTGATGGAGCCTGTGTCCCCTGCGTTAGAGGGTGGATTCTCAACCAGTGGACCACCAGGAAAGTCCACCAAGGTGTGTTTAAATGATGCTCATGCCTGTTGACTGTATGAATAGAATCCAACTGCTCTTAATGTAAAGGTAAAAATCCTCAGCTCACGTCTCCTGATCTGGCCATCATCTGTCTTTCCATCCTCATTTTGTCCCACTCTCCCTCTTAGTTTGTTCTCCAGCTGTTTTAGGTAGCATCTCCCTTCTGACACAAAGACCTTTGTAAATAACGTTCCTTCCATTGGACAGGGCTACTCTGTTCCCTTCCCCTGCCTCAGCCCTGCTCCATTTGGTGAATTCCTTTCCAGCTTCAGACCTCTGCTTCATAGCTCTTCTTCAGGGAAGCTTTCTTGCCTCATTTGCTTCTAGAGGGTGTCTGCTCGCTCTACATTTTCATAGTATTCTGTACTTTCAGAGAACTTACCAGTGTCTAATTATGTTTACCTGATTATGGATTCAACTTGTCTTTCTCCCTCCCTATAGTCCAGGACCACGGTTACTTCACTGGTCCTTTTATCCACTAAGACCAAAGCAGACACTCACACATGGCGAATAGCACTCCCTTGGTGTTGACTGAATGGATGTATGTTATGTAGGTGTTGGGCTTCTTTTATTGTTTCTGTTTCTAACTGAAATTAGTGGATAACCTGGATGGGAAAAATTTTTTTGGAAAAAGTAATGTATATAACCAAATCACTTTGCTGTACATCTGAAACTAACACAATATTGTAAATCAACGACACTTGAATTTTAAAAATAAATATTGAAAGTGAAGTTGCTCAGTCGTGTCCGATTCTTTGCGACCCCATGGACTGTAGCCTACCAGGCTTCTCTGTCCATGGGATTTTTCAGGCAAGAGTACTGGAGTGGGTTGCCATTTCCTTCTCCAGGGGATCTTCCCGACCCAGGGATCGAACCCAGGTGTCCCCACATTGTAGGCAGACGCTTTACCCTCTGAGCCACCAGGGAAGCCCAAAATAAATATTAAAAAATTTTTTTAAATAAATATTAAAAGATTTTTTTTTAATTTAAAAGAAAAAAAAAGTGGAGAAGTTTTTGGTGCACTTAAGAACCGCCAGGCTCTGGGGGACTTCACCTTCCAGTGCATGAGGTATGGATTCGATCCCAGGTTGGGGAGCCAAGATCCCACATGCCTCATGGCTGAAAAAACAGAAGATAACACAGAAGCAATATTAAAATGAATTCAGTAGAAACTTTAAAAACATCCACATTAAAAAAATAAAATAAAACACATTAGACTCCAAATGGTTGCAGTTATAACAACAACATAGTCTGAAGGAAGAGTTCAGTGAGTACGTATATGGGCTGCAGTCTCTGGTGAGAGGAGGGTCATTCGTTTCCTAAAACCAGAGCCACAGAAGAGCCATAAGCACTCAGGCAGAATCAGCCCCAACAAGTAAGCTTCAGCTCCTCTATGAAAGCTTCTCCGGATAGTTTCATTCATTGTCTTCAAAGAGTTTCTCCAAAGCATCACTTTATCCTACTGGACACCCTCTGTGTACTTTATCCCTTGTAACTACTAGAAATGGAGAAAGTGACCAGTAAACAAACTTGAATTCTCATCCTTTATAAAGACTGCCCAAAAATAAATCTCTTGGGACTTTTCAAATTCCTGACGTTGACATCTTAGGCATTCCTTTGCAGTTCTATTGAATGAGTTGTTTGTGTCATTCTGCCTCTTGTTGTCACTTTTTAATATTTTACTTTTAATATATCTCATGTTTAACAACCTAGCAAGTTTAACAGTTGGTTAGGTTTGTGATTTGACTACATGAACCCAATAGCTAGTTTTATTGACCTAATTTGATTTAATTATTTAGTAGACAGACACTTAAGGCAGACAACCACAGTAGTTCAATAACGTCAAATTTCTCACTAATAGAGAATGATTGAATAGTTTTTACAGCCAAACAGGATGGAGCTTTTTTTTAATTTCATGTTTCTTAATAGAACCACAGAAGATTTCATATTGAAAGGCTTTGATGGTTCTATGTGTCCTAGAGGATAAAGTGTAAACTCTTCGCTGTGATGTTCAAAGACTTCCACGGTCTCATCCCGGCCCAATCTCCTGTTCCAATCTCCTGACAAGACTGGCTTCTTGTTACTCCATCCCACTCCCATTCCCTCACCTCCTCCACAATCTGTGGATTAAGCATTTATTCCAGAAACTCTTTGAGGTACTGGTTGGCCAAAAAGTTCCTTAGAATTTTCCTATAATATCTTGTGGAAAAACCTGAAGGAATTTCTTGTCCAATCCAATACTTTTAAAATACAGGTTTAGCATCTATGGCTGGGGTCTTAAACAGTATAAGCAGACCTCACTGTATTGTGCTTCACAGATATGGCATTTTTTGATAAATTGAAGGTTTGTGGCAAGCCTGCAAATCTATTGGCGCCATTTTCCAACAGCATTTACTTTGTGTCTGGTCACATTTGGGTAATTCTCACATTATTGCAGACTTTTTCGTTATTCTATCTGGTATGGTAATCTGTGGTCAACACTCCTTGATGTTGCAACTGACTCAGTGAAGGCTCAGATGAAAGTTAGCTTTCTTTAGCAGTGAAGTATTTTAAGGTATGTACACTGTTTAATTAGACATAATGCTATTGCACACTTAATAGACTACAGTATAGCATAAGCATACCTTTATATGCACTAAGAAACCAACAAACTTCTGGGACTCACTTTGCTACCTTAGCCATTTTATTGCAGTGATCTGGAAGTGAAATCACTGTGCCTCTGAGGTCTGCCTGCATAGGGTTTGTTTCTCTTTTATGTGCTGCATAGCACAAGAAACTTATGGGAAAAGAATCTGAAAGAGAATAGGCATCTGTATATGTATAACTGAATCACTTTGCTGTATATCTGAAACTCACACAATGTTGTAAATCACTTATACCCTTCTATAAAATAAAAATGCATACCAAATGAACCTATGAAACAGACAGAATCACGGATTAAGAGAATAGACTGGTGGTTGCCAAGGAAGAGAGGGTTATGGGAGGGGTGGACTGGGAGGTTGGAGTTAGCAGATGTAAGCTTTTGTATGTAGGATGGATAAACAAGGTCTGACTGCATAGCACAGAGAACTCTATTCAATATCCTATGATAAAACCTATTCAAAATCCTATGAAAATAATATAAAAAAGAATATCTGTGTATATATATATATGTATATATATGAATCACTTTGCTGTACATTAGAAGTTAGCACAACACTGTAAATGAACTATAAGTGTTAGTCACTCACTTGTGTCCAACTCTTTGTGACCCCATGGACTGTAGCCCACCAGGTTCCTTTGTCCATGAAATTCTCCAGGCAAGAATACTGGAGTGGATTGCCATTCCCTTCTCCAGGGTATTCTCCCAATCCAAGGATCAAACCTGGGTCACCTGTATTGCAGGCCGATTCTCTACCGTCTGACCCATCCGGGAAGTCCAAGAATACTGGAGTGGGTTGCCACGCCCTTCTCTAGGGGACCTTCCCAACCCAAGGATTGAACCCAGGTCTCCTGCATTGCAGGCAGATTCTTTACCATCCGGGCCACTAGGGTAGCTAAATGAACTATACTTCAATTTTAAAATTTGATAAAAAGGTAATAATGGAATGATAAAAACAAACAAAAGAGTCCAAATGTAAGCGACATGGGGCTGGTTTGCCAGCTGCACTGCACTAGGGACACGAGCTTTCTGTCTCGTTGCTCTTTCCTTCGAAATGTGAAGTATCCTTTAATGTAGGAAGGTGTCCCAGCTCCATTCAAGACAGCAAGAAAGGGAGAATGAGAAAGGGGAAGGCAGTAAGGTTTGGCACGTGTTGTTTCTGCTCCTACTCCACTCAACACAAGCTGGTTACCTGGTCGGCCGTACCAAGTTGTGAAGGCAGCTGGGAGATTTCTCCGGCTTAGCCCAGGAGCCTCAGGTGCATTTCTGTTGCTCAGGATGAAGTGAAGAATTCATGATGATTGGACTTAAAATCTCCATCTTACCTACTATGTCTATGTTACCACGCTAAGTGTTAGGGATGGAGAAACAAATAAGGAGTAAACTTAGGAGAGAACCCAGTATAGTTGGAGAGATTTGGGATAAATCTCTGTTGTCTGAATGTATCATAAATATTGAATCCATATACATTTTTCTTTACATCCTATACAAACAAGAGTTATTCTGTATAGTGAAAGTGAAAGTGAAGCCACCCACTCGTGTCCTACTCTTTGCAACCCCGTGGACTGTAGCCCACCAGGTTCCTCCGTCCATGGGATTCTCCAGGCAAGAATACTGGAATGGGTTGCCATTTCCTTCTCCAGGGGATCTTCCCGACCCAGGGATCCAACCCAGGTCTCCCACATTGCAGACAGACGCTTTACCCTCTGAGCCACCAGGGAAGCCCACATTCTGTATATTTTGAATATACTCTGTGGTTTTGCATTTTCTGCTCCCTTGCCTGAATTCTTTCAGCCCCCATTTTCCACTGGATGCAGTTTTACCCACTCTGCAAAGAGTAGCCCAGTGGGACCTCCCTGGATGCCCAGCAGTTATAACTTCACCTTCCAAAGCAGCAGTGCACGTTTGATTCCTGGTTGGGGAGCTAAGATTCTGTGTGTCTTATGGCCATAAAACCAAAACATAAAATAGAAGCAATATTGTAACAAGTTCAATAGAGACTTAAAAAATGGTACACATCCAAAAAAATGAAAAAAATAAAAAAGAAGAATAGCCCGCCTTTGCTAATAAGCCTTCAGTGTTCCTTCCAGGGATGAGCAGGGGTTGTGTCCTTGGTATTCCCGTAGCACTCAGAGGCTGTGTTCTCTTTCCCTGTCTTTGTTATTAATGCCTGAAGGCAGGTATGGACAGTATTTTGCTTATTTTCTATCTCTGGCACCCAGGACAGTGCCAAGCAAGTATTAGTAGAGGTGCTCTATCAATGTTTCCCAAGTCAGATTGGGTTTGGCCTCCTCCTGTGGATTCTGGAATGGCAAAATGAGTGGGATTTCTAATGAACTGTGGCTCTCTCTCATATTGTGTATAATAATATAATAGTGGATGGGAAGTAAAGTGAATGCCAAATTAGATTCATAGAAGAGATCAAGTTTCCAATGTTTTCCTCTTATTCTAACTTTGAGTTTGTTTTTTATTTTTATTCATTTATTCTAGTAAATGTGTACTGGTTGATGATGATAAAGGGTCCTTTAGAAAAAGCTGGAATTCAAATAATGCTGCTGCTGCTAAGTCGCTTCAGTTGTGTCCGACTCTGTGCGACCCCATAGACGGCGGCCCACTAGGCTCCCCTGTCCCTGGGATTCTCCAGGCAAGGACACTGGCGTGGGGTGCCATTGCCTTCTCTGATTCAAATGATACATTCTCTTATATTAGTTGGTATATTTCTCACTAAAGTTGATTTCAAAAGCCAAAGTGATATCCTGCCTTCTATATATCTGTCTTATGTGTTCCAGAAAATGTTTCATTTTTTTTCCAGGACTTACTTCAAAATGCAATGTGCAACATGATTCAAAAATTTTATTTTACTTTGAGCTCCTGATATATTCACAAAAGGAACTTTATTGTCTGTCTGTAGTCTACTGATGTATTCCCAAAAGGAACTTTATTGTCTGTAGTCCATCCATGCTTCCCTTTTGAATCTTCAGCTACATGGAAGATTAATCAGTATAGGATAAACCACAGAATTTTTGCAAACTTTTTCAATTATATAAATTACTAGCTATTTAAAATATGATTGCTTATGCTACTTATAAACAAGAGGCTTCCCTAGTGGCTCAGATGGTAAAGCATCTACCTGCAATGTGGGAGACCTGGGTTCGATCCCTGGGTTGGGAAGATCCCTTGGAGAAGGAAATGGCAACCCACTCCAGTACCCTTGCCTGGAAAATTCCATAGACAGAGGAGCTTGGTAGGCTACAGTCCATGGGGTCACAGAAGAGTTGGACACGACTGAGCAACTTCACTTTCAATTTCATTTATAAACAAAACACTTGACTATTTGGAGCCTCAGGTCTTCATTAGTCAGATAAGAACATTGAACTAAGGCAAGTTTTTTTCAGCTCAAGGGTACAAATAATATAGAGTTGTTACTTTATATCCTCCTCCTCATCATCATTATAGCATAGACTACAAATAATAATAGAGTTGTTACTTTAAATCATAGGTTTTCAGGAAAGAATAATATAAAGTGTTGAGAATTAATAGGCTTGCACATTCCATCTGCCTGAAGATCTTAATGGTGAGGGATCTCAATTTGTGACATGAAATAATTAAAATATCTTTTCAAGTGGCAACAGTATATGACGTGACATGGGCGTGGGAGCGAATGTAGATCCATAGCTGTGGCTACATGAATCATTGCTTATCAGAACAGGTGATAACATATAAATTAATAATTTAATCCCCAAATGCTGTAATCATTCATCTTTTCAGGTGTGACATGTACAAGGCCTTTTAGAAAGAATGTTGCGATTGACTCCCTATCTGCAAACTGTGTCTTTAGAAAAAAGATGTAAATTACAGTTTAGGAGGAATATTCATTTGTGAGATCACGGGCTTGGAAGGCAGGCTTATTGGATTTCTCGTATCTATATCATAGGTGATATATTAGCTACTTAATTAATGAGCTCTGACTCAGATCAGTTCTCCTTCCAGAGTTACATTTATTTAATGGGCTTTCACGTAAAAAATGAGCATTTTGGCAGTGAGAAAAAAAAAAGCACAAAAATCTGTGTAGCTACAGTGGTTGACTGTGTTGGGTCCTGAAGGCACTCCTTCCTACAGTTCGTGTGAAGCACGTACTGCAAGACGAAGCATCTGACAATTCGGAGGGTGCTTGTGTAGTCCTGGGAATCCGAGTGAATTAAAGTCTAGACTCTGTAATTTTTCAGGGGAAGGGGAGGAGGGAGAAGTCGCAGATCAGATATGCCCAAAGTGATACGGAGGCAACACTGAAGCAGGGATGCTGTTGCCAATCTGTGCTTGGGGAGGAAGGCAATAATGGCAGAGCAGCCGCGGGAGCAGCCGCGTTCTCCAAGGCAGTCACATAAACAGCATCAGGAGTAGGCCTCCTCTTGCAAACAAGCAGGAGCCTGCAGGCTTGTGAGATGCAAAGGTTCTCTGCTGTTTGAAAAGCTCCCCAGTTGAGAATGGCTACTGTCAAAACATTGCCAAGAAACTCTGATGATCCGGACAGTCACAAGTGTAAGTTAGCAAGAGTCATTTCAAGAAAATAAATGATACTTTGGGTAGATTTCTGGTCAGTTTCTTCCCTGAAGAAGAAGAGATCAGATTCCCTGAAAAAAGAAAAAAAAAAAATTAGGGAAAAACAAAGTTTGGGCATGCTTGCAGGAACAGTGGTGTCTTTAGAAACTACCTAGGAGGCAGAAGCTAAGTGTTGATTTGCCCATGCTTCTTACCTGGGAGTGGAAGGTGGGAAGAAATGGACAGTGGCTCTGATGAGAAGAGGAGGCACAGTGCAGCTCGGTGAAACCACACGCTGACTGCGTTCTGCACGGCTCTTCATGCAGTGCTGTGGGCTGGTGCATCGGAGGCGAGCACGGGTGTCCTATGTAAGTTTCTATTGCTGTAAATTGCAGCTAGGGGCTGAAAATACTGTCCGTGTCTGTCTGGTGCATGTTGCCTCTTTCAGATGTTTTTAATCCCTGTGCTGAGAATCAGCCAGAGAATCAATCATTTGTACAATGAGTTTTCCAGCCACCTGAGGTCTATGAGATTCTAAGATTCTTTCTGGAGATTTTTTTTCTTTCTTTTAAATGTATCTTTCATGCCGGGTTACTTTGGTAAGGTCGGAAATAGCTTGCACTGGGATCGCTTGGGAAGTGTATTTTCTCAGAGGTCTGTATCAGTTCAAACCAGTTGATATTCTCTTTTACGTAGAGTAGTGCTGTTTTTATCTTTGAATGATGGCATGAAAAAAAACCTTTTTAGGGAGAGATACCACGGAGTTTGTCAAATTAAAGATAGCCACAGAAGCTCCTGTTAAATCCTATTTTGAGCAGCTTTAGAAAAAGAGTAGATGATAATTATTTGATGCATGACACAGCTGTTGCAGTTACGCCAGCATTTACAGCAGCTTTATCATTCTGTGACTCTTTCACTGAAATAGCCCTTATTTCATGGACCTGCTGTGTTTTGCAAAATGGCTGTCTGAGTATTAAATTCTACAAGGCAGGCTTACACAAACACTGAAGTATCACTACTTAAAATGATTGGATGCTAATTGAAAGATGCAGTGCAGTATGCTAGCCGACAACCTCGGAGCAAGTGCTGGCTTTATTTCCAGCCTCCTTTAGCATTGCATGTGGCTACTTGATTTTCGGGGAGTGATGTGAAAGGGAACAGGAGGTTTATGCAGGCTGGACAAACTGCGGTGCTGAATCGCTTAACACTGATCTGAGATTCCTGGCTGCAAAACGAATAGGAAATCGACAAAGAGCTCATCAATACTTAAGGGCAGAGTGTAAAGAAATCTGTGACCTTGGAAAATTGGCCACTATGAGAGAGATACGTGACACGTCCAGGACAAACAAGGTCAAAATCTGATACAATCAACCTAATAAAGTTAGAGACTAGGGCTGTGGAAGGGTATGAAAGGGATAGTTGTATTCCTATCAGATCTTAAAGAGAATATTCAATTTTATTAAATAGTAAAAGCTTATGAAGTCTCTTTAACTTAATGATTTTCATAACGGATCTATTCAGGGTCATTTGTCATTTGGACTCAACAGTTGACATGTAAGGAATAAATGTAGTAGTGACATAGCCAGCAAAGATTTTTAAAGACGACAGCTGCAGGAATGATTTTTTTCAACAAGCAAGATTAATTGCTTTTAAGTAGGATTTGAAAATAAATAATTGAAAGTTTTTAAGGTATAAAATTATCCACATAAAGAAAATCTTGAAATTAAAGATAGAAATGATTTGAAATTTAAAATCCGTATTTTTATAGACTCATGAAGATTGACAATTCCATAGTTTCATGCATTTCTGTTTGTTCTTATATAATGAATGAGAAGAAATCTGTGAATATGTAGCCTTCTCACTAGAGGAATTCTGAAAGAATCTCAAAGCCTCAAACAAAAGTCATTTTTTTTTTTAACCCAGCTTGTTTTTGTCCTTTTTCTGACATTGAACATGTAAATAAATAGAAGAGACAGCATAAACCGTATCTTCTGGGGTCTCTACTGAAAGGTTAGCGATTTGGTTCATCTGCTGATTTTCAAACTTTTTTTACCCTATGTTTCGGTGAAGAAGCCACAAAACATACAGCACAAATATAGCTTGAAGAGAAAAGAAATTCCTATACCTTGGTCACTAGAAACAAGTTTTCCTTTATTTTAGACCATTTCTGTCTTGGGAACTCTAACCTGTAACCCACCTGCTGCTATTCTAGCCTCTTTTCTCTGGCAGTTTAATGTATGAATTGCCGTTTTCGTTATAGCCAGTCAACCCAGCACTATAGTATGTTAAATCTGAAATATATTTCATTTTCCTTGGAGGAAAAGAACTCTTCATGTATGTGTCTGATCATGAGAGTTCTCACTTGCCTGCCAATCAGACAACAAGTGGAGTCAGGGAGCTGCTCACTGAATAAACAAGTGGGCAGCAGGGCAAAGGACACCCAAACCCATAGGTAGCAGGTGTGATGAGGCCTCATCCACTAAGTGGACTGTCTTGGTGGCCTTTGTCTAATTTATTATCAATTTAGTGGGATGATGACTTAGACCATGCCAGCATTAAATTCCAACTAAAGCTTTGGCATTAAGTATGTGTATATGTAAAATTACATATATTAGGTATAATGTATAATTCAGTCATTTGTATAATTCGGTTATTAGTATAATGTGTTTGTATATGTATCTCAATCCCTCACTACTACTTCTATGGTATTTTAGTATGACAGTTTTCTCAAGGACTCCTCCTAGTCTCACATCATCTCAGAAAGAATATGAAAGTTCTGTGGGTTTTGAATAAAGTTACATACATTTGCTATAGTCCTTTGTTTCTAGGTTTTTCCCTTCCACAGCTGTCACCTTTATTAGAAGCCCTCTCCTAACTTGTGTAATGTTGTCTTCTCTTCAAAAATTGTCCAGTGAGTGCCCTATAGTCTGTGGCCCCTCTCTTTCTCTGTAAGACTTGATTGATGCATAAGCCTCTTATTGGCATTATTGAGTATTTGAACTCACGATCTAGTCTTCAAGATTTTGTTTATACCGAACAATCATTCTTTTAGAACCCAGCTTTGTAGCTCAGACGTAATTCCTACTTTTATCTCAACTGTCCTTCTATTGTTATTTTATTAAATGACAACAAAATCTGTCAGCTGAATAAATACTCTTAAACATAAAAAATATAGAAGCTTCATAAGCTGAGTGTGCATCTCTGTACAACACTTCTAAAATATGGACATTTGCATGCTTTGGGGAAGCAGAGATTGATACTGACTTTTTGGGGGTAAACTCTATTGAAGTGTAGCTTCCATGCAGAAAAGTGCAGAAATCTTAAGTGTCAAATCTGATGAAAGTTCCCAAAGTGAACAACTCTGTGTAACAACAGCAAAATCAAGAATCCAAGTAATGTCAGAACACTTGTCCAATGCCCCCCTCACCAGTCAGCTCCCCATTCCTCCACAGTACCCTCTAATCTGGCTTCCAGCATCGTGGAAGCTGTTTTCCTGCTCCCAAATTTTATATAAATGGACTCATTCCATATCTACTCTTTTTTTGTTTGGTTAATGTCATTCATCATTCTCTTAGGAGATTAACCCATATGCTCGCACACAGTTACATCTGTTGCCTGCTACTTATCCTGGCTGCATAGTATTCCATTATGTGATTAAACCATAATATAATGACCCATAACTGCTGTTGAAAGGCATTCAGGTATTTTCCAGTTTTGGACTATTATAAATACTGCTGTTATAAATATTTGTGACATGTTCTTTTATTGATGCTTTCATATGCACTTCTGTCAAGTATAAATTAGGAATAAAATTGCCAAGTCATGGGGCATATACATATATTCAGCTTAAGTCAGTACTGAGGAAGACCTTTCCAAAGTGGTTCAATCAATTTACACCATTAGCTCCAGTGACTCACTCAAACCTGAAGTTGTCTTTTAGCCAACAAGTGCCTCCATACATGGCTTGACTTGGTATTTCTCTGATGACTATTGAAATCAAGCACCTTGTATGTTTATTGACCAGTGGAATTGCTTCTTTTGTAAAGTACCTGTTTGAGTCTCTTGATTCTTTTTCTGTTAGGTCTCTGTCCTTTGAGGCTTGTTCGTTTGAAAAAGAACTGACAAAGGGAAAGGAACTGATAGTTAGCATAATACAATGACTAGCGACAACGTGGTATATACAAACAGAATTAAAATGTGGAATCAAATTGACTTGGGTTTGATTATTAATGTTACCATTTATTTACTGTGTAATAGTGGGGAGGTTTTTTTTTTTTTTTTCTTTCTGAGTTTTAGCTTTCTCATCTGTCTATTCGGGAAAATAGGGCAAACTTGAAGGTTTTTTTCATTTTAAAGTGAAATGTTGTTTGTCAGCTCCTAGCATATTGTCTGCTCCACAGTTGTTTTTCAGGCTCTGCGAGCCACAGTGAAATGAGATCATGAGTTGGAGGGAGTATAGGAAGAGAGCAGGAGGGGATGGTAGGGAGGAAAATGGTAGATAAATGCTCATATTAAAATTGAAGCACAGTTGATTTACAATATTATGTTAGTTTCAGGCGTACAGCATAGTGATTCAGTATTTTTATAGATTATACTTCATTTAGTTATTATAAAATATGGTCTGTATGCCCCGGGCTGTATAATATATCCTTATAGCTTATTTACTTTATATGTAGTCATCTGTACCTCCTTAATCCCTGCCCTTATTTCCCCTCCCCACTTCCCTCTCCCCACTAGTTTGTTCTCATATCTGTAAGTTCCTTTCTGCTTTGTTATATTCACTTATTTCATTTTTTTAGATTCCATATATAAGTGGTAACATACAGTCTTTGTCTTTCTCTGTCTGACATTTCACTGAGCATAACACCTTCCAAATTCATCCATGTTGTTGCAAATAGCAAAATTCCATGTCTTAGTAATATTCCACTGTATGTGTGTGTGTATCTTCTTTATCTAACAAAATACATGGAGCCCTATCATCACATTTGATGTGAAAACAAGCTTTAAGTGTACGAAAAAACAAGACAAGTGATAACACCATTTTATAGATGGGAAAACGTCCAATGAGAGAAGAAACTGTTTTGCCACAGGCCACAGAATCTGATTGGGGCCAAGCTGAGATTCAAACTGAGATTTATTTTTTTTTCATGTACCACATTTTGTGCATCTCGTTTGGAGTGTGGTTGTAACTTAAACATAATGGGATGTTATTATATTTAATTAACACTAAACTTTATAGTGCTTTTGAGTATAAACCCAGTTATCACTGAACTTGAGAAGTACCAAAGTGGCAGGAATAAAGATTTCTGCTTAGCAGAATTGTAGGTAATGTATTTTTTAATATAGATTTTCTCACAATCCATACTTTTTCTTAGTTATCCTAATTGTCTTATTGGGGAAAATAAATTTAAGCTAAAAACTTATTATATATGTTCTGGAAATGTGTTTTTATGGCAGAAAGACTTTTTAAAGAGTTTTGAGAGGCATCAGTTTTTTTTCTCTGACAGATAAAGGAATAAGGTTCATATGCATAGAAGTTTTAATAGAGGTGTATATATCTACATACATATAGATTATGTGCATATTTATATATTGTATATCTTAAATAATGTAGTCCTTTTCCAGCTATGTTTTAAGATGTCTTTGAAGGGTACTTCTTGACTTTTAAGACCTGTGTCTTTAAAAGTCAAATTTATGTGTATTTTGCCTGACCTACTCTTAAAGGTATTTTCTCAAGATTACTCACGATTTAGGACTGCATGTGTTTTTAATGGTTTTTAATTTGGGCCATATTAAAATCCTTAATTCTATCCCTCAAATTTGTCAAGTGCCATTAATCCTAAAAATATTTTTAATTCATGATCCTCTTTCTGGAATGTGAAAATATCCTTAAGATGATGGATGCTTATATCAGAGCAGTAGACCTCAGCTTCAGAAATGACAACCATGAGTATTTAAAATATTTCACAGTTAAAATGCTACTTGACGACTTCAGTTTTTCAGAGCTTTAAATTTTGCTTTAATTATAAGCTTCGGTACATGGGGGCATTTTATTAATAGAAAATGAGAAAGATGAGGAGGCCTATAAATGTTAAGGAACACGGAGAGGGGGGATGAAATTAAGTTAGCGGTTTGCAACCTCTGGGCGTGCACTGAAAATAAGCTTGTTGATGAATTTTCAGAGACGTGGGATCCTCTAAGTTGCTTTCGAATCTCCTCAGCTCATCTCGTTATCACTAACTGCTTTTCTTCCCACTGGAGAGGCAATTTTGCTTGTGAACTTATTTTTAGGAAGATAGCATTTGTATTTTTTCAGTTATTTTGAGGTATATAATTGACAAATAAAATTATGAGGTATTTAAAGGGTACCTTGTGATGATTTGATAAATGAATAAATCATGAAAGGATTCCACCCATCTAGTTAATGAACACATCATCCATCACATATTTATCTTTATTCTTTCTTTCTTTTTGATGGGAATATTAAGTTCCACTCTTTTGGCAGATTTCAATTCTACAAGACAGTGTTATCAACTCAAGACACTAAGTCATTTATTAGATTCACAGACTTTACTCATCTTAGAGCTGAAAATTTGTACCTTTTTACCAATATTACCCTGTTTCCCCCAACCTCCAAACCCTGGCAACCACTTTACTATTCCTGTGTCCTGTGAGTTTTTGACTTCTTTTTTCAACTCCACATGTAAGCGATACCTTGTAGTATTTGTCTTTCTGACTTATTTCAGTTAACATAATGCCCACAAGATCCAACTATGCTGTCACAAATGACAAGATTTCCTGCTTTTTCATGGCTGAATAATACTTTATTGTGTGTTTGTATGTCTGTGAAGTGAAGAGTCCTGTCCGACTCTTAGCGACCCCATGAACTACACAGTCCATGGAATTCTCCAGGCCAGAACACTGGAGTGGGTAGCCTTTCCCTTCTCCAGGGATCTTCCTGACCCAGGAGTCTAACTGGAGTCTCCTGCATTGCAAGCGGATTCTTTACCAACTTAGACATCAGGGAAGCCCCGTGTGTATGTATACCAATGCTCAATTATCCAGTGGAGTGGGTGTACACACACACACACACATATCATTTCAGTTCGGTTGCTCAGTCATGTCCGACTCTTTTGAGACCTCATGGATTGCAGCACGCCAGGCTTCCCTGTACATCACCAACTCCCAGAGCTTACTCAAACTCATGTCCATTGAGTCAGTGATGCCATCCAATCTCATCCTCTGTCATCCCCTTCTCCTGCCTCCAGTCTTTCCCAGCATCACGGTCTTTTCCAGTGAGTCATTTGTTTGCATCAGGTGGCCAAAGTATTGGAGTTCTACCTTCAGCATCAGTCCTTCTGATGAATATTCAGGACTAATTTCCTTTATGATGGGCTGGTTGGATCTCCTTGCAGTCCAAGGGACTCTCAAGAGTCTTCTCCAACACCACAGTTCAAAAGCATCAATTCTTCGGCACTCAGCTTTCTTTATAATCCCACTATCACATCCATACATGACTACTGAAAAAAGAAACATATCTTTGACTAAACGGACCACATATATATACAAATATATATATATATATATATATATATATATATATTTCCCACATCTTGATCTATTCATCCATTGATGGACACTTAGGCTGTTTCCTGTCTTCCCTACTGTGAATAATGCGGTAAACATGGGAGCAGGAAGATGTGCTTTAACATAGGTGTGACAGACTGGAGCATGGGCACAGAGTCTGTACATTGTGCCAAGTCACTCCATCTCCGTGCCTCTATTTCCCTTTCTGTTAATGAGGAGTAACTGGAAAACCTTACCCATAGGTTGCCATAAACATTACACAAGTTAGACAATGAAAATATTTGGCACGGAATAAGTGCTTAATTGTGAACTGTTTTAGTTATCATCATGCCCCTGCCTCTGTATCTGAGCACGACTTCTCCTGGGGTGAGAAAGTTGCTGAGAAAGAGCCATCACTTTTGGAAGGATGAGTTCATTGTTTTAAAGAAGCCTCTGTAAAGTTTAATGACCAGAAGCTGCGGTCATCATCATCCACCCATTCATTCATGAAGCAATTATTCAGTGCCTGCTCTTTGCTGAGGACTATCCTGAAAGCTCAAAATACAAGAGAGGAATTGAACCCCTAACCCCCACCTTCAGGAAGGCCTAACCTAATGCTGGAGTTAAAGGAGTTTATGAGAACACTACAAATGTGTTTGACCTAACAAGAATATCCAACAGTAGGAAAACAAATGACTTACCATGTGTGCAGGGAATAATACCAGCATTAAAGAGAACGTTGGATCTGTATAGACCAATAGAGAAGGAGGTCTACATTCTGAGAATATGTTACATACAAATTAAGTTGCAGAGCATTGTACATAGTATAATCATGTGCTCTATACATGTGTTTATGTCTATATGGGTATCTGAGTTTATGTCTATCTGAGCACTGAAGAATTGATACTTTCAAATTATGGTGCTGAAGAAGATTCTTGAGAGTCCCTTGGACTGCAAGAATATCAAACCAGTCCATCCTAAAGGAAATCAGTCCTAAATATTCATTAAAAGGACTGATGCTGAAGCTGAAGCTCCAATACTTTGGCCATCTGATGTGAAGAGCCGACTCATTGGAAAAGACCCTGATGCTGGGAAGGATTGAAGGCAACAGGAGAAGAGGGCGGAAGAGGATGAAATGGTGAGATAGCATCATTGACTCAATGGACATGAGTTTGAACAAACTTTGGGAGATAGTGGAGGACAGAGGAGCCTGGCATGCTGCAGTTCATGGCAGTGCAAAGAGCTGGACGTGACTTAGCAACTGAACAACTATATGAGTTTTTGTATCTGTTTGTATGGTATTTGTGTTTATGTCTATATGGGCATTTGTGTTTATGTCTATTTGGGTGTTTGTATTTATGTCTATATTTGCCACCTGATGCAAAGAGCTGACTCATTGGAAAATACTCTAATGCTGGGAAGGATTGGGGGCAGGAGGAGAAGGGGATGACAGAGGATGAGATGGCTGGATGGCATCATTGACTCAATGGCCATGGGTTTGGGTGGCCTCCGGGAGTTGGTGATGGACAGGGAGGCCTGATATGCTGCGATTCATGGGGTCGCAAGGAGTTGGGCATGACTGACTGACTGAACTGAGCTGAACTGATGTTTGTGTTTATGACTATATGGGTATTTGTGTTTATGTCTCTCTGGGTGTTTGTGTTTATGTCTATATAGTATTTAAGAAGAGGCCAAGAAGGCTATAACAATGTGTGGGCGGCTCACAGAAGTGGGCTCATCAAGGACCAGGTGGGATTTTACAGTTTATGTTGCTAGACTTTTAACAATAAGTACTTGTATTTTTGTAATAAACATTGAATGTGGTAAATGCCTGTATCCCTTACCTCCCTTCAGAAAGACTTATGAAATATAAAATAATGTTTATAATGCCTATCCTAGCCCATTAAAAAACAAAAACAGTCCACTTGAAATGCATGAATTGAAAAGAATCCAGAAGTGGAGGAATCTGTTAGCTGCGAAATTTCCATAGGCACTCCAAGTACTTTGACATAAGAAAGGTAGGTTTTGGCTGATTCTTTAGGCCTGTCTTTTGAGGGCTTAGTTGATGTGCTCAAATATGGGAGAGGGCTTGAATAATTTGCTTTGCAGGCTAAGAACTGTTTTTCAAAGAATGGTCAAGTCATTTTGAATTCATATGCACTCTGAATTGCCTCAATTGTCAGAATATTTCCTAGGTAAAGGAAGGTCTGAAGGGATATACAAGGTCTGAGTAGAGTAACATAAATCATCTGAGGAGATATTTCCATTAATTTATACTGACCTGATGAATCATCTTCCTCCAGTCAAAATGAGCCAAAGAATCAGATCCATTGGTTTTGGCCCCATCTGACTTTCTTGAACCATCCATCTCTCTCTTCACTTCTATGATGCCTCGTTTGCCTGTTTCCATGTGTCTCCTCCTGTTCCTTCTTCCATATGAAATAGATTATCGTTTTCTTTTTATACTGTTATTTCTTTTCATGGTCGTACCTCTGCATCCAACTCTTAGAGAAACTGATGAATACCGACATACATGTGAGGAATGGTTAAAAGAAGGAAGAGCTGAAGAAAAGCGCCTTAGTAGAAATGGCAAAAACGATAGCTGGGACTATTCTGTGTCTGTGCTGATGGCCACTAAATCAGTATGGACAGCTCAGATCTTTCCTCCAAGTTTCAGACCCATAGAACCGTCCAAAGTCTCCTCTTTTCTTTATCTGGGAACAGCGCAGACACTGCAGACACAGCCAATGAAGATGGAATTCAGTCACCTTTGTTCTGGCCTTCCTCATCTCTGCTTCTCCTTTCCCTCTCCCACCAAAACTGGTCTCTAATTCCACCATACAGATCAGATTAAAAGGCATCCTTATCCTCCCAGGGGTGCAAGCCAGACGTGAGTCATTGTCCTTTCTCTTGTCTCTGAGATCCAGTCATCCCTTTGAATCACTTCTGCCTCAAGAGCTCTGGAATCTCCTCTCTACTCTCCTCCACCTAGCTACCTAGCCCCTAGTCTAGGCTCCAGTTGCCCCCTCTCCCCCCACATTGCTGTGGGAGCTTCTTTACTAATCTCCCTGTCTTAGCCTTCATTCTTCAACAATCCTTTCTCCACCTTGCAGTCACCATTGTGATTTTTCTCAAACGTGAGCATGTTATTTCCTTGCTTAAAATCCTCGGTTGATTTCCATTCTCTGGGAACAACAGGGCAATCCAATCAACATGTTATAATACAAGGCCCTTCTTTTTTTAAATTAATTTTTATTGAAGTATGGTTGCTTTACAGTGTTATGTTAGTTTCTGCTATACAGCAATGTGAATCAACTATATGTTTAGAGATCTCCCCTCTGTTTTGGACCCCTTTCCCATTTAGGTCACCACAGAGCATTGAGTAGGGTTCCCTGAGCTATACATAGGTTCTTATTAATTATCTGTTTTATACATAGTATCAGTAGTGTATTTATGTCTGTCCCAATCTCCCAATTCATCCTACCCCTCTTTCCATGCTTGATATTCATATATTTGTCTTCTCTACCTGTGTCTCTGTTTCTGTTTTGCAAATAAGTTCATCTGTACCATTTTTCTAGATTCCACATATATGTTAATATATGATATTTGTTTTTCTCCTTCTGACTTACTTCACTCTGACAGTCTCTAGGTCTATACACATCTCTACAAATGACCCAATTTTGTTCCTTTTCAATGGCTGACTAATATTCCATTGTATACATATACCACATCTTCTTTATCCATTCATTGGTTGATGGGCATCTGGATTTCTTCCATGTCCTAGCTATTGTCAATAGTGGGCTGCAATGAACATTGGGTTGCACATATCTTTCTGAATTATGGTTTTCTCTGGATATATACCCAGGAGTAGGATTGCTTGGTCGTATGGTAGCTCTATTACAAGACCCTCCTTTTTTGTTTTTTGTTTTTTTTTACATTATCATATTGGTTTTGCCATACATTGACATGAATCTGCTATGGGCATACATATGTTCCCCTTCCAGAACCCCCTCCCACCTCCCTCCCGATTCCCTCTCTCTGGGTCATCCCGGTGCACCAGCCCTGAGCATCAAACCTGGGCTGGCGATTGATTTCACATGTGATAATTAACATGTTTCAATGCCATTCTCCCATATCATCCCACCCTTGCCCTCTCCCATAGAGTCCAAAAGACTGTTCTATACATCTGAGTTTCTTTTGCTGTCTCGCATGCAGGGTTCTCGTTACCATCTTTCTAAATTCCACATATATGCATTAGTATACTGTATTTTTGTTTTTCCTTCTGGCTTACTTCACTCTGGATAATAGGCTCCAGTTCCGTCCACCTGAGTAGAACTGATTCAAATGAATTCTTTTTAATGGCTGAGTAATATTCCATTGTGCATATGTACCACAGCTTTCTTATCCATTCGTCAGTTGATGGGCATCTAGGTTGCTTCCATGTCCTGGCTATTGTAAACAATGCGGCAATGAACATTGGGGTACACGTGTCTCTTTCAATTCTGGCTTCCTTGGTGTGTATGCCCAGCAGTGGGATTGCTGGGTCATATGGCAGTTCTATTTGCAGTTTTTTAAGGAATCTCCACACTGTTTTCCATAGTGGCTGTACTAGTTTGCATTCCCACCAACAGTGTAAGAGAGTTCCCTTTTCTCCACATCCTCTCCAGCATTTATTGCTTGTAGACTTTTGGATGCCAGCCATTCTGACTGGTGTAAAGTGGTACCTCATTGTGGTTTTGATTTGCATTTCTCTGATGTTGAGCATCTTTTCATGTGTTTGTTAGCCATTTTTATGTCTTCTTTGGAGAAATGTCTGTTAAGCTCTTTGGCCCACTTTTTGATTGGGTCGTTTATTTTTCTGGAATGGAGCTGCAGGAGTTGCTTGTATATTTTTGAGATTAGTTGTTTGTCCGTTGCTTCATTGGCTATTATTTTCTCCCATTCTGAAGGCTGTCTTTTCACCTTGCTTTTAGTTTCCTTTGTTGTGCAGAAGCTTCTCATTTTAATTAGGTCCCATTTGTTTATTCGTGCTTTTATTTCCGATATTCTGGGAGGTGGGTCATAGAGGATCCTGCTTTGGTTTATGTACAAGACCCTTCTTGATAAAGCCATTGTTTGTATCCTGGGCCTTAACCCTTAGCATCTTCACACTCTAATGTCCCAGTAGCATTAATGTCATTCACTTCCTACTGCCTTTGGCCTCTGCTTCTCATAGAGTCTGCTCCCAGATGTCTAGGGCAGGCATCTTTGCTCTTTTTCAATAGTAGCACTTACTCTCTCTGATCATAATCACTCCTTCATGTGTCTGACACCCACCTCTGAAGTTCATGTTCCATTTTTTCCCTTTGCAGTGTCACATCCCTACTGTCCAGCAAGAATGCCTGGCCTTTGGCCAATGTTCAAGACATTTTTATTGAATAAATAAATCATGCTGGAGAAATATTATCAAATTCTTAGTTTTCCATGACCACCCTTCTCTTCTGATGGTAATTACAATAATGCAATTTTAATTCTGTACTTACATAAAGTGCATTATATCCATGTATATATGTGCATAAATAGATGTGCACATGTATACACACACAGTTTTCTGATGATGTATGAAATTAGGTTCCTTGGTCTCTTTTTTAATTTATAAACCAGAAGATTAATTTTGTTGCAAGAGTTTGAAACTATGTAATCATTTACTCCTTGGGTCTCTCTTCGTTGTATAGGTTAGATTCTGGTTATTTCCTTTCATGATCTCAAGCAAGAACCAGCTTGTTTATCCTTGGCAAGGACCTGCTTGAGTATAGGAGAGAGCTGAGTTTGAGTTCAATGATGATGTTGTTGTTCGGTCGCTAGGTTGTGTCTGACTCTTTGCCACCCCATGGACTTCAGCACTCCAGGCTTCCCTATCCCTCACCATCTGCCTGAGTTGCTCAAACTCACGTCCATTCAGTCTGTGAATAACCCAAGTGTTACAAACTAGCTTCGTTTAAAAGCACTGGTTATTAGGACTCCATGCTTCTGCTGCAGTGGGCACAGGTTTGGACCCTTGGTTGGGGAGCTAACATCCTGCAAGCTCTGCAACAAGGGGGAAAAAAAAAAAAAAAACACCTTTCACCAAATAGGTAAATATGTTTTTTAAATGTTTTGTAAAATATTTGCCCAAGAGGAAAGGGATATATGTATACTTACAACAGATTCACATTGTATGGCAGAAACCAACACTACATTGTTAAGCAATTTTCCTCCAATGAAAAATTAAAAAAAATTTCAGAGTGTCTTTAAACACAGCCATCGAACAATAAAAACCCCACCATATTGTTTTCTGAAGCCTTGAATTAAAGGCTCTATGTGTTAAAAGCTGTCCTAACGTCTTTGCCATATATAACTCGGGCACACCTATTTTAGGAATTACCTCCTTCCCCCACTGAAGCCCAGGCAGGTAGCAGTGCTCTGATGCAGCCTTTTGTGGTGTTGGTTCAGAGGCCTTCTGTTGCCAGATGACCTTTCTGCTCAATAGATCTGCTTCCCATTGAGCTAGGCTCCTCTATTTGTTTTTTCTTGGTATCACCTTGACACAACAGCCACTGCTCTTCTGTTTGAATCATCAGAAGCAGCTTTATTTCCCCTTGTACTTTTGTCATGAGGCATTCACCATTCTCTCCATCACCAAGAGAATAATTTATATAATCTACTCTGATTTCCAAATGGCAATGCAGAATGAAGGACTCTGAGCAAATCCTCAGAGTTTCTAAGGCCCTGAGCATGTTAGACTTTGTATCTCTCACTTTTTTTTTGTGGAGAGGGGCGGGTGATGGTCTCAGTGATTTTTTGAAGCTTCCCCAAATTAATCATCGAGTTCTCATTGGTTATTTCTTTATCAGGAAAATTAAGTTGTTCTTTTGAGCAGATATCAGACTATAAAATAAAGTGATCGTCATTCAAAGGGGGTAGATCGAAGCCTTTTTCTACAAAGATTAATAGGACACACTCTCATCAAGAACAGAAGCTTCTTTATGATTTTCAAGGGTTCCAGTTGAAAGGGGTGAGAGTGGGATGGCAGGAAAGGGGAAGTTTAAAAAAAAGAATCAATCAAAAGATCAAGAATTTCTCTTCTCTCCCAAGGTAACACACTTTTATGTATTAAGCATCACTTTCCAAAGCTTTATAAAGAGTACTTAAGATAATTTAGGTCTTCCCTGGTGGCTCAGATGATAAAGAAATCATCTGCAATGCAGGAGAGCTGGGTTTAATCCCTGGGTTGGGAAGATCCCCTGGAGATGGGAATGGCTATCCACTCGAGTATTCTGGCCTGGAGAATTCCATGGACAGAGGAGCCTGGAAGTCAGAATTCCCTGGTGGCTCAGATAGTAAAGAATCTGCCTGCAATGTGGGAGACCTGGGTTCAATCCTTGGGTTGGGAAAATCCCCTGGAGGAGGGCATGGCAACCCACTTCATTATTCTTGCTTGGAGAACCCCCATGGACAGAGGAGCCTGGCAAGCTTGCAATTCATGGGGTGACAAAGAGTCAGACATAACTGAGTAACTAAGCACAGCACAAGGTAATTTAGTGATATAAGACGGAAATCACCTCTTTTTCATTTAAACATAGAATTCATTGGCCATTGACAGTGATGTTTTTGAGTGTGTTCTCTGATCACTGGCATAAGAATTCTTGGAGTTGTTAATCCAAGAAATGCAGATCCCTGGAACCATCCCACACCCATAGAATCTGCATCTCAGGGATGGACCATCTTCATTTAATTTTTTATCTTCTCTCAGCATGATTTCTGTACACAGAATTGTTTGAGGAGAGCTCAGAGAATCAAAGAACATTTGAAAAGCAGGATAGGAGTGTCGGAAATCATGGCTGGACCCTTCTGAGATGGGTGTAAAACTCATCTCAGGTTGCCTTCTGTCGAGGTTCACATTCCTGGGGGAGAGGACTACAGTGGATCTTTTCAGGCCAGAAGAGGGGAAAACTTGACAGAAACCACAGATGGTCTTTACACATACAAAGAACATGATCATATGGTTTTCTTAATGAACCACACTTTCTTGTGGTTAAATCTCAGAAAGTAAAGCTTGAACATCTTCAAGGTTATCAGTGATGATGTTTCTCAGTTATATAAACAAGGATTATGGACCAGGTAGTTAATGGCAACTGGAGTTTGTAGGAAAAATCCAGAATTGCCCTTCCAGTAGAATTAGTGCGTGATAAAAACTTGTCAAGAGTAAAGACCTGTAATTGTCTATTTCTGTACATCTCTGGACATGTGGACACAGGGTGGGCAAGGGAAAGATGGAATGAATGGAAGGGTAGGATTGATATATACACCCTACCATGTGTAAAATAGGTAGCTAGTGGGAAGCTGCCGTAAAGCACAGGGAGCTCAGCTCAATGCTGTGATGACCTAGATGGGTGAAATAGTGGGGAGGAAGTCCCAAGAGAGAGGGGATATATGTGTACATATAGCCAATTCACTTTGTTGTACAGCAGAAACCAACACAAAAAAAATTTCTACTCTGCAGATTTGAATAAGACAGCGATACAAACAGACCCACAGACCCTAGAACTTGTGATCTTGTATTTGAGTACTCTCAGCAAAGTTTGCCTATTAATTTTTGTCTGATTGAAGGTGGGTGCAGGGGTCAAAGCTTCCACCTGTCATGACCTCTCTTCCTTTGGGATCACAAACATTCTAAAAGAGAAATCTGTGTACTTTGTATTTTATAGGGCAGATCTCCACTTCAGTTAAATTCTCCTGATTTAAAAATGTATTCTTTTAAGGAACTCTTGATTAATCCCTCTTGATACAACCAATTTCATAGAACTTTCATTTCTGAACTATGATTAGAATGTGCTCTGCTGCGTGTCCGACTCTGTGCGGCCCCATAGACAGCAACCCACCAGGCTCCCCCTTCCTTGGGATTCTGCAGGCAAGAATACTGAAGTGGGTTGCCGTTTCCTTCTCCAATGCATGAAAGTGAAGTCGTTCAGTTGTGCCCTACTCCTAGCGACCCCATGGACTGCCGCCTACAAGGCTCCTCCATCCATGGGATTTTCCAGGCAAGAGTACTGGAGTGGGGTGCATTGCATTCTCTGATAATGTGCTCATTACCATTTAAAAACTAATCGAAATATTATTTCTACAAACGAAGAAGAACTAAAACTTCTGAAATGAATCTCTACTTCAAAGGGAAAAGCCATCACTGCTGGAGGATACTTCTCTGATTTTTCTTGTCCGTTCCCTTATTGTACTATTTTTTTTCCATTAAACCTGACTCTTGAGCCATGATTGGCAGGATAATCAGATTAAAGAATACTCTTAAAAACCCTGATTTGGTTCTGTTTACCTTACAGCTTCATGAAAAATGAGATGACAATTTGACTTTTTTCTGAGTTGATTGGATATTTTATATTTACTCTACCTTTTTAAGTCCTTGATGAGACTGGCACTTCTCTATGGCATTTTATGTATTCATTAAGTCGCTGAGGATTTCTTTCTGTCATCTCTGCTCCACTACTACCTAGAGAAAATGGCATTCATTTAGAATTGATACAGTTTCATCTATGGTTAAATTTCAGGCTACAGGTCATAGTTAACTGCTAGAGCTCTGAAGGGTCAGATGTAAGTACTGATGTGCCACCTAAACACCAGCTTTCAGAATGTATTTTCCAACATTATCCTGTTAATGGTAGCACTTCTTCATGAAGGGGAGAGATTAGCCTCAATCAGGCAATCGATATAAGACACATGTGTTTGAAGATCAGCTCTTAGGAGCTGATGGAAGGGCATGCAGAGAGGAGATTTCTCATAGTAAATGAATTGCTGCATGAGGAAAATAAACTCTATTCATTTTCTCCCATGCAAGAATGGTTTTTCAGTATTATTTATTTTAAATACTGGCTCTGCTTTTTGTAAAACCTAAACTAACATAATAAGTGTTTTTATTAATGGCTTCTAAAAACTGCTGTGCAGCCCAAGTAAACTCAAGATTTTAAATTTCAAAGTAAAGCTTCCCCATCAGCTTTTATTAGTAGTAATATGAACTGATTTCTCTGGTTTCAAAGTATGGGACTTAATTGCAACCAGAGTATGAGACTTTGTTCAGATTAAGTCAGGAACTTATGATTCAACTTTTCTTCATTCCTAGCCATTCCTAGCCAATCCTCCATAAATATCATCAAGTCAGGGTTTTAAAATATATTTCATAGTCATTCCAAATAATAACCAATCATAAATAAAGAGCACTAGTGTTCCATGCGTTGCTTTCAGATTCATACTAAAGATTAGAATGGTTGCATACTTAGGGTAAAAAAACAATGAACTCAGACAATTTCATAATAACTTAATCTTAGAAGCAAAGGATGAAATGGCTATAAACAATATAAAGTGAAAGAAAGTGAAACTGAAGTTGCTCAGTCATGTCTGACTCTTTGTGACCCCATGGTCTGTAGCCTACTAGGCTCCCCCGTCGGTGGGATTTTCCAGGCAAGAATGCTGGAGTGGCTTGCCATTTCCTTCTCCAGGGGATCTTCTCGACCCGGGGATTGAACCCAGGTCTCCCGCATTGTAGGCAGGCACTTTACCGTCTGAACCACCAGGGAAATCACAAACAATATAAAGAAGTGAATAATTATGTCTGCTTATTAGAAATGTCAGTCACGTCCTTGCCAGCCTATAGCCTTTGATGTTGTGAAATTGCTGAACCCATTGTTCCTGCCACAGGGCAGCCCTCTGTGACCCATGTGAACTATACTCTCTCCCACCCCACCCCAGTGGGCAGCCAAAATGTGTTGGATCAAGATAAAAGTTTGGCTTAGAAATTGAAGTGGGGAAGACACAGATTCAGTTAGCATTGGGAGCTAGAGCTGAAAAATTGTTGTGGATGGGAGTCATAGTCATTTGGACTCAGGGCCAAGCCAACATTTTGAGTAAAAGTATTGGGTTGGCCAAAAAGTTCATTCGAGTTTTTCCATAACATGAACAACTCAAATATTTTGGTAAACCCAGTACTATAAGGAGACAGAAGCTATGTGATTAAGTGTGTGTGTGTATAAATATCTATATCTATATAGATACTTATATATAGATAGATAGATAGATGTAGAGAGAGAGAAAGAGATGAAAAGGAGAGAATTGTCAGTGTCCCAGGGTACAGAAAACATTTCTGGAGGCATGAGTTTGAAGATGTGAAATGTCTCCTAGCCTTTCTGAAAGTCTGATTGTTCAGCTTTTCTAAGTTCCTACAAATATGTATCCTTTATTCAAGACCCCACCTCTTGGGGGCAGGGTGGGGGCTCTAGTGATCTCTCTCCTTTTCAACCAAACAAAGCAAGGAAAAAACATAATCAACTATGGAGACAAGAGTGAATGCCAAATCTTAGCATAAACTTACATAAGGATGTGTTATATAAGGGAGAGATGAAACGTATATATAGCAGTTCATAAAACAGGTGATAATTAAAGTGTGATATCTCATGCACTATAAAATTAAACATTTAATTTTTAGCTTAATGTTTAGGTTTATTCATTTGTTCAATATTTAACTAGTGCCTAGTACATACCAGATTCTGTTATTTAGGGGGCATATAAAGATAAGTCTAATAATACCTTTCCTCAAGGAATTTATATTAGTAGTATTTATAGTAATGAATAGTGTACATATATAATTATAGTATTCATATATCTTGCATAGTATTATATAATTATAGTGATTAATAGTGCATAACACTAATAGTATATAACATAGACTAAAACACCATCTCTTCCAATTAAAAAAAACTTACTGTTTTTGAATCCCCAGACTGTTATCCTCATTTGGACAGATATTCTGTGGGAATCTGTCTGGAAACCAGTTTCCTATAACCAGTTATAATGTGGCTATTTATGCAGAAGTTTTGGCGCACATCCTGGATCTAAGTGCGTAGCCTGAGTCCTGTTCAGAAATAGATATTTTCTGGCAAATGTAAAGATTTGTGTATCCACATATCTAATTAGAAGGAAATGATTGTTAATATGACAGTCACTGCTTAGATTAATTTCAAGCCTAATCATAGAACTGCTACACATGCAACCAAAGAGATGCAGGATTTGGATTAAGACTTGATGTGGGAAGAAATAAGAAGCTATCTTATTCATTGTAAATTTACCCTGATGTGAACAGAGGCACTTAAGCCTAAAGACACTTTTGGCAGCTTAGACAGTTGGATTCAGATGGGGAAAGTCAGGAGGACCACACTCTCAGATATTCTCAAGATGATGTAATAAGAGGATAAAAGTCTGAGCGAAGGGGGCTGTTGACAGAAGGGAGAAATGACATGTAAAGATGGTGATCCTAGTTTCTCTTATTTTTACTCATGAAATGTGGTTTATTTATTTTTTTAATGTGGACCATTTAAAAAGTCTCTATTGAATTTGTTACAATATTGTTTGCTTTTTTAAAAAATATTTTGGTTTTTTTGGCTGTGAAGCATGTGAGATCTTAATGCCCTGACCAGGGATCAAACTCATATCTACCCTTCATGGAAGGTGAAATCTTAATCGCTGGACCACCATGGAAGTCCCCAGTCATGGTTTACTTAAATGAAATTGCATTTATAATAAAGGAAATAGAAAATGGTTAAGGTAGCCAAAGATAATCACTCTGCTTTTCACAACATATTTTGGGTTAACTGCCCCTAGAAATACTTAATTAAAATTTTTTCTGTTAAATTCGGGTTAAAATGGAGGATGCTTACAAAGCTCATGAATCCTCACTGTAGCCATTCCTTCACCTTTTTTCTTTTGAGGACGTTTTAATTGAGTTGGTTGGCCAAATTAATGAAATCTGAATGGCTTTAGCTGTGTTTTGAAAGCTGTCCCAGGGCTGGTACAAACAAATAGTTCTCTTCTTCCTGGAATAAGTTCAGACAGCCCCTCCCTGACTCTTCCTCATTGCCATTGCTTCCCTTCTCTCCAGTGTTCAGTCAGAAAGAGCAAGAAAATGGCTTTTCAACTATTACTGAATGACAAATCATTATTGATGAGTCCCTCCAAGAGGGCAGGATGCTGTGGTTAGCCCCTTGATTAAAAAGTCGTTGTTTTATGACGTTTGTCATATCCTTGTCCTCTCTGCGGCATGCTCTGCTGGGATGTGTCTTTGAAGTTCACTTGGCAGACACTTGTATTATCATTTCAGCCAACTTTTTTCGTATATAATATGTCATAGTAGTATGTATTAAAATGATGAATATGGCTCTTGCCCTTGAAGAATTTGTCATCCACAAAAGGTCAGCATTTACTTGATAAGTCATCACAGGATGACCAATTCTCATAAGAAGTCTCATGACCTATTGACAGAATTTTAGGCAACTTGTAATATTCACATTGGAAAGACATGGCCAATGGCACAAAAATATGCTTAATACATGCTGGATAAATAAATAAATGGTAAAAATATCATAATTCTGGTTGGTTTTTATTGCCTTTCCAAATGATTTTTTCCCACATATACAAAATATGAATGCAACTGAGATTCTTATGCAATAGTTGGGTATCTTTTGTAAGTGACAAAATTTCCTATTTAAATAAAAAAGTAAATGGAAAAAATACTCAGATTGATGTAAACTAAATACAGAGCTCTTCAAAGTCCTCTGGTTTTTCCAGTGGTCATGTATGGATGTGAGAGTTGGACTATACAGAAAGCTGAGAGAAGAATTGATGCTTTTGAACTGTGGTGTTGGAGAAGACTCTTGAGAGTCCCTTGGATTGCATGGAAGTCCAACTGGTCCATCCTAAAGATCAGTCCTGGGTGTTCATTGGAAGGACTGATGTTGAAGCTGAAACTCCAATACTTTGGCTACCTGATGTGAAGAGCTGACTCATTGGAAAAGACCCTAATGCTGGGAAGGATTGGGGGCAGGAGGAGAAGGGGACGACAGAGGATGAGATGTTTGGATGGCATCACTGACTCAATGGACATAGGTCTGGGTGGATTCTGGGAGTGGTGATGGACAGGGAGGCTTGGCATGCTGCAGTTCATGGAGTCGCAAAGAGTTGGACACGACTGTGTGACTGAACTGAACTTCAAATTCCTTGGTGTGTTATATACTAAAAGCTCTAACTTGAGCTAAACAAAACAATTCTGACAGCTGTTTCAAATCACCAGAGCCAAGTTTTTATAACTTGTATGTTTCAGTAGTCCATAAATTTATTCATTATACTGTTCAACATAATTAAAAATAAATGTATATATTGCTAACTGGCCTCACTCAAAAAACATGTGTACACATAGATTTGTTTTGAATAGACTCAAGTTTATGTTGAATGATTGAGTCCATCATTAATTTTGAAGTGCCTTTGTGCCGTGCACAGACTGTACTGCTGTGTATTACAGTGTCACCCCCACTTCCTCCATTGCCTATCATCACATTTGCAAATCTCAAGTAACTTTCACATGCATGATTTTATTTGATGTTGGCTTTGGCCACATTAGCTAGACATGCAAATTACTAATATTAGCCTTCCCTTACAAAAGAGAAATCTAAGACTCAAACAGGTTTATATATTGACCACACAATAAATACATCATGAAAACCAAGCAAGAACCCTGGAGCAGGTAGATCTCAAGTCCTGAACCATCATGTGCTTTACTATCCAACATGCTTTACATGTAATTTCATAAAATGCTCACAAAAACTCTGTGGAGTTGGTATAACTGGAGTCTTTGTGGATAAGGACACAGGTCCAATATAGTTAATTACCTTGTGCTAGTTTCTATATTTTGTAAATGCAGGTGTCAGAATTCAGTCGTGGTCTGACTCCAAATCTTTGCTCTTTCTGCCATGCTTGAGTCTGATTGTTAGATGTAGGTGTGTCCTTATGAAGTAATACTCATTAGTGTTGGATAGCTGCAGTTTAGGAAAAAGCACTGCTTAGTAAGAGAAAACTGCCTATGGAAGACACTGCTTGCTTTTTAATAGAATAGGACACAAAAGGTAATACTTTCAAGAGGGAGTACCACTTACTTGTCAGCCTGTACTAATTGAGCATCTATTAAATGCCAGGCAGCCATTGGGGTGCAATGTGAGAAATGACTCTTAAAGTCAAAGTACTTACTCTCAAGGGGATCACTGTCTAATAAGATAGCTAAAGGGCCTGTATGTGAAAGCTCCAGCTACTCTGTAATCTCCATAAACCTCTTTCAGGAGGGGCTCACTTAGTGAATTCACTGAAGGAGCACTCCTAGATTTGGAACATCTGTTCCATTCTCTCCACTGATTCGAGTGGATACATATAATAACATGCCTTGTTTCCCCAAAGCAGAGCCTGAGACAAGGATTCAGTGTATGCAGTTTATTGGGCTGGTGGTCTCTGGGAGATAAGGAATGAGGAAAACCAATATTAAAGATCATTATCAGACTTCCCTGGTGATCCAATGGTTAAAAATCTATCTGCTAATGAAGGGAACACAGGTTCCATCCCTGGTCTGGGAAGCTCCCACATGCTGTGGAGCAACTAAGCAACTACTGAAGCCTGCACGCAGCAGTGAAGACCCAGCGCAGCTAGAAATGAATTTTAACAAAAATTTACAGATCATTATCAAGGTTGTGGGCAAAGGGGACTAGATTCCACCAGCTTCCGTGAGAACTCTACCAAAACCTCCCAGAATTGTCCACCCTCAGGATGATGGCAGTCAGGAGGGACATGTGTTCACCAGCTCCTGTCCTCTGTTCCTTCAGTTGACTCTAGAGGCAGTGAGTGCCCCCCCCCCCCCCCCGCAACATCTGGGCAGGCTGGTGGACGGAGCAGATGTTGGTACAATTGATGAGTTGAATAGAGTGGGAAATTGCATGGCTTGGGCTTGAAGTAGGACTCAAGACAGAGTGAATGACAGCCATGGCTGAAATTAGAGGTGGGTTAAGAGAATGGGATGCAACAAGGCTATCTCAGGTCTCACCGTGGGCGGCAGTACTGGTCAGCTGTTCTTATTATAACTGAAAGATGGACCAACCAAGCAGACAGATGTCGGCATCAGACTATACAGGGTCAGATCTGGGTGCTCCAGTGGTCATTTTTACTTTCCTGTAAATGAAAAGGGTAACAGTCCCTGTCTTATAGGTTATTAAGAAGACTCATTAACTCAATGAGATAATGTTTTATAGAGTTCTTAGCAGGAATCTTTGGGGAAATACAGACCCTGAAAGACCTATATTAACTGGACCAGGAATTTATTTTTAAGCATTTTTTTCTTTATAGTCTAACTTGTTAATACACATAGTTTATCTGTTTCTGCTTATTAAAATTCTACTAAAAGGTCAGGTAAGAGATTCATCTGCTGGAGTATCTTTCATCAGTGTGATATACCTGGTTAGGCACAATAAAACTCAAATCCTTTATTGAAAACATATGCCCGAAAGGAAAATGCTAAGCCATGACAAGAAATAAAAACTTCTCCCATTCTCTCCCTAGAAACTACCCCAGGAGAGTTGGCATGGGAATTGAGATGGGTTGTAAGTTCATATTGATAATTACTTCTATTGTATTCCTCCAAAGCTTCCAAAAGCTCTGAGACCTTTGCACATCTTAATTTACTGATGATGAAAATTGCTTGATCATTTTGAGGGCACTTCTGTGTTCTTGGCAGTATGCTTGATCTTTGAAATGGAAAGGGTATGAAGACTAAAAAAAAAAAACCCACTAATCTCTTGTTTTCAAGAAAGATCACTCTCACTGAAGGAATTTAAATGAGAATGATTGAATTTTAGAGATAATGGAGAACCAGGGAGTACTAAATCACATATTTGGCCCTATTTTCACCACCCAGGGCCAAAATAAGAAATTCACCGGGAAAGGAATTCATCTGGGACTCTTTGAGGAATAATTAGCCAGATAATTAGCTATGTTGGAGACACAGGTAAGTGTGACTAGCAGTGAAGTGAAGTAGCTCAGTCGTGTCTGACTCTTTGCGACCCCATGGACTGTAGCCTACCAGGCTCCTCTGTCCATGGGATTCTCCAGGCAAGAATACTGGAGTGGGTTGCCATTTCCTTCTCTAGGGGATCTTCCCAACCCAGGAATAGAATCCGGGTCTCCCACATTGCAGGCAGATGCTTTAACCTCTGAGCCACCAGGGAAGAGATGACTAGCAGAAGTCCCATTAAATCCAGGCTTACAAGCCCATTTCTTCACCCGGCTGTGTGTGGTGGTTTTGGGATGTGTTGTAACTGGTGTCTACAGGTGTCCCTGTGCCCTCCCCAAGAGCCACATGACCAGTACTCATGCCCTTGTACTGTTTCTTCCTTCTGAGTCTGAACTGGTCCTGTGACTTGGTCCTGACAAGTAAACTATGGTTTAAGTAATGCTGTGTGATTTTTAAGGTCAAGAAAGAACCTTTGCATCTCCCCCTGGAGTATCTTGGAATGCTTTCTCATGGGACACTGTCTCTTGGAACCTACATGGCATGCCATGAGACAATTTAGCCACATGGAGAGGCTGCATGTTTTGCTGTGAGACCCAGCTGAGGTCCCAGCGAATAGCCAATGTCATCTGCTAGGCATATGAGTTTGCCATCTGGGGTATCCACCCCAGTCAAGCCTTCAGATGACTCAACCTCAGCAACCATACAAGCATAACCACATTGGAGTCCCCAAATGGAAACCCCTCAGCTGAGCCCAGTGACCCCACAGAACCTTGAGAGATAATATTAATTAATTGTTACTTAAGCATTAAGTTTTGAAATATTGTATGTAACATCAGTAGTTACCTGGCACAGATTATAAATCAATTATTTATCAGATATAAGCAGAATTTTACTGTTATAACAGTAAAATTTAAAATTTTATAACAGTTTAAAGATTTGCTTTTCTTTTTTCCTTTGTGGAGTAATGTTGTTGAAATAGCTTTGTGGAGTAATGTTGTTGTTTATCAGTTTCCTCTTCATACTTTTACAGATGAAATTCTTTTTTCATTGAAATGCAGTTGATTTGCAGCATTGTGTTAATTTCTGCTATATAGCAAAGTGACTCAGTTATATATATAATTTTTTCATATTCTTTTCCATTATGAATGGAAGAGTAGAGCTCCACTCCACAGCATATTGAATATAATTCCCTGTGGTGTATAGCAGACCTTGTTGTTTACCCATTCTGTATATAATAGTTTGCATCTGCCAATCCCAAACTCCCAATTCATCCCTCTCTCACTTCACCTTCCCCTTGGCACGCCCCAAGTCTGTTCTCCATGTTTGTGAGTCTGTTTCTGTTTCGTAGATACGTTCGTTTATGTCATATTTTAGATTCTGCATGTAAGCAATGTCATGTGGTATTTGTCCTTCTTTTTCTGACTTACTTGATATGAAAATCTCTAGGTTCATTAATGTCACTGCAAATGGCATTGTTTCATTCCTTTTTATGGCTGGATGGTATTCCATTGTATATATATACCACATTTTCTTTATCCATTCATCTGTTAACGGATGTTAAGTTGTTTCCATTTCTTGGCTATTGTAAATAGTGAACATAGGGGGTGCATGTGTCTTTTGAACTATAGTTTTGTCTGGATATATACCCAGGAGTGGGGGGATTGCTGGATCATATGGCAACTTCTAGTTTTTTGAGGAACCTCTCGTTTTCCATAGTGTAGGCACCAATTACATTCCCATCAACAATGTAAGAGTGTTTTCTTTTCTCCACATCCTTTCCAGTATTTATTGTTTGTAGATTTTTTAATGATGGTCATTCTGACTGATGTGAGGTGATACCTCGTAGTTTTCTTCTAATTTTTATTTTATATTGGAGTATAGTTGTTTAATAATGTTGGGTAAGACTCAGGTGTACCGCAAGAGATTCAATTATGCGTATACATGTATCTATTCTTTTTCAAATTCTTTTCCTATTTTGGTTATTACAGTATACTGAGCAGAGTTCCCTGTGCTATACAGTAGGGCCTCACTGGTTCTCTATTTTAAATATGAGAGTGCGTATGTGTTAATCCCAATTCCCAGTTTATCCCTTCCCCAACCTTTTCCATTTGGTAGCCAAGAGTTGTTGAAGTCTGTGAATCTGTTTGTTTTGTGAAAAAGTTTAATTGTATCATTTTTTTTAAGGTTTCAGATAGAAGTGATATCACATGATACTTGTCTTCGTCTGGCTTTCACTTAGCGTGATAATCTTCAGGCCCATCCATGTCGCTGCAATGGCATTATTTCATTCTTTAAAATGGCTGAGTAATACGCCATTGTGGATGTATGTGTATCGTGTCATCTTTCTCCATTAATCTGTCAGTGACATTTAGGTTGCTTCCGTGTCTTGGCCATTGTGCGTACTGCTGCAGTGAGCACTGGGGCGCATCTATCTTATTAGAATTGTAGTTTTACCTGGATATATTCCCAGGAGTAGGATTTCTGGATCATATGGTAGTTCTATTTGCAATTCTGATTTGCATTTTTCTGATAATTAGGGTGGTCTAAGTGATGACAGGCACCCTCTCGTAGCCTATTGGCTAAATAGAAGAAATCCTTAAATTTAGTGTGCCTTAGACCCTTTTGTAGTCTGGTAAATCCCTAGGAATTATTTTTTGTAACAATACTTTCAAGTGTGTAATATGAAATTTGTAGAATTACAAGGGAAACTAATCATATAATAATATACGTTTCAAAACATACTAAAAACCAAATCTTTGACATGGTAATACGTACTTATTTTTACATATTAAATAATAATAGTGATGATTCTACTGAGAATATGTATGTACTCTCTCTAGATTCTCCCATTAACATTTAATATACTTGTTTTATCACATATGTACCTAACCAGCCAGCCAGTCTTGCATCATCAAAACACCCTCATGTTTTTATGCATGTCAGTGTAAACTGCAAAGCAAATTGCAGGTTTCCCTTAAATAAGTCAGCATATAAGTTATAAACTAGAAGATGGACATACTTCCAGATATCTGGAATGATTATAATCTGATATGAAAATATCTGTGATTTCTATTGCTGACCTCAGAGGTACTGCCAACACTATTATGGTTTTTTGCTGACATTCATAATTGAAAGAAATGCCAAATTTTTGTCTGAAGTTTATTGTTGAAAATAAGATGTTAATTTTTCCATTCAAGGTGTTGAACTTCCTAAATTCTACTCATAGACTCCTTGGGATCTAAGGACCATAGGTTAAGGAGACTTACTATGTGAAATGTGTAGATAATCTACAAATTAAGTGAAAATTGAAGTCAAGTATGTAAAATAATATAGGTTTACTTTAAAACTGAAATTTTAAAAATTCTGACATTCTTACCTTCAGGATTTTGTAGGGAAATTAATAAATGAAGCTTGGAATACTCCAGAGAGTCACTGAAAAGAAAAAGAAAGGAAAAATTATTGAACTGACATCAACATTAGTTTGCTAGGCCTTCTGTAAGTGCCAAAACCTGGGCAGTTTAAAAAAATAAGAAATGGGACTCATAGTTCTAGAACCTAGAAGTTTGAAATTGGCGTATCAGCAGGGCCATGCTCTCTCTGATGGTTCTGAAGAAGACTCTTTTGCATCTTCTATTATTTGATGTTTGCTAGCATCCTTGGCATTTTGGGGGCTTGGAAATGCATTGCTTCAGTCACATGACTGTCTTCTTCCTACACGTCATCCATCATCTTCCCTCCAAGCATGTCTATCTCTATGTTCAAACTTCCATTTTCTGTAAGGACAGCAGTCATTTTGAATTAGGGCCCACTCTAATGACGGTGTTTTAACTTGATTACCTCTGTAAAGACCTTATTTCCAAATAAGGTCATATTGTGAAGTACTGGGGGGTAGAACCTAATCATATCCTTTTAGGGAAATATAATTCAACCCATAACAACATCAGACCATGACGATGCAAAAGAATGAAAGGTTAGTTGTAGTTTGAAATTAAATATTTCTAGTCGGATCTGAAATTAAATGTCTGGAGTTACATGTTCTAGTCTTACTTTGCTACAGCTTCCTTCTCCAACACTTACCTTGTGCTGAACATTTCTTCATGAGTTTTAGGAAATATAAACTATAAAAACACACATCTAAATAAGGAATCCCTAGCATTTATGTTTTAGTCAAAACACTAAGTTTCACATTGCTTTATCTCTTTCTTGATAGTATTATATTGTAAAAAAAAAAAAAAACATTGTAACAGAACATTATATTCAAAGGACCATTTTAAAATTCATAATGGAATAGCAACTAATTAGTCAACAACAGCTATTGAGCAACCATGAGTACTGTTTCCCTGAAGAGAAAAAATATAGCAGACATGGATTAAGTCCTTTAGGAGTTCCAGCATCATAAGACAAATGAGATTTACATACACACACAGACTTACAGGGAAAATTTTCATCTAAAAAATCATTTTATCTATACTCCTGTGTCTGTTTTAATTTTTCTTCAGATTTTAAATGGGGGAAATTTTTAGCTCATATCTATCATTTTAATTGGAATATCAGAGTTTTAAAAAATTGGTTATTGATTCATACTAACTCAACCAAAATCGTTTGAAATCCACTTCATAAGGTAGTTGTTTTGAGTGAGATCAAAAAGATAACATATTTACCACATTTTCAATAAATTTCAGCAACTATTATTGCCATACCTATTAAAAGTCTAGCACAGAGTCACCAATCAGGCCCTTGGCTTGCTGCATTGATATTTGTTTGAGTAACTGTATAGCCCTACTTGAGCTATTTTATACTACAAAAATTTGACCCAATGTGTTTCTTATGAGGAGCCCTATAGCATTGTTATTTTCAAAATGAGTAAGTACCATAATTCCAGAGAATTCTTAGACACTTAAGAGCAACATATGGTCCTTAAAATACACATGCACACACAGAGTTTACTTTTGCTTTTGTTTCCCTTGAGTTTTCTTTACAAGGAAAAACTTTTTTTCTATTTCTTTAATTTTGTGTCTTTGTGAGACAATGGGTGTTCACTAAAGTCACTGTGGTCACCATTTTATGGTATATGTAAGTTAAATCACTATGCTGTATGGCTTAAAACTTCTTCAGTGCTGTATGCCAATTATATCTCAATAAAACTGGAAGGAAGAAAAAAGAATTTAATTCTAAAATATGTAGAATAATATACTGGACAAGATCCAGAGGAAAAAATCCAGGTGCCATTTGATTTCACTGTGAGAGGAATCTTAACAGTGTTGCTTTGGCTCAACATATCTTTGTGGGAAGGGATTTAACATCTCTAAATCTTAATTTCTTCCCTTTAAAGTGATATACTTATTTCAAGGATTGTTTGGCCTGAGACTGTATAAATTCCCTCATGCCATTCCTGCATATAATAGATGCTCAAGAAAAGTGACTTCCAGCGAAGCCCCTTCCATGGACTCCCATGACCTCCATCTCTCCATCAAAGTAGTCACCCTGCCAGGAATAAAGTATTTTTTTCTAACTATATATATTTTATTGAGGTATGCTTAAAATATTTCAGGTGCACAGCAAGGCGATTCAGTTATACACATATATTGTTTCTTAAATTATTTTCTATTATAGATTATTACAACATATTGACTATAGTTGCCTGTGCTATAAAGTAAACCTTTGTAGCTTAACTATTAAAAAAAATTAGAAATCTAGCATCAGGAATAAAATTTCTGATGAAATGCTGCACATTATTTTTTTCCTGTACTAATTTAACTTTCCATCAGAGAGAACATTAGAATTTGGAAGAAAACCAAAGTACAGAGTGAAATGGCTGGTTTCACCCAGCTCTGTTGGTATCTGAGCAACTTCAGGTGGCCAGCTTTTCTCCTGTGAGCTAGTTCCCCTGGCAGAACCTTTCAGAAATGCTCCAGTCCGGTGAGGAGGACAGTAGCTTTCCAGTAGCTTGGTGTGGCTTGCCTCGGGAGAAGGCAGAGGCCCGCCTGTATAATCCGATTTCGTCAACTCAAACTAATCACTACTGGTAGTAGCAAAATTTAGCCTGGATCTGCTTAGTTAATCTAGATTGACAGGAGGTAAAAAGAAACGGGACACAAGGACACAGAAGCAAGGGTAGGGGACCAGCACTGATTTCCAGCCTTGCTCTTCCATCTGGGGCCTCTCATTTGCTCTCCTCTTGGGGCTCCTCTTTTTCTTCTCTTACAAACAAACGCTCCTGGTTGTTAGGAGACCAGCCTTGCACGGAGCAGCCTCACCAACAACAGGTGCACAGGGAGGCTCCGGGCTGCGCAGCGCCATCTCTCCTGGCTGAGGCTGAGCAGAAGGTCCCACCAGGCACAGACTGTACCTGAGACTATGTATTATTTATTGAAACTGAGCTCCGCTTTCTCTTTATCCTCCCAGGCAGCCCTGGAGTCAGGCGCCTCTTAAAATGGATGCCGCCAGCAGCTAGCCTACAGTCTCCTAGATTCAACTTGCTTTCCCTCTTTTTCTTGCTAAGTAACTGTCAGCGAGCGCAGCCAACCTTTTTGTTCACTCTTGGGGAGTCCTTGGGAGTTGCATTTTAGCAGCGGAGGGAAGAATTCCTCTGTGCTTTTGGACGTTTCCACCTGGAATCAAGTTGTGTTTTTTAAGGGGATACTGTACTCTGGACTTGGTCCATTTTGTGGACATAGAGAAGACCCTTATGCAGCAGCTCCTACCTCCCTAGCCTGGGTAATTACAGCAGTGATCTGTGATGTGTGTGTTTACATGCTTAGCCCTGAGAAGAAAAATGGGCTCTCTGAAGGTGATCTTTATTTTTACTTATGATATCTGCGTCTGGCAAACCAGGGAACTTTTTGCATTTGGGTAACAGAGACTTTTGAAACCTACTTCCCTGGATTGTCCATGTTGGTGAAATTGCTGTTGGCCACCTCAGCCCTGCGTGTTGCCATGCTAAAGACACCTAAGGGTAAAAATGTCTCTTGGGTAAGTAGATGATGATTTCCTCTCTCTTCAAAATATATTTAAAACAGAAATACTTTGAGAACTTAAAGACATCTAGGGGTTTCGTGTTTGGGAGAAAGTATTTGCCAGAGAAAATCACAGAAAGCTCTTTGTGCATGTTAGAAATTACTTGTTTTGGCATTTTTAAGTTGCCTCATAGTCACATCTACACCCAGCACTTAAAATTTATGAATCCAAATTTACGGTTTTAAGATGTTTTTAGCCCCACCATTCTTTAGGTTCGATAAAGAGAGTGTCAATATTTTGGAGGGGCATTAAGTCAAATTTTAAAGGTAGCACATGTAGCATTTACAGTATTGGGGGATATTGTTCCTTTTTGTGTTAGAAACAAGATAGAAATAGATATTTCTCCATTTCATTCTGCTTAATTTCTGTTAATCCATAATAGACATGTATAGTGAAACGTTAACATTCCAGAAATAACAGTATGTTAATCCTAATCAAATTTGACTACTTAATGTTGTTTCAAATTAGTTTCCTACCAAAAATATAAACTAGATTGAGCTCAAAATAATGAGAATAGTCTGTAAACTTCTAAAAAAGAATGGCTATAGTTCCCTGGCTATTTTATTTCCTGAGCTTGATGCATTAAAATTAACAGACAAATGGATTCCCTTCTACTCTCCCTTCTACTCTACTTCACAAGTTCTCACAGATGAACTTGTGTCTCTTACACCAGTGTTTTAGCCGCTGCTCACACCTACAACCCAACCATACTTGTCAGAGTTTGATGTGTCTGATTATGACTACAGTTTTCTTAACTCAGAAAAAAAAAGGATACCATCTTTTTGGTTAAGAGATCATTTTTACTACCTTAACTTGAAATTCACTAATTGGGTTTTTTTTTTTTTACTTTTTATGACATAGTACAATTGGTCTGAAAACAGTGATTATGATTTTTTTCTATTATGGATATTCTTTGGAGTATTTAACAAAGACATGTGTCTTAGTTTAAAACACAGCTCCCAAAATTATCTCCAAAAGTTTACAAACTTTTCCAGGTTATCCATTTTTTTTTAATATTTTTTATTAGTTTTGCCATACAATGACATGATATAGCCATGGGTTTACATATGCTCCCCCTCCAGAACCCCCCTCCCTCCTCCCTCCCTCCTCCCTCCCCCCGGGAAATCTCGATGCACCAGCCCCGAGCATCAATCCTAGGCTGGCGATTGATTACACATATGATAATTAACATGTTTCAATGTCATTCTCCCATATCATCCCACCCTTGCCCTCATCCACAGAGTCCACGAGTCTGTTCTACACATCTGCGTTCCTTTTGGTGTCTCGCATGCTGGGTTCTCCGTTACCGTCTTTCTAAATTCCATATATATGCGTTAGTATACTGTATTGTTGTTTTTCTTTCTGGCTTACTTCACCCTGGATAATGGGCTCCAGTTCCATCCACCTGAGTAGAACTGATTTGAATGAATTTTTTTTTAATGCTGAGTAATATTCCATTGTGTATATGTACCACAGCTTTCTTATCCATTATCCATTTTTAAAAATTAGTATACGTATAGTGGATTCATGCATTGTACACTAGAAATTAGTACAATATTATAAAGCAACTGTAATATCCCAATTAAAAAATGAATATTTCTTATCTTGACATTACTGCTTTTGTGGCTTGACATCCTCCTCCTTGCCCCCCTTCACAGTATAATCAAGAGAGAAAATTCAAGGACCCTTGGCTGAAACCAGTGAGTTTTCATTCCCTCTCTGTTCAGATGGCTCCAACGGCTAATTCCAGGGCCCATAGGGGTGTCTGCCACTTTCTCCTGGTACATAAACACCAAAGAAAGGAGTAGTTTCAAAAGTATATCCCCTCCTTCATCTGCTTAATCCTCCTAAAAGATTAATTCTCCCAAAGCAGTGCCTGCTTAACAGAGTGTTTCTGCCAGGAGGGCAAAACTTGAAACATTTTAAAAGCTTAGACCTCTATTCGGTTAGGTTCCCTTCAGACTCAATTATGCTAATATTTTTTGAAAAGTTCAAGTCATTGGCTAGAAATTTAGAAGCAGTTCTTCTCATAGAGTCAGAATACTTGTATTTTCTTAGGTTAGAATGTTCCTGGTTTGTTGTATTTGGTGACACAATTCTCTGTAGCAGATTTTGTCAAAAGCAAAGTTTACAAATGAGTGTGATGTTACAGAGAATACTGTCATTTGGGAAGTGTATGTTTTCTGTTCAAGGAATGAATAACCAATGTTTATGAATATTATAGAATGCCTTTATTTGGAATAGAGGGTGTAGAGAGACACTTTCAAATGTTGGCCATCACTTCTTTTGCAATCAGTTCTGGTTGTTTTAGGCGGTGAATGACATTTCTCTGAGTTCTTTGACTATTAGATGTGGTGAAATGTACCCGATATACCTGCCTTTGCCATTGCTAGTTTTCATTTGAACATTTGTTTAGACTCGAGTTCAAGAGGAGAATAAAATAATTCATCATGTCTCAGACTACATCGTGAACTTTGCGATGGTGAGAATAGGTCACGCGTCTCTCTATCCCTGGTTCCTCTAGAGCAGGGGTCCCCAACCTCTAGGATCCAATGCCTGATGATCTGAGGTGGAACTGATGTAATAATAATAGAAATAAAGTGCACAGTAAATGTGATGTGCTTGAATCTTCCCCAAACCAACCATCCCTGGTCCATGGAAAAATTGTCTTCCATGAACCAGTTTGCTGGTGCCAGAAAGCTTGGGGACTATTGCTCTAGAGTATTCCTTAGGCATACTTGGCCCAAAGTGATAAATGCAAATACGTATTGCTGAAAATCACAAGCTCACGGTGAAAGTGAAAGTCACCCAGTCGTGTCCGACTCCTTGCGACCCCACGGACTGACTATACAGTCCATGGGATTCTCCAGGTCAGAATACTGGAGTGGGTAGCCTTTCCCTTCTGCAGGGGGTCTTCTCAACCCAGGGACAAACCCAGGTCTCCTGCATTGCAGGTGGATTCTTTACCAGCTGAGCTACAAGGGAAGCCCAAGCCCAGGGTGAAACACCACTTTTCTTTTCCAGTATTGTCGTATCTGGTGTGGGCATCTGTTTAAACATGCCTGAGAGGTTTCCTGGCTGTAAGATAAACAAGAGGGTGGGTGCTCCATCACTGAATCATGTCCAACTCTTCTGCTACCCCATGGACTGCAGTCCACCAGACTCGTCTGTCCATGGAATTTCCCAGGCATGAGTACTGAAGTGGGTTGCCATTTCTTTCTCCAGTGGATCTTCCCAACCCAGGGACTGAACCTGTGTTTCCTGCTTTGGCAAGCGGATTCTTTACCACTGAACCACCAGGGAAGCCCTAAGCAAGTGCGTAGTAACTACCTATTATTTCTCTGAGATGCAGTGAGAATTAGCAAGTCCTCTTGGTATAAGGGTTCAATAATCATTCAATAGATGTTTATTAATTGCTTCTTTTATGATAGCCTCAGCACTGAGTCAACAGCAGTGAGTAAGGTACTTGAAAATCTGTGTCCTCAAAGAGCTGAAATTCTAGTAAAGGGAGACAGGAGATGTATGAGTAGTGTGTGAGATAGAATACAGTCAAGCAAGAGACATGAACTTGTCTACGAAACAGAAACTGACTCACAGACGTACAGAACAGGATTCTGGTTTCCAAGGGAGATGGGGGATGGGGAGGAATGGATTGGGAGTTTGAGGTTAGCAGATGCAAATTAGTATATATATATATATATATATATATATATAGTGTGTGTATATATATATATAGGATGGATAAACAACAAGGTCCTACTGTGTAGCACAGGGAACTATTGAACTGGGATAAACCCTAAAGGAAAAAAGTATAAAAAGAATCACTAAATATGAATATGAATCACTTGGCTGCACAGCAGAAATTAACATTATATACTTCAGTAAAAATGTCAAGCAAGAAATGGATTAGAAATCGCTGGTCGTTGAAAGAGGGGGTTGCATGTTGGTTGGTCTAGCTATATAAGCACAGGCTTCCCTGGTAGCTCAGCTAGTAAAGAATCCGCCTGCAATGTGGAGACCCTGGTTCGGGACCTGGGTTGGGAAGATCTCCTGGAGGAGGGAATGGCTACCCACTGAAGGCAGCAGAGTCAGTCACAGAGGAAGCATAGTAATAGAGCATTTCCAGCAAAGATGTCAGGTGCAAGGTCCAAAAACTGGAGCATGTGAGGAGTGACAAGATGGCCAGTGTGGCTGGACTATGGTTACTTTTTTGAAATTTCCTTGTGTCTGTATGCATTTGTCTATCTTTGTAATTGTTTCCTTGTGGATTCCAAGGCACACTGACATCCCTCCCTTCCAGTCCCTAGAGAAACGGTATGTAAAAGCTTCACAGAACAGTATGCCTAGGCACCTGTTCAACCAGCAAGGTGATAGCAGGAAGGACAGAGAGAGGATGGGTCGTCATGACACACTCATGCTCTACCCGTGACCCTGAAGAATCAAGAACTTTCTTATTTTTTAATGTAATTGAGACAATCTCACCGATGAGTGTAATGTAACTTTGACATAACAGAAACAAGAATAAATTTTAAAGTAACCTTACCATTAGGACTAAGCCAGAGAATTTGGGAGTAAGGATCCAGATTTAAGGAACACAGCTTTCCAAGAGCAATTTTTACTTTTTGTGAGGATGGGTATGCAATCCAGAACTTTATCATGGAATCTCTGTGGATTCCTGGACCATAAAAAACTCTTCCAAAAATCTCTTTGGCAGAGTGGGAGACGGGACATGGTCTTGTGGACATTTGTTCCTAAAAGCTGTAGGGACGCCTTAAGGTTGTAGATCTGATGTCAGACTGACCTACTTTGTTGAAAAGTCATTTCACCCTCAAAATACAAAAATAATAGATCCCACTTCGCGTCCTCTCATTGTGCAGACTGCCTTACTGTACTTTTAATCCTCAAGATCTGAAATTACTCATACTGAACCGTTTGTTATTCCACATCTGTGGTCTTATATAAAATAATTGCTCTCTGCATATAATGTATTTTATTAGTTTTTCTAGTTTTGATTATGTGCCATAAGAAACTAATAAAACTCATTTAAAAAATAAAGAGAGAAAATAAAGAATATAAAGAAATTTCTGTCATTTAACCAAGTACTTGAGATTAAATAAGAACTCAGAACTTTAGGTCTGCTTTCTAAAGATACTTATAGCAAATGCATTATTATGTGCATGTTGTTCTCTTAAAAATTAGTGTTATTAGAAATTGTCTAAAAGACTAACACGAAAACTCAACACACTCCACACACTGGGTCATTTCTGAAGTGGAAGAGTGTCCTCCAGGGAAGGAACCCATCACCTTTCTTTGGTGATTGGCTCCAGAGATGTTTCTTCTTATTTCCTTGTAGATGTCACTCTCATATTGTCAAGAATCACTGTTCCTCTTATTTTTTAACCTCCCTGATCACTGTAAAAATCTGTAGGTCACTGTAAATATCTTGATGACTCTGAAGTTGATTTACCTCTCATTGGTTGTGCTTCGTTTGATATATACATTTCACTGTAGCATCCAGATTATTGGTTTCAGACAATAACAGTTTCCGAAAATATCTAATTTTATCTGTTCCTGCTCTAAACATATACCAGTATAATCAGAAATACTATTTCCCTCTTATTTGTTATCTCTTTCTTTGTTGAGGTATGTTGGAGGCTTTACTAAACTTATTTCCAATACTTGTGAAGATTTTAATTTTTTCAATTTCACTCACAATTGATAGGAAATCAGGGTGTCTGGTGACAGGGTGTCTGACCAGATAAATTGTTTACTTTTGCTCACAAATGTTAAGATTCTTCCAGAAATTCATATGTGAGGACAGCTATTTCTTCTTCCAATGAGTTTTTTTTTTTTACTCAATAAAAGGACTCTCTGTCTGGGCTTGGTAACCTGAGAAATTCTACCAGGTGGTCCAATAAATACTGATGTACGTTACTTTATAGAGTGAGTCATGGAGCACTAAAAGGTGTGTATCTTATGAAGCCTGCTACTGTAAATTATGTTTTTAATATTAAAAATAATCACATTTTAAAGATAACCATAGTTCTCTAACTTAGAGAGCTCTCATATGTTTAAAGGAAGCAAATTGTCATTCACTGTCTCCAAACTAAGCCTTTCCCCTGCTTTCCTGATTCATATTCTTTAAACATAATTGATTCATAATGCTGTGTTACTTTCTACTATTTAGCAAAATGACTCAGTTATACATATGTATTCTTTTCAGATTCTTTTCCATTATGGTTTGTCACAGGATAATGAATATAGTTCCCTGTGCTATACAGTACAGGACCTTGTGTACTCATCCTATTTCTAATAGTTTGCATCTGCTAATCCCAAACTCTCAATCTTCCCATCCTCATCTCTGCCCCTCCCTATTGGCAACCACAAGTCTTTCTCTATGTCTGTGAATCTGTTTTTCTTTTGTTCAGTTCAATTGCTCAGTCGTGTCTGACTCTTTGCGACTCCATGGGCTGCAGCACACCAGGCTTCCCTGTCCTTCACCATCTCCTGGAGCTTGTTCAAACTCATGTCCGTTGAGTCGGTGATGCCATCCAACCGTCTCATCCTCTGTCACCCTCTTCTCCTCCTGCCATCAATCTTTCCCAGCATCAGGGTCTTTCCAATGAGTTGACTCTTCATATCACCAGGAACAGAAATGAGAAATACATATACACACACACGCAAAAGAATGTTACTCAGCCATGAAAAACAACGAAATAATATTTGCAGCAACATGGTTGGACCTAGAGATTCTAATACTAAGTGAAGTAAGCCAGACAAAGACAGATATATTAGTTAGACATATTTCTATCATGTTATTTAGATATGATAATTTAGATATAATTATATCTTTTATAATTATACATATTATTTAGATATAATTTCTATCATATTATTTAGACAATAATCATATTATTTAGACATATGTATCTAAAATACAACAAATGAGCAAATGAACCTATCTACAAAAGAAAATCCTTCATTGAAAGGACTGATGCTAAAGCTGAAATTCTAATACTTTCTCTGGCTTACTTCACTTAGTATGATAATCTCTAGGTCCAACCATGTTGCTGCAAATAATTACTTCGTTCTTTTTTATGGCTGAGCAACATTCTATGGTGAGTGTGGGTGTATTTTACATTTCTGTTCCTGATGACATCATATTCTCTCACGCACCAACATCTGAAGCCTTGTTGACAGTGTACCAAAAATGGAGAAAATACAGACTTCAGAGACATTCTGAGTTTGAATTCTGATTCTCAAGCTAACTGTGAGATCTTGGACAAGTTATGACCACCAAGGTTTAGGGTATTCATCTATGAAATGGGGATAATAAAGCTTTTTCCATAGGAGTATTTTTTAAATAATGTATATAAGTGCTAATCATAGTGCTAGCTCTCACAAATAATGTGTTCAATTCCAGTTTGCTCCTTTCCTCTGTCCCTTCCTTTCCAGTCCCACTGGTATAGCCCAAATTCAGGGATTTCTTTTTCAGTATTTATTTATTTGGCTGCACCAGCTCTTAGTTTGTGGCCTGAGGATCTTTAGTTACAATATGTGAACTCTTAGTTGTAGTATATAGGATCTGTTAATAGTTCCCTGATCAGGAATTGAACCTGGGCCTGCTGCACTGGGAGCAGAGAGTCTTTGCCACTGGACTACCAGAGAGGTTCCAGGGATTTCTTATCTTGTCTCTGCTAGACCCTTAACTGTAGCAGTCTTCATATTGAGGGCTAACTTCCAAACTTTCCCTTCTCTAATCCATTCCAAACACTTCTCCTAGTCAGTTAAGTGCCCCTAAACCCAGATCTTCATCAATTCTCTGGCAGATCAAATCCTTTACAGATTCCTCACCATCCACAGCTAGAGTTAAACATTTCTGAACTCAACTGACTCCTTTCACAGAGAAGACAACTGAGAAGTCTGGCATCAGGAGCCGGATGAGCCAAAGACTCTTCTGCTTGTTCCTCTGGCTTCTTTCCCATGGGTTGGAGCCTTAGATATAGACAAAATGAACTTCCAAGTGGTGAAACTTTCTCTTCCCATTTGCTGGGAGGACATCCCTGGTCCTTCTGGAGACAGTCTGGGAGTGTGGGAGAGGTTCAGCTCCATTTCGATTACAGTGCACCATCCTCGTATGCAGAGCTTCACCCTGGCTCCAAACATGTTTCCTCTTGGGGAAGCATCTCCGCCTGGGTATTCCTGAGTCTGAAGATCATGACTGAAGGCCAACAGAATGTGGTTCAGGAAGGGTGAGGAAAATCAAATAATTATCCACAAGTCACTAAATATTTTTATTGATATCTTCCCCCTTTTCCTTTTAAAAGTTTGTTTGTTTAACGTGGGCCATTTTTAGTCATTATTGAATTTGTTACAATATTGCTTCTGTTTTATGTTTTTATTTTTTGGCCAAGAGGCATGTGGAATCTTAGCTCCCCAACCAGGCATCAAGCCTAGGCTCCCTACTTTAGAAAGCAACATCTTAACCACTGGACCATGAGGGAAGTCCCTTCCCCTTTTTCTATTTGGGTGAAGGTTAAAAAACACAGAGAGCATACACAATCATGTACATGAAAGATACAATGCAAAATCTAAATGAGAATGCTACATCCAGACTGAAGAAATGTGACATTTCAGGGAGAAGATGTCAGTCTATATCGTCATTCATCTTCAAGGCCACATCTGAGGCTTTGAGGGTCCAGGAATGAGACGGCCAATGGGGAATGGTTCCCTAAAATCAAGAGGTGACATAATTTGCAATGAATTATCAAATCCCAATCTGTTCACAGGGATCTGAGTTGGTGCCCCGTAGGGAGATTTTGTTCTGAGTGTCCTGACCTTTGTGCAAGCTGGCTAGGAATAACAGCCTCTGTGAGCAGTAGCTGCCTTAATCAGCAAGCATTTCAGGGAAAACATTCTCTTGCAGTCCCACTGTTTCGTGGGACTCCTCCTTATATATAGGTGAAGGTACATGGACGTGATGAGGATGGAGTGGTTACTTCTGCCCTGAGAAAACTGCTGTGTGGGATGGGGATGGGGGACCATTTAGAGAAATTCAGTGGAGGCAAATTAGGGATGCTGCTCTTGGAGAAAAGGTTGGAGCTATCCCAGTGTGAGTGATTTCAAATCAAGTTAACTAAATAAATGCTAATCCTGTTTCAGGGATTCATTCACCCTAGGGTGATGGGAAGTCCCGTATAGGACCTGTTGGCCCACAATTATTAATAGTGTCTTCTTTCACCCTCAGAAGTGTTCTGGTTTGGCCAACGAATTACATGACCACTCTCATTGTTACAGTAGAGTGTGAATGAATGATTGAGGTGGAGAGGGGTAGGGAGAAGGACTGGGAAGGTGCAGGCTTGAAGGTCAGTGTGAGTATTGAAATGCAGATAGACAGACTAAGCTGATGTCAGACAGGACGGCAGCAGCCCTGTGTCTTTGGGCAGGTGAATTAACTTCTTCAGGGATCACTTTCTTTACTTGCAAAATGAGGATCTGTGTACTTAGCTCATGTGGTGTGAGGATCACTCCTAAGAATGCAAGGAGTATACATAGAGGAGATGGGCCATGTCATAAGAAAGAGCAGTTAGGCAAGGATGTTACTTGGCCGTGCTACATGAAATTACCTCAGGTGCCAATCTAGATTTCTTAGCCTGACCTTGAAGAATGTCAAGTCTAGTCCAATCTCCATGTAAATTTCTGGCCTGGTTCCCTGCCACTGCTGCTTCTTCCATAGATAGAACCTCAACTTTTCTGAATGCAATTGAAGTATTCACACCCGTGTGCCTCTGAGTGGACCCCCACACCCCTGAAATCTCATTGCTGCTACTTCTGAGCCAAGTCCCAAACTAAGTCTTGTTGGCAAAGGTCATGCAAAGTAAAAGAGATCATCAGAATTATCCTCACTCTTGTGAAAGGGAAGTTTGCATTTATGTCATTCATACTGACAGAACATACTATAATAAAGTTCAAAATTCTAGCTGTTCATTATGTCATTAATAATTGACACGTTTGAAGTGCAAGCAAAGTTTCTACGTTTTTATCATCAGCAATGATAGGAGGACTTCTGGAAAAAATATTAAGAGGTTATTCAGAAAGAAATTTCCTCCCTTCTTTCTGGGGAGGAAAGAAAGAGGGGACTTCACCTAAGGACTAAGGGTAATCCAAGAAAATGAGACGATAAGTGAGGGAAGAGCACTATTTCAATTTCATCCTACCAGAAAAAAAATCAAAAGTGAGATGGAGACTCTCAACATACTGGGGAAGGTCCCACGCCTTTCATAAAAGGAGGCTCATGAGTTCAGGAGTGCAAACATATCGGTATTCGCCTCACCAAGGAGGTTTGGTATTTTTATCTCGGCACAGTTTGCTCGTTTTTAGCTCTTACATAGATGATCTTTATGAACTTCGCGAGTCACATCAGGAGACTGAAATGAGCTGGCTTCCCTCTACTCATGTGAAGGGAAGCAGCCAAAGGTGGGCGACAAACTTCATCCTCCTCTTCCTCTGGTGAATCAAGCTCTGCACTGTGGATTTACTGAGCCTTGGTCTATTGCTGAGAAAGGATGTGAATATCTTGCCTTTCCCTGGGCCCAAGGAAAGAACCCAAATTATGCTCTATTTAAGTGAACATGGACACAAAAACAGACTGGGAGTAAAAATACACCCAACCTATCAAAGCGGAAAGAAGAGATCGCATTGACATAGATCTCCCCAAATCACCAGTATCAGGCATCCCCACCTGAGACAAGAGAAATCAGACTGGAGTTAAAGTTCTGAGATATTGTCACGGTGATCCCTGGAACTTACGTAATTTGTCTGAGTAGTTTGCTGAGGCTTTTGTTACCATAGCGATCCTCCTAGCTGCTTGCTACGCGTAACCAGAAGCAGCAGCAATGAAAGCACACATTTTTATTTATTTTTTTAAATTGAAGTATAGTTGATTTCCAATGTTGTATTAATTTCTACTGTACAGCAAATTCATTCAGTTATTCTTTTTAAAATATTCTTTTCTATTATGGTTTATCACAGGATATTGAATCTAGTCCTCTGTGCTATACAGTAGGACTTCACTGTTTATCCATTCTCTGTATAAGAGTTAATATCTGCTTACCCCAAACTCCCAGTCCTTCTCTCCTCTGATGCCCTCCTCCTTGGCAACCATGAGCCAGTCCTATATGTCTGTGAGTCTGTTTCTGTTTCATAGATAAGTTCCTTTGCATCATTTTAGATTCCACATGTAAGTGATGTCATATGGTACTTGTTCTTTTTGACTTACTTTACTTAGTATAATAATAATCTTTAGTTCCATCATGTTGCTGCAATTGGCATGGTTTTGTTCTTTATGGCTGAGTAGTATTCCATATGTACCACATCTTCTTGTTTATCCATACATCTGTTGATGAACACTTAAATTATTTCCATTTCCTGGCTATTGTGAGTAGTGCTGCTGTGAACATAGGGGTGTTATCTTTTTGAATTTTAGTTTTGTCCAGGTATATGTCCCAGGAGTAGGATTGCTGGATCATATGGTAATTTTATTTTTAATTTTCTGAGGAATCTCCATACTGTTTTTCATAGTGGAAAGCACAGAAAGCACATATTTTCAAACGTAAGCAGCATTTTAAATGTGAACCAGGTGTGGGGCAGACTTTTCTAGACTGGCAGGTGGATTGCAGCCTCCTGCGGTCTGGCTACACAGATGCAGCCTACTCTCTTCATTAGCTGTCGTATAGGCCCACAGCTGTAAACAGGTGTCCTTCAGACTTTGAAACTTCACGGGGTCTCTCTAGCCCGCTTGGTCCCACGGCAGACTCATAGTAAAGGAAGTCAGGTTAGCACCTTGTCAGCCTCTGCTGTCACTTCCGGAGAAGAAGGAACAGAGCTTATTTTTGTTTTTGTTTTTCCCTAAAGGCTGTGAGGGAGGACAGGCAGAAAAAACAAGGATGTGACAATATTTGAGAGAAGGAGGGGGAAGCATCAAGAACAAACACACTTCAGTGACACCTGTCTCAGAGAAAACACTTGCCTCTCTCAGTAAGAGCCAGACCTGAAGCCTCAGAAACTGTTGACAGTTCACACAAGTGTCTTCATTTTCTGCCGCTTTCTCAATCATCCTGTAAAAGTACTGTAGAGAGCTGTGCCGGAGGACTGCCTCTTGAGACAGGCTCAACATCTGGGTGCCATTCCAGCTCTGCCCTTGACCTCTGGGGCAATAGTCATTAATCTTCATGAAGCCAGTTTTTCTAGTCTGATCCACAGCGGAAGGGTCTCTATCCTGTTTGCCTCAGATGGTTCCAGATATCTCTGAGAGAGACTATAAAATGTCACAAACATGTTCCTATTTTATGAAAATGAGATTAATCCATTCACTTTCGAGAAAAGCCACCAGGGGTTTTAAGCACAGTGTTTCAAGTTGTGATGGCCGTAAACCAGGGTATTAGAGTCTGTCATACAGACAGAAGTGAGTCAGAAGGGAAAAGTAAATATCATATATTAATGAGTATATGTGGAAACTAGAAAAATGGTACAGATGAACCTATTCGCAGAGCAGGAACAGGGACACAGACGCAGAGAAATGGACATGTGGGCATGCAGGGACGGTAAGGTGAACTGGGAGATTAGGACTGATATATATATACTACCATGTGTGAAATAGTTAGTGGGAAGCCACTGTATATCACTGGAAGCTCAGCTTGGCGCTCTGCGGTGATGTAGAGGGCTGGGATGGGGGTGCTGGTGGCAGGCGGGGATATATGTGTACTATAGCTGATTCACGTTTCTATACAGCAGAAACCACCATAACACTGTAAAGCAGTCATACTCCAATGGGAAAAATATTCTGTAGTAACCTTAAAAAAATATAGACAATAGGCAAAAATGTATTCCCTCCAATGAAAAATTGAACTCCCCTGACCATCTCAGAGAATGGAGTGTAACCAAAGATAATAAATACATTTGTTTCAAATATTGAGTTGAAAAGATGGCTTTCCCCCCAAATTTCCAGGTGGAGGATAAGTCTGTGCTCATTTTCACTCCATGTTTTTCAGTGTAACCTAAACCTGTTAATATCTATATTCAGCAAAGCTGCCATGGTTGCCTGGCAACCAGGCTTAGTGGGCTAGCAAAGCACCAAAGGAAGAAATCAAATGCAGCTCACAAAACCTTGATTTATGCTTCCGTTGGACAGAAAATTCATCCTCCATGTGTGCTGTGTGGATTGTTATTTTCCAAACATAAGTACATCTTTCAGGATGAAAGCTCAATGCTATTAGGAGTTTTAAAATCATGGACTATTAGTTAACGTTTGATACGTACAAGGGAGAAATCTGTCTCTGCTATTCCTTCATTAAAACAGAGGTAGTTCCTTTCCTCATAGGTCATGTTGTACTTTTCCCTCTCACTTTTTATTCCCTCTACATAGAAATATATACATTATTCTTGGAATCAGATGTAATGGAAATTGAAGCATCAACATCAGGAAATAGAGGTTTAAGATTAATTACAGCCAAAGGTTTATTTTTTAATTTAATAAGGGAATAAAAGAGAATCATTCAAATGACTTTTCTTATGGAAATTTTTATACCTTTCCACATTTATCTACTTTCTTCTTATACTTTTCCCCCATGGAGACTTTATCACCTCTAAAACTGAAAATAAAGAATGGCGTTTGGGTTGTATATCATCTACCTCATGGACTAAATAGACTGTGTGACTGGGAAAGAATTAGGAGTTTGAAACTCGTATTATTGGGACTTCCCTGGTAGTCTAGTAGTTAAGACTTCACCTTCCAGTGCAGGGGACCGAGATTTGATTCCTGGTTGGGGAGCTAAGATTGCACGTGTCTTCTGGGCAAAAAACAAAACAAAACATAAAACAGAAAGACTGTTGTAACAAATTCAGTAAAGCCTTTTAAAATGGAAAAAATAAAATTCATGCTATCTATTGTTTTATTATCTCTTATTTCATAGCTCAGATTTTACTAAGTAAATTCAATATTCTGAGAAAAAGTAACTGAAAGGATTCTGAATCAAATCCTTTTTGAAATAAGACTGGAGAATACAATAAAGCAAATAACTGTGATGACTAAAGTGAAGATGTGAAATAGTCTGACACTGATAGAATGAATGTATAATATTGGTGGGAATCAGCATAAATCCTCAACATCTTCAGTAAACCTACTTTTTGGTTCACATGTGATAGGGGAAGCTCAGGTCTTTCGATCTTACTTAGCACTCAAGCAGTCTTTTATATCTACTTGACATTCTTTCTTGTATCATTATTTCATGGTTAGTATGAACTATAGTTTGTTGAGACAAACTGAAATTCCAGGTATTATGTAAAATCTCCTAATTGAAAGTGTTGACATCAGTAAAAACTAACAACCCCAACATGTCAAGCCAGAATATACTCATGTTTGCCATTCGTGATGCCCAGTGCAAAGAGAGAAAAGGGTTGGTTGGGGATTCCTAGGGCATTCTTACATGTTAAGAGGCTACAAATAAAAATGAAGTGCTCTCTTGGAGGTAAGACAAGAAACAGGATCCTTTTTGACACCAGACTGTCTAAGGATGGAGAATTTTCAGGAGGAAGAAGAGAGGTACACACTGGGACCAAAATGACTTTAGTCTCAAGGGCATTGGTGGGACTTCCCTGGTGGTCCAGAGGTTAAGACTCTGTGCTTCCAATGCAGGGGGCATGAGTTCAATCCCTAGTTGGGATCAAAGATCCCACATGCCATGCAGCGAAGGGAAAAAAAATGGTGTTGCTGATCACTGGTGATCTTTGAAGAGGAACTTCAAAGGAGTTGGTGACAGTCCAGAACAAAAGCAATGACTTACAAAGAATGTGTGGGTGATGAAGGCTAGAAACAAGCCAAATACACCCCACTTTGTCCAAAAGGAGGAAGTAAACCACAATCATCAGAGGGGAAGTAAATTGAGGGAAATGTGAGCATATCTGTAGCCAGAGAACATATTTCCAGGGCAAGTGAAAGACAATGAGACCAAATACAGAGGTCTAGGGTTAACCTTTGAAAAAATTAAGACTATAATGACTATAAAGAGACACAGAACATGCACATGAATGCTGTGAAATTTGCGTGTGTGGTTAATGCTGTGAAATCTGAGTTGACATGTCTTATTTGCAATAGAGGTAAGATAAAATAGTGTTTGAAGAACTTGGAAAAATGCCTCCAAAATCAGTAAATGGACATCATACTTTTATTTCGTGACACTTGTCTTAATTGCAGCTGTGTTCAAGCTGTTTGTTTTTGATATCCCTCCTCTGTTAAACTGAAGACAAAGATTATATTTTATCTATTTGTTTCACCACTTGAATATAATACTAGTTCCTACCTAGCATAGCAGTCGTTCCCAACAGACATCACCAGTAAGTACATGTTACACAAATTAAAAGACAGCAACAGAGATGGGAAAGGGGATCACGTAATTTGATGTTGTGGATTTAAAAAGATGTAAGGTCACTAAGGAGTGGGAAGTGTTGGGGTAGTGGCAATAAAGCACCTGTCTCTCCATAAAAACAAAAGATAAAAATGTCCAAATCAGTTGTAATAAAAGAAAAATGATTAATTCAAACATTGGATACCCTGAAAATATTTGCCATACCCCAACATTTTAGATTTTCACATTCCTTGCAAGATCATTATGAAATGGGAAATACATTTTAAAACTGCAGCTCTGTAGAGGCAGCCATAGGAATTCCTTTGGTGACCGTTGAGTTTTGTCCCAGGGTCACTTTCAACAGCGCATGGGATCTGTTTGTTGGGGTCATAATGCACATGAGTTGGATACATACCAGCCTCCCCAAAACAACCCCAAATGTGCCAAGTACAAGAGCCAGTGAAGTTACAGAAGGCAGACGGTATGCTGGACACCTTTGGCTCTTGGCAAAATGAGCCTTGGGTATGCCTTTACAGCTTTTTTGGTGAACAAGTTGTCACTTTTGTATGAAATGTCATTAACTCACAGATGTGTATTTGCTGATGTCAGCCAGAAAATGAAGCACTTTCCAAAATGTCATTTTAACACAAGAGTAATATTTGAACATGAGCTTACTCTGATTCTGATTTGATTTGGAAGCAATGCAGAACTACCTTTTTTTATTTTTAAAGTTGATACCCTGTGAGTGATAGAGTTGTATTTTCCCTCTCATTGTCAACCACTTTTTTCCCACTAAAACCAGCATGTTCAGGATTAAAGGAAAACTCTTGTCTGACATGGTCCCTGAATTTTCTAATATTAGACAGTGATTTTCTGGACTATAAGTCTTTTATGCTTTTTACATATAAAAGGGAGAAATGAGAGTGAGTCCTGGATTTTCTAAAAAGAGGGAAAATAGAGGAATATTCAGAAACAGAAAAAGTCAAAACATCCCCAGCAGTTACAGTATTACCAGCTGCCAAGGATTTTTACATTGAAGATAGAAGATGACTAGGAAGTTGTTTTCCCCTAGAATTGGAAGACCAATGGTACTGGGTCAGAACCACGTGGGTTTCTCCTCACCCACCCAAGGCTTTGAACATGGTAGACTCTTAAGAAGCCATTGATTTTATTTGATGCAGGAATTTCTGTTTGTTTCAGAATGGATGTCCTGAGAATCTACTGAGACTGAAGCAGGCATGTGTTTTTAATCATGTGTGTAACAAATGGATTATTGATTAGACAATTAGGATCCAGCTAGAGAAGTAATCTAAAATGAACATGCAATTTGCCAGTTTGAGATAAACAAAACAGAACAGTGTCTCTGAGATCAGTTGTTATATGAAGAAATAGTGGGTTGGCCAAAAAGTTTGTTCAGGTTTTTCTGTAATATGCAATGGAAAAATCCAAATGAACTTTTTGGCCAACCCAATATTGTAAGACTATTTATTCCCTTCATCTACTAGTGACTATTGAGTACCTGCAATGGGTCCTGGAGAATATGTGACCAAGTCATGGCTCTCAAGGAGCTTACATTCTTCTGGGAGCTGGGAAAGGCATGAGAGAAATAAATATGCACAAATAAATATGCAGATGTTAAAGACAGAGGAAACAGGGTAAGAAGATTAAAGATGATGACAGGGATGAATTTCTTCTAAGAGTAGTCAGAGAAGGCCTCTCTTGATAAGGTACCATTTGACCACACACATGAACATTTGCTCCAGGAAGCTAGAATTTGATGCATGATTCTGTTAATATTCCAAAATGAGGGCAGTGTGACTCACCCAAGCCTATTTGTAGAATACTAAGTTATGAGTTTCTAGTATCTGCTTTATTGTCAGACAGTTTCTTCTGAACTTGGAGTAGTACAGCTCTGTTTTTTTCTGTTGGATTTTCAGAAATGTGTTTTAAAGCCCAGTCTTAGAAATTCTAAAATTTGCCAGTTATGGTTGGATTTTATAGTTCCTAAACATTTTTTTCTTTATCCTCTCTCAAATGAAGTCAACGTTCATGCTAATGATTAGGTTTTTACTCTGTGAGCCAAGAAAAACATGCCATAGAAAAATTTTTTTTATTTTAAGGCTAGATAGATAAAATATGTAGGTTATTTTTCCAGTGATCCTTTTCTGAAAATTTTTCCCTCAACTTTTTATGTTCTTGCACTATATATATTTTTCTTGACTTTTTTTTTATTCTGGCCACAGTGAATGCCATGGAGGGGAATGTCAAAATAAAACAAGATGATATGAATTGAAAAGTAAATGTCCCCCTTCACCCCACAATTCCTCTCTCAATTTTACTCCTCAGGGAAAACCACTGTTAAGGGTGTTTATAAATTTTAATTCATATAGTAAATACTAGTATAGATTTAAATGTTAAAATTTCTCCCCATCTAGTAATTTACCAACTCCAGACACTTTGAAAGAAGATGAATTTGAAACATACTACCTCTTACTTCTCATAACTTCCAGTTTCTGATAGTTATTTTGTTCAGTTACACTCTGTGTTGAAACAGGAATTAAGCCTCTAGCGTCATTCTATAATATGATTTTTTAATTGAAAACTAATAGCACTTATAAGATCATGATTATGAGACTATCATTTACTTATGGGATCCATGGAGAAGGAAATTTAATCTAATGTTGGTAAAAGCTGCCTTATCTTCCAGCCAGATTCTCTTATTTTCTTTCAAGTTTCCTCTACTTAGTTCCATTCAGCTGATCATGTGGTTAATGTCACATAAGATCCTTTTCCTTGGACTTTTTTGTGTTGTTTTGCTGGAAAACCTTTGAAATCTAGAAGTTTGTTCATATTCATATAAAAATATATATTTATACTATGCATCTTAATTACATGTAGTGTATGTGTGTACTGTAAAAATGTTCTTCCTTTTGATCTTATACTTGACTAGGCATTTATCTTGATATGAAATTCTAATTTCAAAATATATTTTCCCCTCAGAACATTTTTTCACTGTTTGTCTTCAGGGAGGCAGGTTACCTATAGTAACCTGATTCTTTTTCTTTTTTCCCTCTCTGGGAGTGTTTCATATTTTGCCTTTATTCTTGACTTTTAAGTTATCATCAGGACAGGTCTAGTCTTGAATCTTTTTTACAATCATCCTGTTTAGCATTGGGTAGAGATTTCAATCTCAATACATTTATGTTTCTTACGTTTTCTTCATTCTCTTAAAAGATAAATGTTGAAACACCAGGAGCGACCCATATTAACCTCTTCCATATTTTCTTTCAGTTTTTGTGGTTGTTTTATATACTTCCACGTTGGTCTTCAAACATATCCATTTTGTTAATTATCCTCACCGTTGTGTTTTCGTATACTGGCAAGTATATTTTGATTTCCAAGGACATTCTTATTGCTTCATTGGCACTCTTTAACAGTTTGTTGTTCTTATAAATGCAATCATCTCTCGAACCTGAAGATACTAATTTAGAATTTCTGTTTATTTTAATCTGTTTATGTCCTTTGCTTGATCTGTATTTCCTCAAGGCTCAGTTTTTCTCTTTATTTTGCATCTTGTCTTATAACCTGTATTTTTCCTTATACTTCACATGTCTGGTTTTCCTTATTCATTCATTCATATTTGTGAGTGGTGGCTTCCACTGGTTCATATATGCAGGTAACTTGACCTTAGCTACAGACAGACCTCATTTTATTGCATTTCACTATATTGCAGTTTGCAGATACCATTTTTTTTTTTTACCAAGTTGAAGATTTCTGGCAACCCTGCATCCAGCAAATACATCAGTGCCATTTTCCCAACCCCATTTGCTCATGTCATGACTCTGTGTCACATTTTGGTAATTCCTGCAGTACTTTCAAATTTTTCATTTTTATTGTTTGTGCTATGTTGTTCTGTGGATCAGTGATCTTTGATGTTACTATGACAACTGATTTTTTGTTTTGTATTTTTAAATTTTGTACATTGATTTTCTTTTCAGACATCATGCTGTTTCCCAGTTAATAGACTATAGTAGAGTGTAAACATAACTTTTATGTGCACTGGGAAGCCAATTCGTGTGACTTGCTTTATTGTGATACTTGCTTTATTGCAGTGGTCTGGAACCAAACCTGTAATATCTCCAAGGTCTGTCTGTAATTTTTTAGTTTTGTTTCTCCAGTAGGCCCATCATCTCAATCACAGGGCCAGCTGGGGTTCTGCAAAGATGGATAGGTCTCAGTGGCAGTCAAGCTTCCCTGTGGAGTGTGTAATCAGGGAACCACCAGGGAGGAACCCCACAGTCGCCCAAGTTAGGAAGACTCTAACTCTTGAGGATGGAGCACTTAGCATAGTTCACTCCTGGGGAGACCTGTTTTTTCTTCCCTCACAGTGGAGCCTTTCCATGCTTTTGAGGATGTCAGTATTTCCCTTAAAGTGCTTCAGTCTCAACACCTTTTAAAATGCATTTATATACGTAATACCCCTTGTCTTTTTAAAGCATGTAAGTTGTCTGCCACAAACTTTCCAAGAAAATCTCATGAAATAAATTAAAATTATAAATATGGTGCAATTCAAGGTCTGTTAAATGTTCAGTACATTCATAAAATGAATAAATTTTCAACTCAGAATCCCATGTCTAAATCAATTATAGTTGTATAGTTTAATTTGGAATGGAAAGGCTCATCTCTTTGCACTGAGCCAAATTCTCTTAAACTTTAAAAATATGTACAATATGAAAGATGCACAACCTCCTTTGCAACAAAATAGTAATTATATTTGTTCAGCCAGTGAAATGATTCTCATCTTACATTTTCCTAGACTGACCTACCAAGAAAATAATTTATATCATCCCATTTCAACCAGTTAAGATTATGTAATGATCAGAAATATTGGCCCAGACTCAAAATGGATCCTTCTCAACAATTACAATGAGATACATGTAACTTTCTCAAGGTCGCTTTCTCTGTGTCCTTTAAATGTGTATGTGTGGCAGGATGAGCATGTGGATTAGGACAGGAAAGTGTTCTTTTTTTTTTTTTAAAGTATTATTGAAGTATAGTTGATTTACAATGTTGTGTTATGTTCTGTTGTGCAGCAAAGTGATTCAGTTATATGTGTGCGTGTATCTTACTCTTTTTCAGATTCTTTCCCATATAGGTTGTTACAGAGTATTGAGTAGAGTTCCCTGTGCTATACAGGTGTCGTTGTTTTTTTAGTCAGTAAGTCATGTCCGACTATTTGTAACCCATGGACTGTAACCCGCCAGGCTCCTCTGTCCATGTGGGATGATTTGAGAGAATAGCATTGAAACATGTATGTTATCGTATGTGAAACAGATGGCCAGTCCAGGTTCGATGCATGAGACAGGGTGCTCAGGGCCGGTGCACTGGGATGACCCAGAGGGATGGGATGGGGAGGGAGGTGGCAGGGGGCTTCAGGGTGGGGAACACATGTACACCCATGGCTGATTCATGTCAATGTTTGGCAAAACCACTACAATATTGTAAAGTAATTAGCCTCCAATTAAAATAAATAAACTTAAAAAAAAAAAGGAATACTGGAGTGGGTTGCCATTTTCTTCTCCAGGGATCTTCCCTACCCAGGGATCGAATTTCCTGCATTGACAGGCAAATTCTTTACGACTTAACTACCTGGGAAACCCTGTTCTATACAGCAGACCCTTTTTATCTGTTTTATATATAGTAGTGTGTATAGTTCAACCCCAATCTCCCAAATTTATTCCTTCCTCACCTCTTTTTCCCCTTGGTAACCATGAGTTTGTTTTCTACATCAGTGAATATTTCCACATATAAGCCATATCATAGGGTATTTGTCTTTTCTCTGTCTGACTTAGAGGACGTGTTCTTTAAAATTCTCGTGATCCAAGTCCTTCATCCATCCGTTGGTCTCCCTCCTGTGTCCATGGGTTAGATTTTTGCCTCTCCCTCTGTAGCGCTCAAGATCTATGTTTGCCTTTCCACTAACTCTAAATATCTTTGCTAAAACCTTCCTTCTCTTCATGTACTTTGAAATCCTTAAGAACACACAGCTCTTGAAGGGTGTTCAGATGATATCCAGCTGAGCTCCAGAGAACTCTTACAGCACAGACTCTTCCGTCACAATGTCCAAGGTCACACCGCTGACAATTGCTGATAGAAACAGAACAGGGGACTGCTGACCTCTAGAGGATACTTAATGCAATAAATAGCATTTTTCTGTACTAATAACAGCACTGATATCACGTGGCTCTCGTGAATTTGAGTCGAGATAATGCAAGTCAAGTGCATGGCACAGTGTGTGCGCCGTACTGAGGACCACCAGGTGATAATGACTTATTTATTCTGTCTGCATTAGGTAAAATGCTGTCAATAACATATTTAGATGAAAGAGAACCTTTTAAGTGTATACTTAGGTGGTCGGTGTTTTCTGTCTGCTTTGTTTTCCCCTTTGTTTTGAGTAGTATTTTATTAGCTTAGTATGATTACAATAATAATTTAGCTTTCTAGTAGAGTTTATCAGCCTTAGCAGTTCTAGCATGAGGGCTGGATAGTTCTTCATTGTGGAGGGCTGTCCCTTGCTCTGTAGAGGGTTAGCAGCATGCCTGGTCCCTACCGACGAGACATCAGTAGCGAACGCTCCCCAGCTGTGACAACCCAACATGTCTGGAGACATGTTGCCTGTTGTTTTCTGGGGAGGGCAAAATCACCCCTGTTTAGGAACCACTGTTTTGTAGTGATACCCATTTGTGTAGTTTTTGTTTGTTTGTTTTTTAATGTATTTCCCTTTTTGATTCTCTGAACTTGGTTTCTATTTTTGGAGAATTCTTTCTTTTGCCCTAAAAGCCTCATGGAACATGTCATTACTTCTTTTTTCTCCCAAGCTCAGGGTCTAAAGATGAGCATGTAACTGAGATTCATTTCAAAACTTTATAAGAATCAATCCATTGGGGGGAAATGTTTCCCATAACCCATCAGATTCTTGCAAGTCTGACTTTGCTTCTTAAGTTCATTGTTGGTTAAGAGGATTTTGGATGTAATTCCATTGAGAGAAGTTGTACACACTACTGCAAAACATGTATTTTTCTAGTTAATCATTTTCAAAGAGCTGTTTCTGTCAGTGGTTAAAACAGAAATAATGGCTTCAGGTCATCCATTTATGATAAAGTTAATTCCTTTTCATTGAAATATTTAAGGTTTTGACAAAAGGAATCAATTAACTAGGGCTTCTGGACAACCAATAAATACTTTAATTTGAAGTGTAAAACACCGTATGATTACACAGTAACCTTAGAGTGCTATTAGCTTTTTATAATCAGTAAATATTGAACATTGAATGAATGGATAAATGAACATAAATATATATTGGATTTTATCACATAGAAACTCTATATTTATTTATTATGAAACAGTCCTACTAGTGTAGTTAATTCCTTTTAGAAAAAGGAGTTGTTATAAAAGCTTTGTATACCACTGTTAAAAGCTGGGCTGTGGGGAAAGGGAACAATTTAATTGGTCAACCTCTCATAAAATTATCTTAAGGAATATTTCCCTTGTTAGTAAGTTTGAATGTTAAATTGTTCATTTTTGATAAAGTGAACAATTCAACTACATTAAATTGCTAGTTAAAGTGAAAGTCACGCAGTCGTGTCCGAAACTTTGCGACCCCGTGAACTTTAGCCTGCCAGGCTCCTCTGTCCCTGGAACTCTCCAGGCCAGAACACTGGAGTGGGTTCCCTTCCCAACTCAGGGATAAAACCCAGGTCTCCTGCATTGCAGGCGGATTCTTTACCGTCTGAACCACTTATTCAGGAAATTGTTATGTCAATGAAAATCAAATTTGTAGGGTGTTTTTTTTTCCTGTTTTTCCTCCTTGTTCAAGTCTGAAAATTGCTTGCCGAGAGGTGAAAATGTATTTAGACAATTAAAATTCCACAGTCTTCCCACATTCATGGGAAAAAATTTTTGAACCACTAAACATTCGTCCAAAATTACCAAGCCAATCAGTTACCTTTACTCTCAATTACCTTTCAAGTACTTTTATAATAGAGTAACATGTTTGTCAATATACAAACACTACTGTACATATTACAACAAAGAAATTACTATAATACAAAAGTTTTTCTATATAGGAACAGGGGTATGCTGGTAAATGTTTAATATGAAGCTGTCAAAAAAAGTTATGATCTGTAGCATTTGCCAATTTTTGTCTTGTAAATACTCCTGCTGTGGCCACTTTCCAGCTATAATTGTGACTTCTCTGAATTGGAACTGTAAAAAGTTACTAGCACACCTTACATCTATTAATATGAATATTACAGTATTCCCATCATACAGGCGCAATAGACATAAGTAACCTTGAGAGTATAGATAGTAGCAAAGTGTAGTAAAATAATTACCAGATTTTGATTTTCAAGTGTTATCTGTGTTTTTATTTATTTTCCTTGGTTGTACATTTTATCATTGAATGTTTAATAATCCTATACTTGAAATTGGCCTCTCAAACTTTCTGAAATGTAAACAGTGAGACCAGCTCCAGGAACACACCACTAAGATTTTTTCAGTTGTGTTGAATTGGCCGAAAAGTTCATTTATCTTACAAAAAGAGTTAGGCATATCTTATGGAAAAGCCCAAATCTTTTTGGCCAAACGAAAATGTTCATTTTCTAAAAGGTTACTAGGTACTTAAAACACCTATTTCCCAAGTACTTTAATTTCCTTGCACTATTAGTGTACATCACTTCTGCCTCAGACAGGAGCTGACATGTTCTAAGTTCTCAATAAATGTTGGGTAACTGACTGATCTTAAAAATGTAAACAATAGGCCTGGTTGACCAAAAGAAAGTTCAGTTTGCCCCTGCTGATACTACCTCGAATTATCTCTGAATTAAAAATCCCTGTTATTATCACTGCTGTATACCTGAAACTATCACAACACTGTGAATCAACTATACTTCAATAAACATTTTAACAAATTTTTCGAAGTTCCTATCTGTGAATAGACAAGGTACTTAGTCTGCATATAAATCCCATGAGAATAAATAAACGGTTCCTCCCTGGATTATCTCCAGGTTTTCCTTCCTAGCACCATGCATAATCTTTGTAAAGGGACCCTTGTTCCCAACAGACCCCCACAACTTCATTCTAAGGTGTTATTTTTGATAATTACCTACACCAAGGGAGACTACATTTCTTAGGAGAATGAAGAAATTCTCCCAAGAGCAAAAGTGAGCTCCCTTACCAGGAACAAATGCTTCTCCTTACTTCTGCCACCTCCTCAGCTGAATAAGAGTCAAAGGAAACAGCCTTCTCCCCCAAGTGCTCTTGAAGCCGTAGCATTGGCTTGCCCTTCCCAGTTTACCCCACAATCCGCTTTACCAAAGCTGTCTTCACAGAGGTCTCCAAGCCCTTCTACTGGCTTAATCTAATGACCTCTTTTCAGCCTCTATCCTACCAGATTTCCTCCTAGAGTTTGACCCTGATGAACACTCATTCTTTCTCGACCGTTTCTGACTTTACTAATTCACCAAATGCTTTCTGCATTCTCCTCAGAGCCAGACATCACTCTGGACAATGGAAAATCAGTCACAAGTAAGACAGACAAGTCTTCACCTTTTAAAGGTTCTATTTTAACTGAGAAAGAGAGCAAATAATTAAAACAACCAAATCAACAAATTGTGTAATAAAGTGAAGGCTTCTCCTTAGAGATGACCTTTGAACTAAGACCTGAAAGGCAAGGAAAAGCCACTCACTGATCTGTTGGGAGGAGTGTTGGAGGTGGAGGCAAGGGCAAAGGCCATGAGCCGGGCTGAGCCCTGTTTAATTCAAAAACAGAAAGGCCAGGGTAGCTGGAGTAGATGGCCAGGAGTGGGGATATCAACACTTGAGGTCAGATAGGCAGGCAGTGGTTATATTCATGGTTCTGCTTCTCTAGCTTTGTTCTCTAGTCTCCTCCAAGGGCATAGTCTGCTAAATGTCATTTCCCTCCTGTCAGCCCCTGGTCCTTTTTATCGTCTTTCTCTCAAGACTGTCAGTTCCTCTGTAAAGTGACTGCTCATTATTAGAATGAATTTCCTCCTCTTTGGTTCTTCTGTAAAACTGTTTGAAACTGTTTGGTGGTGTTTTAGGGGACTCTAGAGAGTTCTGATCCCTTATGTCTCAGCACAGAAAGAATTCAGCAAAAGGTAAAATGATAAGTAACTTATTAGAATAAGACACTTGGGAGGCTTATAAGCAGGCAGGCAATAGGGTGTCACATGTGCCAAGAACTTCATGGGTTACAGTTTTATAATCAAAGGAAAAGTGAGGAGAGAGAAAAAAAACTACCTTCTTTCCTCATTCTTGAGTAGACGTCATGCTTCCATCTTCAGCTCCTCCTCGAGGTTGGACAGGGGAATTTTCTTATCCCTACATGATCAAGTCAGGACCGTCATGCCACTATAGAAAAATTAGTTCAAGTCTCAGTACGATGAGGGTCTTTTAGTTTGAAATGCCACCTTTCCATAAGTTATTGTTTTTCATGTGTGCAGAGATCATGTCTAGGAATCATTAACTTACCGAGCTCACTGGGCAGGATGTTGGTCTCCTGTCATTATTGTTTTATTGTTTGGGGGCATGTCTTTTCTGCTGCATGGGTTTTGTTGCTAAGCAAGTCTGCTTAATTTTGTGGTTAAACAAACCTGCTTTCTTGAGTGATTATTAATTTACTGTAATTGTGGTCTCCCAAAGCCCCCTAAAGTTCCCTCTCTATCTACAATCCTCTAATGGGATTTCTGAGTTATTTGATTATCTTATTCTGTCCCTACCATGTTGACCCTTTTATACCCAGACCTTATGTACATTTCAATTTTTCAATCATCCTAGAAGCTTCTTGAGTATAAGGAGTTTATCTTATTTATTCTTCAGCAAGGGCAAGGACTTTCTTGTTTTTTCTCTGGGTTTTGGTACTTTGATATGTAACTACAAAGTAAATATTTGTTTAATTGAACAAGTGAGTATTTCATTAAAATATATTGCCCTACCAAAATATGAAAAAACTAGTGCTTTCAACATAGCTTATAAAATTAAGCCCTTGCACAAAAAAATGACATCTGATGAGAAAAAGTAAAATATAATGTTTGAGAGCAAAAGTCTGGACCTAGACTTCTGGAACAAAATCTTAGCACTGCTACTTACTAACCATGACCTTGGGCAAGTTTCTTAACCTCTCGTGCCTTTGTTTTCTCATCTGTAAAATGGGGATAGTTTTATGCATCCCATTGAGTTATTTTTTAAGGTGGAATGAATAAATACATAAAGTCTTAGAAAAAACATAAAACTCCATAGCTATTGGCTCTTCTTTATTAATGAGCTAAAAAACTTTATACTGCACTTTGATAGTTTATAAATGGAGTGTGCTTGATTTTCACTTATGTGTCAAGCTATCCTTGTTTGATTTTTCTTTTTTTTACTAAGTTTTGGAGTGTTCCCAAAAGTCATTTCATTGCAAGTAGAATCACCAAAGCCAAGAAACTAAGGGTTTGACTAAAAGAATCATCGCCTTACTCAATTTGCTTGATTTGTGGTTAAAACTACTGTTGACAGCAGTAAAGAGCAACAGAAAGCTCACATTTTCTCCTTCTAAGGAGAGTGTTAGTAAACTCCTCACTCCACATGCCACAAACTGCAGGAATTCTTAAAGAGGAACCAGGAGGAAAATTTGTGCCTTAGAAACAGAGGGAATTGGGAAGGCAAGAATTCTGGTTTTTGCTTTCAAGCTGTGAAATTCGGGTGCATCTATGCAGCTCTTGAGATGTTTTCTCAGGTGAGCAAGAAGGTGACCTTCAGCCTTTCAACCACCGCCCCCTCCTCTACCCCCAATACAACTAATCACGTTCATGATTAGATCTTGCACTTTAAAAGAAGTGATATAACCAGACTCTGGGGGATGTCTTAGTATGTTTTTTCTGGCTCTTCACATGCATTCAGGAATGCCGTGGTACCTTGGTAATTTAACTTCTTCCACTTGTTGCCAGGAATATGACAAATGAGTGACTGAGAAGGCAATTGTTTTTTCTGTGTTTCAGTCACTTTTAATAGTCCAGATATATGCCAGCCATGGGGACCATGACCTCTTACGAGTTTTGGCTTATTAACAAAGCACTTTTTGCTTTCTGTCCTTTTATTTTAAATTTCTTTAGAAAGTTGGGGTTTATCAATAGGGAGAGACCTTTTTAGAACACAAAAGTCCCTTGAGAGTATTTAACTCTGATTTCCAAGAGAGCAAAGTTAATGGTAGGAATCATTAAAAGCAGCTGAATAACACCCGGATAAAAAGTGACTCATCTTTTCATGGATGAAACCTCATGATTTATAATAAGCAGACAGTAGGCAGATATTTTGTGGTTTGTAGTTGTTGATTATTAAGGTTCTTTGCTATTCACTGACTCAGTCAGTATTTTGTTTGTTTGTTTTGTATCAATTCTTTTGTCCTATTAAATATCCTACATTTCTCTAATTTTACAAAATGACCTTGGATGAAATGGAGTAAGCAGAGTAGAAACAATGAGTTGAGGGCTATGAAATATCTCTAACTACCACATGATTTTATTTCTTATAAAGAAAGTGGAATGGTAGTTTATATTAGTTACATTAATCTCTGATTTAAAAAATGAATCAACATGAAAGAAATAACGACAGAATTTGTGAGCCTATAGCCTAAGTAAATGACGCATTGTCAAAACATGACATTAAAGGAATAAATTCTTTCAGTGTCTTATTTTTGCATTAGAGACCACAGCTGGCTAAGTCATTTAGGTTAATGCACTTTAATGTTTTGTATGTGCAGCAGTCATAAATTTATTAAATATAATTTCCATGTAACTTCCCCCTTAAAAAGTCTAAAAAATAGAACATTTCCCAACAACCCTTGGAAATAACCCTCCACCTCCTTATCTTTCCTAATCACTACAAGGTGGGACCAGTTTCCAGGACTGGTCTATGATATTGGTTTGCAAGATATTTCATTGTAGAATCTATATCACAATTTACATATCCACTTCTGATGAACATTTGAGCTGTTTCTAGTTTCTAAGCACTAATAGAATCATAGTATAACACAGCATAGCACCTTGAAAAGTACAGAAGTATAGCACAACAGCTGGGCATGTTTGCATCTCTGAAAGTTTGTAACTTGAAGGATTGTATGTAGGAGACTTACTGTAGTGGGTTTCTTTCAGGCATGTTTTTAAGGAGTTGCAATACAATTGCAGTTTCTTTAAGACACATTCCTGGGTTGGGAAGATCCCCTGTCGGAGGGCATGGCAGTCCACTGCAGTAATCTTGCCTGGAGAATCCCATGGGCAGAGAAGCTTGGCGGGCTACAGTCCATAGGATTGCAAAGAGTCGAACATGACTAAAGCAACTTAGCACACATCCAAATGAGAAAGCATCAGTCCAGTTATTGCAATCTTAAAGACATATTGCATGCTGTCAATAACCTGTTGGTAGACAAAAGAACATTTTGCACAATGGTATGATGTAAGGAGATATACAAGATATCATATACAAAGGAAGAAATACTAGTTTAAACACGTAACTGAACATATCAGTGAAGGTAATGGCAAAGGATGTGAACGAAATCTTGATTAATATTCTAGCTTACAAAGAATTAATAGGCCATTCATTGTGTACTTATTAGGCACCATCTGTGTTAGACATCAGTGATACTATTAATAATATGAGTGGACAGAGTTTCTCCTCGTGACATGCTGCAGACCAGTGGGGAAGGGAGGCATATCGGGTAACTATTTGTTTATACAGAGTGATCGGTGTCATAACAGAATTATGCCACAGATGACAAAAAGGTATTTCTCTGAGAAGATCCAAGATCTTCTGAAAGAAAGAGAAGTTTGAATTGGATCTGAAAATATGATTGACCTCAGCCCAGGGAATCCAAGGGGTAGGTCCATCCCACAGTGCAACTATGTTGCTGTCATTGTCATCACTAATACTTAGTGAGTGAATAGATGATAAAGGAATATTTAAGGAGAAATGAGTAAGGCAATTAGAAAGAAGAATAAACAGCAAGAGAAATATTTTTAAATTAAAAAAAAATTACTGGGCTATGGTTGCTTCACAGTGTTGTGCTCATTTCTGTTGTTCAGCAAAGAGAATCAGCTCTATGTATATGCATATCTTCTCTTTTTTGGATTTCCTTCCCATGTAGGTCACCATAGAGCATTGAGTAGAGTCCCCTGAGCTATACTGTAGGTTGTCAGTAGTTATTTATTTTATACATAGTAGGGTATATATGTCAGTCTCATATTTTTTAAATAGTTAATGTTGATTGGGAACGTATGGGTGCCAGACACGTGTTTAGCATTTTATGTGTGTCACTGATGTATTCCTCACGCTTAGCCCCATGAAAGCTGCATGGTTAGTGCATACGGGCATGCGACCTATGCTGTTTAGAAAGGCCCTGCCTTGGGGTTGATAGTCTGCTGGTGCTTTCTGGAAATTCTTGATAACTTTGAGCAAAGGGCATCACAGTATCATTTTGCACTGCACACTGCAGATTATGTGGCCACCCCAGAGTGTCTCCACTGTTTAGCTGCAGAAACTGTGTCCTGTCAACGACAGTCACAGAGCTGTTCAGCAGAAGAGTCAAGACTCAGCCTAGTTCCCTGTGATGTGGATCCTCACTGGCTTCACTCCTGTGCTCATCTTTTTTGCTTTCAGCTTTCAAGATAAATTAGCAGTAGAAGACAGGAGAAACTATCATTAATTCAAGTAGGATGCTGAAATGGAAAGAAAAGAAACTCAGTTGAGGAAAAGGAAAAATAAATTGAGAAGTCAGTTGAGGATGAATGAAACATGGTTCTCATCAGCACTACCTTGAGTTAAATGTGGAAATCCAAACTAAATAGTTGATGTAAAGCCTTTTTCTGGAGCAAATGGAGCTTTGAAATCAAAATCACATTCCAGCATGTCTTTGCTCAGTTTGGGTTACCCAAAGTGCAATTTGGTGTTGACCCAGCTCTGCTCTTTCTTAGTCATTTATGCGAGAGGAGCCGTGAGCAGAAGATGCATGGTATTACCATCAGGGAAAAGAGCAGGTGGGACTGCATCAGGACTGTTGCACCTTCTAACAGCGTTAGATTACACACTGCAAGTCAGTCAGATTCCAGGTAATGTTTAATAACACAGCTCACTTGAAGAAGTTCTGCCTTAAAAGATCCCCATCTTTCTCAGGAATCGTCTAACCATGGGATGCACTTCAGTCTTCAACTTAAACTTCTTCAAGTTAATTCAGTGAGTAGGAAGTAATGATTTTTAAAAGCACTTTTCCTAAGCCACCCTCCCTTGAAGACGAAAGAGTCAAATTTCCATGATATTAAATACTGATATTTGAGAACATTCCTGATTTGTTCATTCCATTGGAGATCAGGCCTGCAAATGTGCTCTTATGGTATTCCAAAGCACCTGCAGTCTTCAGAGTCCAAGTCAAATGACCACAAAAGAGCATGACTGTTATATAAAGAACACGTTTTCTTGTAAGTATATCCATTATGTGTTCACAATAAAAACAGCATAATTCTCTTTCAGTTCATTTCTTTAGTCCCAAAGTATCAGATGTACTTCACTGCTATCTTGTGGAAATACGCACATCTGGAAATACTTACTTGCTCCCCCAGTGTTTTTTTAATGACCACATTCATGTCTGTAGTTGACTGAGGGCAGAAGTTTAAGACAATATCTAACCAACTTCCAGGGTTCAGCAGGATGGGGCCTTGGGAATCAGGATGGGGTGGGGACATGTAGGGCTAGTTTGGGATTTGGGGCCACGGGAACTTGTGTCAAAGACCCAAGTGAAGGCAGAATGGAAATTGAGGATAGATAAGAAGTGCCAGAGGCTGGAAACATGATAGTAGGACTAGATTCAAAAAAGAACTTCCTGTGGGGAGCTGATGAGACTTCATAGGCAGTTCTGAAAAGAGAACCTAAAAAGAGATCCGAGGCACCTGGAGACAGGCTGTGTCACGGCAACCTCCATACAGCCATCTAAGGATAGTAAAAAGCATCATGTGCTAGGTTTCATGATATAAATTCAAGAGCAAAGAGAATTCAAGGTTGAAAGACTGAACAATGGATGATGAAAGCAGCCGAGAAAACACGAGAGAATACCTGGCCCTGAGGCACTGGTTTCCTACCTTGGCTGCATGTTAGAATCACCTGGGGAGCTTTGAAAACTCTACCTACCCATGTTGCATCCCAGATCAATTAGGTCAGACTCTCAGCGGGGTGGGATGGAGGCACCAGTATAACTTAAAGCTCCCCAGAGATTCCACTTTGTAACACGGCCAAGAAACACTGTAAAGTGGGAGTGTGGACCTGGTCCTTTTGACTTGGATTATCCACTTATGTATCATGTGCATTGTAATTCACAGGCTAACCACTGTTATACTTGAGAATACTTGAGTCATACTTATGTGGCTGGTCTGCACATGATGCTTAAGGAGTTTTGCTAACTAGGTCTCAGAACATGTCCAAGACTGGGGCTTCTTTAAGAAACGGCTCATCCCGCCACCCTGATTTAAAAAGCATGGATATCCTGAAAAAAAAAAAAACTTCTCTAATTTGAAAAGATATTTGCACTCCAATGTTCACTGCAACATTATTTACAATAGCTAAGACATGGAAACAATTCAAGTGCCCATCAACAGATGAATGGCTTGTGAAGATGTGGGGTGTGTGTGTGTGTGTGTGTGTGTGTGTTGTTCTTTAGTCACTCAGTCATGTCTAATTCTTTTGTGACCCTATGGACTGTAGCCTGCCAGGCTCCTCTGTCCATGGGGTTTTCCAGGCAAGAATACTGGAGTGGGCTCCTTTTCCTTCTCCAGGGGATCTTCCCAACCTAGGGACTGAACCCATGTCTCCTGCATTGCAGACTAATTCTTTATCACTGAGTCACTGGGGAAGCCATACAAATACATATTATTTATAAATATGTAAATCATAAGAAAAAATGAAATAATGCCAACTGTAGCAACATGGGTGGACCTAGAGAATATTATACTTAGTGAAGTAAGTTAGGCAAAGTTAGACAAACACAATATTTTATCACTTATATGTGGAATCTAAAAAGTAATACAGAAGAATCTATAGTCAAAACAGAAACAGACTCACAAACATGGAAAACAAACTTATGGTTACCAAAAGGGAGGAAGGAGGGACAAATTAAGAGTATGGGATTAACAGATATAAACTGCTATACATAAAATAGATAAGGAATAAGGTTTTACTGTAGAACACAGGGAATTATATTCAGTACCTTGTAATAATCTATGATGGAAGATAATCAGAAAAAATTAACTGAATCACTGTGTTGTATACCTGAAACTAACACAATATTGTAAATCAATTATAATTTTTTTAAAAAGGCCAGTTCTGTATTAGTAATTCACACTAAGACATTTATCCTGAAGAGACTCCTTACATTGAAGCAGACCTAGATCTGGGGTACAGTGAAATGAATTCTCTATTATTTGGAGTTAGGCAAGCTGCAGGGCTCCTGACCTACGTGTACAAACCAGACCCTAGGTTGGAGATTTGTGGTATGTGATCTCATTTGATATTTAGAATAAAGAAATACAAAATTCTTCACATCTACCCAACACTTATTTTTGCAGTATCTCTAGTTTTTCATGTGATACTCAGAGAACAGTTTTGACTTCACAGACTTTCTGAGATACAGTCTCAGGGTCCTCAGATGCCTCTTTGAGAACCACTGACTGGGAGAATGTGCATCTTGAAAGCAGTCAGGACTCCTAATCCAAACATAGAAATATTTTCCAGTTTTCACTTGTGGTAGATCTCTGTGCTCTGTCATTCACTTGCAAGGATTTTATATTTGTTTTTGATTGCCTTTCTGATCTTTTCTTCACTCAGCTGTGGTCTAGGATGTGTTCGGATTAAATGTGTGTATTCTGAGCCATTTAGAAGTAAATACTGTTGATGTGGATACACAACCGTGTTACTAAAAAGAATGATAAACACTCAGGAGAAAGAAAAGTTTGCCCAAATAAATCCAAAGCAGTTGTTCATCACATTTTAAAACATGAAGGGTTCTGCTTGTAATACATCCCAGAGTTCCACAAACAAAACAAATAGTCTCAAGTTTTTCTTTTCCAAAAAGCAAATAATTAATCTTGTCTATCATGTTTTTAAAATGTGATTGATATATATATTTTTTTCTTGGAGATGGTTCTCCTAAGTCATCTCTTACTATAAAAATAATGGAGTGGGGGAGATATAAGTTTAAAAAATATATGTTTGTAGTCAAAATCAGGGAGTAAACAATTACATTTTTGTGATTCACATGAATTTATGTCCAGAAAGTAGGATTAGCTACTTCACTGGAAAATTAGTAAAATGAAATCACGTGGTAAGAACTATTCATTTAAGCTCATAATCTTATTTTTAGTAGTCTTCTATATTCATTTAAGTATAGTTGTATTCATTTAAATATAGTGGATTTACAGTGTTGTGTTAATTTCTGCTGTACATCAAAGTGACTCAGTTATACACATATATACATTCTTTTTCCTATATATTTTTTGTAGTACCTTTATCCTGAATTCATTTACTCCAGGTCTGTTTTATTTGTTTATTTTATTGTATTGAATTCATAAATTTGTGCTTTTCAAATGTAGGGCTTCATAGAGAGTAGAATGGTAGTTGCCAGGGGCTGAGGGATGGAATAATAGGATGAAAGGTACAAATTTTCAGTTCTAAGATGAATAAGGTGTAGGTTCTAATGTAACCATACTATAGTTGAAAACACTGTATTGTATAATTGAAATTTCTTAAGCGAGTAGAACATAAATGTTCTCATGCCCCTCCAAAAACAAGAGGTAAATATGAGAGATAATAGTCAATTAACTTGGAGGAAATCCTTACACGATGTATTGAATGGTGTATATCTTGGCTATTATAAATAGTGCTGCATTGAACATTGATATGCAGCCTAAGTCTCCATCAACAGATGAATGGATCAAGAAGATATGGGTGTATGTACAATGGAATATTGCTCTGCCATAAAAAATAAAATTTTGCCATATGTTACATGATGGCTGGATAAATTAGAAGGTATTATACTAAGTGAAATAAGTCAGGCAGAGGAAAATAAATACTGTATGATGGCGTTCCTGTGTGAGATCTGAGAAACAAAACAAAAACAGACTACAGAAAGCAAACCAGTAGTTACCAGGGGGTGGGAATAGGGGCTAGGGAAATAGATGAAGGGAATTAAGAAGTACAAATCTCCAGTTATAAAATAAGTAGGCCACTAGGATGTAAAATACAGCATAATGAATATGGCCAATAATATTATAATAACTTTATATGGGGACAGATAGTTACTAGACTTATTGTGGTGGTCACCATTTCATAATATATAAATGTTAAATCACTATATAGAATACCTGAAAATAACATAATATTGCATTTTGACTATATTTCAATTAAAAAGTATGTATATGTCGAATCACCAAGATGTACAATTTGAATACCTTACAATCTTACACATCAATTATATATAGTAAAACTGAAAGTTTAAAACAATTCCAGGTTCTTTTTAATGATAACATAAATAAGTCATTAAAATAACATTCATTATTTAATACTTAAAATGTTTGACAGGCTCCATATGGGTATATATTATATAATCAAATGCAAATTTAATTAGATATCAGGAAAAAGTTGGCTTAAAGCTCAACATTCAGAAAACTAAGATCATGGCATCTGGTCCCATCACTTCATGGCAAATAGATGGAGAAACAGTGGAAACAGTGTCAGACTTTATTTCTTTGGGCTCCAAAATCACTGCAGATGGTGATTGCAGCCATGAAATTAAAAGATGCTTGCTCCTTGGAAGGAAAGTTATGACCAACCTAGATAGCATATTGAAAAACAGAGACATTGCTTTACCAACAAAGGTCCCTCTAGTCAAGGCTATGGTTTTTCCAGTGGTCATGTATGGATGTGAGAGTTGGATGGTGAAGAAAGCTAAGCACCGAAGAATTGATGCTTTTGAACTGTGGTGTTGGAGAAGACTCTTGAGAGTCCCTTGGACTGCAAGGAGATCCAACCAGTCCATCCTAAAAGAGATCAGTCCTGGGTGTTCATTGGAAGGACTGACGCTGAAGCTGAAACTCCAGTACTTTGGCCACCTCATGTGAAGAGTTGACTCATTGGAGAAAACCCTAATGCTGGGAAGGATTGGGGGCAGGAGAAGAAGGGGACGACAGAGGATAAGGTGGATGCATGGCATCACCAACTTGATGAACATGGGTTTGGGAGGCCCATGTTCAGGGAGTCCTGGAGTGCTGCAATTCATGGGGTCACAAAGAGTCAGACACAACTGAGCGACTGAACTGAACTGATACTCCTTTCAGGGTTCACTATGGCAAAAGCTTTGTTGTTCAGTCGCTCAGCATTGTCCAACTCTCTGCAACCCCACGGACGGCAGCACACCAGGCTTCTCTGTCATTTACCCATCTCCTGGAGCTTGCTCAAACTCATGTCCATTGAGTCAGTGATGCCATCCAACCATCTCATCCTCTGTGGTCTGCTTCTCCTGCCTTCAATCTTTCCCAGCAACAGGGTCTTTTCTAATGAGTCAACTCATCGCATCAGGTGGCCAAAGTATTGGAGCTTCAGCATCAGTTCTTCCAATGAATATTCAGGGTTGATTTCCTTTAGGATTGACTGGTTTTATCTCCTTGCAGACCAAGGAACTCTCAAGAATCTTCACCAATACCACAGTTCAAAAGCATCAATTCTTTGACACTAAACCTTCTTTAGGGTCCAACTCTCACATCCCCACATGACTACTGAAAATGGCAACAGCTTTAGTTTAAATAAAAACTAGATGAAAATTAAATTAACCAATCAAATACTAGTTATTCCAACTAATTTTTTATCCTGTTGTGAATGCCCTAGATGTTATCATTAGCAGCTCTGGGAATGTTACATAAAGACTTTTTCATTAAACATGTTTACTAAAATAATAGTTTTAGAATTGTTAATAGTGGGACAAAGTGATTAACCTCTAATTTGAGTGACTAGTTGAACAACCTCTTTTTGCATTGAAAGACTCTGAGGCTCTTGCACAACAAGTCACCTAACCAGTCGGTTCATGGCAGCAGATTGGGAACTCAGTTCTCCTGGCTCTGAGTCTAGTGTCCTCTTCATTTTCCTGACTGTAAATCCAGGTTTCACTGGACTGTGGACCAGGTGGTGACTCTAATAGCAGTAAGAGAGCATATCATGGTGGGGACAATAGAGCTGAAACTAGCGTGGTTGATGAGCTATAGATCCTACCCTTATCCCGGTGCGAAGGCCAACATGATGTAAAAATCATTGTATGAGATGCCCTCAACTATTGCAATTGCTCTAAAGAAAATCAGATAGGGTAAAGTGATAGTTAGTAGTTTCACCTCAGTCCCAGGGGTTGGGAGCTTCTTCAAAGAGATGAGTTTTGAAGTGAGACTTGAGTGATGTAAGACGGAGGCAGCCAGGCTCCTGTCAACAGAGAAAGCTTTCTGAGCCAGCTGCAGAGCAAGTGCAGAGCCTTGAGACAGGCACATGCTTGGCATGGTCTGGGCACAGAAGGAAGGCCAGGGTGGCAGCAGTGTGGCAGGGAAAGGGCAGAGTGAGGGGCCCTGAGGACAGGGATGTGGCCAGAAGCCAGGGATGTGGCCAGAAGCCACCAGGGATGTGGCCAGAAGCCTGGTTCTCACTAGGCCATGAACACTATGGCTTTATCAGTTGCAATGAGAAGCTACTAGATTTTTAAGCAGCAGACTGAGAGAAGCAAATCCATGCTTTTAAAGAAAAGAGCACTTTTGCTTCTCTCTGGGGTTCAGACAGCAGCCCTGCCATGAGTCAGGGGTTCTCTCTAAGGAAGTCAAGAGACAGGTAATGAAGATTGGCCGCCAGGGTGGACAGGACTCGCTGATGAGTTTTTGGTCTGGATCACAGGAGGGGCTCCAGGTTCTTTTAATCATAATGTGCAAGACGGCCCATGTAGGGGAAAAATCAGTGGTTCTTTTAGAAGCACGTGAGACTCTTGAAAAGACACATCAACATGAGGAGGTATCTAGTTGGCATAATCCAAGAGCCTGGAACTCAGAGGCTTGAATATTTTGGACCACACCTCACAGAATCTGAACGAAGGGGTCCAGGAGTGGGAAGTAATCATTCCTTTAACACAGGTGAGAAGAGAAAATTTCAGGGGGAAAATCCATAAAATATCAAGACAAAGAAGGGCTGGGGCAAGAGGATTGGGAAATGAGACCAGAGGGGGTATCTCAAAACAGTAGGGAAGAAAACCAACATGTAATATAACCTTCCTAATCCCTCAGGACACACCTCATAGCAACCAATACAATGACAGTTGTATTGAGGGGAAATAATGAAACATTAAATATAATACGTTGACTTACATAGACTTACAGAGTTGACTTACATATTCAACTACTATAGCCATTTTTCTTTTTTTCCTGTTTAATTTCTTTTAATTTTTATACATTTTTAAAGGATAATTTCAATTTGCAATTATTATAAAATATTGGCTGTATTCCTCATCTTGTACAATACATTGTTGAGCCTGTCTTACACCCAATAGTCTGTACCTCCACCTTCCTCACCCCTGTAATGCCCCACCACTGGTAATCACTTTTTTTTTCTGTATCTCTCAGTCTGCTTCTTTTGTGTTGATCACTAATTTTTTGTACTTTTTGTATTCCACAAAAAGTGAGATCATATATTTGTCGTTTGCTGTCTCACTTCACTTAGCATAACACCCTCCAAGTCCATCTATGTTGCTGCACATGACATTATTTCATCCTTTTTAATAGCTGAGTAATATTCCATTCTATATACATATCACATCTTCTTTATCCATTCCCCTGTTGATAGGCACTTATGTTGCTGCCATGCCTTGGCTATTATAAATAATGCCAGCAGCTTTTCTTTCATCTTTAACCATGGAAAGACATTTAATGAAATGGAAAGAGAGTTTTACAATATTAAATGCAGATTGCAAATACCAAAAAATTACAAACTACACCTTTTCAAGGTCAAATTTACAATGGAACAGACCCATGATGGTATAAAGAGGTCAGATGGCCCTCAAAACACCCTCTTCCCTTCCATTATTCCTAGAATTGTTCAAAGTGACAGCTTTGACTTAAAGTTACTGGGGCTCCTCATTAATAACAATACTCAAGGATATTTTCAAGTATATCTTATCTAGTTACAAGGCAAACAGGAAGATGGGTGCTGTAGGAGAGAATCCCTTTCAGTTTTTGTAGTCAGTTGGTTGTCATGTTTGAAATTAACACATCTCTAAAAGGAAGTTGTTTTACCAGTGTAAATTCTTAACTAGTGATAAAGTCTATGATATGGAAAAAAGACAGCTATTTTATCAAAGAGAAAAAAGGGGGTAAGAAGCCAGGTGAGTTCTCACTGCTAAATTTTTTGTGAAATAAAAAGAGAGGGCCTTTATTTGAATGGCTCTGATTTAAATGAAGATTTTCCTTTCATTGGCATTTATATGAATTGAGACTTAGAAGAATAAAATCTGAAAAAGGAAATTGAGTAGTACCACTATTTGGGTTAAATAGTATAGTTTTGGAACAAAACTGCTTTGCTCTTGCTTTCCTCTTCTCTGTCAGTAACCAATAGCTCTGTTAGAATTGTCCCATGAAGTAAAAAATAAATAAAATTTATTAGTAACACAACTATATTCCAATAAATATTTTTAAAAATTTATTAGTAGCAACTTAGATGGAAGGAAAACTCAGCTGTGGATGTGACTTTTCTTTTTCAGTTTTTGTTTACTATGACATTTGGAATTGTTTCCTATTTTTACTTCTTGAGAAAACCATGTGTTTGGCTGTTATTTACAAAAAACACATGCGAGGCTTAGAGTATCCACACATGCTAGAGATTTGTTTTGCTTTTATGATTCACTGTCTGGTTAATGCATGCCATAATTATCCATATTTGTACACATATCATGGCCTTTTGTAATCAAAGACAATGCTATTGAAGGCATCAACTCTAATGGGGTGTGATCAAGGGAATTTTTTTTTCACAATCCTTGCTGGTTAGGTCAACAGTCTGGACTTTGAAGTCTGGAGTGGCCATTTGAAGTATGTGACCTCTAGAATTCTGTATTATTTTTTTTTGTCTCCTGGCAACAAAACATATTTATCCTTTGGCCACTACCTCCTCATCTAGAAAGGTCCACTGCTGTTTTAAAGTTTAAAGCAACACATGGGAAAGTTGTCTCAGAATGAGGATTTGGTGCAACCAAAGCCATCATCCAAGGCTTTTCTGTTTATGTAGACAGGCAATAACAATTGGAAATACAAATACAGCAATAAAAAGAACCCTTCTCTTGGCAGATTAGCAAGCGTGCCTCTTTAGTTATAAAAATAGCACTCGAGGAGTTCTCTGGTTAAAATGTCATTTTCATTAAGCTTTTTTCACAGTGTAGCAAAGACTTGGAGGTCAAGTTGGGGGTGCGGTGGAAGGAGACTGGAAGGCACAGTATTAGGGATGTGCGTGCCAGTTAATGGGACTGCAGACACTTCAGGGCCTTCCATCGGAAATCTGACACCAAGCAACTTCAGTCATCTCTGGGGGCTCCTCTCATAGAGAATCATAGAATAACTGGGCACTTGGCTGAGCTCCCAGGAGCTGTTCTGGAGCTACTTCACGCACAGTGGTCTCTTCTCCTGTGCCTCCCCTCCATGTAGGCAACCTGACAATACGAATGGAATCTCACATCATGTCTTGGGTTATAATTTAAAGTCCTTCCTATCCATGGCATTGATGCAGAGGACACCTTCAAGTTACTCAAACTCAGCACGATTGCCGCATTGAGCTGGATAAATCTTTGTTGTTGGGGGTGACCCAGGCATTGTCACATCCTTGGCTTCCAGCCACCCCACCCCCCATGTGGCAATAAAAAATGTTTTTTAGTCATTGCTAAATGTCCCTTGGGGGGTGAAATCATTCCCAGTTGAGAACCATTGAGTTATAGCAAGAAAAACGAATATTTATTGTGCATTTCTGATTATGTCAGATACAGACTCAATGTTTTATGTAATCCTGAACATTATCTTTTGAAGTCTTACCTCCTTTTCAAAGATTGGGAACCTGAGGGGTGGCAAGGATGGTGTGGTGGTGGTTTTTTTATTTTTTTGGTTCCTTTTTTATTTTTCAGTACCCAACAATGAAAATGCATTATAGCCAAAGAAATTCTTAGTGAATCCTGTTCATTTTTGCCTTAATTATTCCCAGGCCTGTTTTTTCATTCTCAATAGTCTATTTGTCATTGACGCTTAAACTTCTTCCCTAATCTCTCTTCCTCAGCTTCTCTCTTCATCCTCTTCCCAGAGATTACAAAAAATACCCCTCAATCCCATCTTGAAAGCAAAAAAAAGGAAATCCGAGTTACTGTGTGAAAAGAATGCTAGAAGAAAATACTGCTGCTTGGTATTAGAAAGTTTATCAGTGCTTAGAAAGGCTTTGAAATCCTTGTATGCCTCATTCAGAATTTCCATACCTTACCTTCCTCTTATTCAAATGCCACTTGCCTTTTGATTGCCTGGCATCAATATTCATTAAATATTTTTCCACTGTGGTGGCATTTTAGCAATATGATATACTAATGTGGGGCCAGATTTGGAAAGCAAGCCATCGTGTTTGCTGCTGTCAGAAAATAAACTGCTTCAAATTGAAAACTGGAGTCCAAGTATAATTTTCAAAAAATTTTAGATTGTTTCTCTCAAACAATTAGAGAATGGATATGAGCTGATGGTATTTTTGATATTCATTGAGGGAACCAGCAGGACAGTAAAGTCCATTTAAAGGATTATGGGAGAGACAGGGTACTTATTGAAAGAAAAAATACTGGGCTAAGATTGTTCAGGTAGATCCAAAACTGGTTAATGCTGTGCAGGGCAAAGAAATAAAAATTTGAAGTGTTTATCTTTTATGCATAAATCATTAGCAGTAGACAGATTCACTTCTGGATAAGTTCATTTGCATTTCTGTCAGTTTCCTACATGTTACTATCTGCCCTTACAGAGATATAAAATATCCCATAGTAACTACTAAAGTTTCTAATTTCCCTAGAAAGTTAGATAATCCTTGGTTGCCTGTTAAATACTTAAAACTTGTTTTAAGGTTGGAAAAATAATAAAAACCTATTGTACAAAGTTTTAAAAATACTAATTTTTTTAAAAGGAGAGAAAATAACCGTGCTCAAAACCACTACCCAGATGCAGCCACTATAAACAGAATTCATATGTTCCCTTACAACTTTTTTTTTGAATTTTGGCTGCACTGAGTCTTCATTGCCGTGGGTGAGTTCTCTAGTTGTGGCGTTCCAGCTTAGTTGCCCCACAGCAGGTGGGATTTTTGTTCTCTGACCAGGAATAGAACCTGAGTCCCCTGCATTGGAAGAAGGATTCTTAACCACTGGACCAATAGAGAATTCCCCCCCTTTCAACATTTTTCCTAAATATTTTTAATAGTGGAGTGATTAATGTGAAAAAAATATCAGGCTATTTTTTATCTTTTCCCTACTAAGGAAAGGATCATATCCTATCCTGTCTATGATTTTAATGTCTCTATAATAATCTGGCCCTTGTTGTATCATGATTCTTTTTGCTCTTTTTCCTAATTCATTTCTTTATTATGAACTTTTTCAGAATACAAAATAACGTAGACAACATAATAACCAGTGGTGTAGATCCAACCTAGTTGAGGAGAGAAAATATCACTCGTACAGCTGCCTCTCCCCCCATTAACACTCCAAATGTCCTCCTGACCAGATGGAACCACTCTTCTGGGTTTGGTACTTATTTTCATATTTATCTTTATATTTGTAGCTCATCCTTAAAGTATTAGGTTGGCCAAAAAGCTCACTTGGGTGTTTTTGGTAACATAGAAAAACCCAAATGAATTTTTTGGCCAACCCAATTAATGGTATTTTTGCATATTTTCAAACTCTGTGCAGATCACATCACAGGTTCTTAAGGTATTAAGGTCCTGCAACTTGCTCTTTTCTCTCCATCTTGTGTTTGTGGAGAGTGACCCGTGTATTTAGAACTCAGTCACTTTTAGTACTGAATACCGTCTACAACTGTGTCAGCCCACTTTCCTCTGGAGATGCACTGAGGTTGGTTTCCACTTTTTACTATAAACCCTGTGTTGCTAGGGACATTCTGTGCCTACCTCTCCCTGTGTACTTGTGTGAGCATTTCTCTGGGTGCACACTGAGGAATGGAGTGCCTGTTAGTGGGCCTGCACGTCTACCTCATATGACATTCTACTAAGTCTCTTACGTGACTGTACCAATACTCACACCAACAGTGCATAAAAGTCTGGTGGCTCTTCATCAGAAATTGGCAGAACTCTGTGAAGGACTGAATAGGAAAGCTTTTTAAAAAATTAATTTATTTGGTTGTGCCAGTCTTAGTTGCAACATGTGAGTTCTTAGTGGTAGCATGTGGGATCTAGTTCCCTAACCAGGGGTCAGACCCATACGCTCTGCACTGGGAACATGGAGTCTTAGCCACTGGACCACCAGGGAAGTCCCCTTAGTAGGAAAGCTTTAAGCCTTGGTGAGCTACATGGTCTCTGTCACAGCTACTCAGCTCTGCTGTTGTCATGCAGAATCAGCCACGGACAGTTTATAAGTGAATGAGCCTGACGATGTTCTAATAAACTTTACTTAAGGACACTGGAATTTGAACTTTGTATCATTTTCATGTGACCCCCAAATACAATTCGTTTGATTTTCTTGAACCATTTAAAAATATGAAACACAGTCTTAGCATGTGGGCTATGCAAAACAGACAGCTGGATAGATTTGGAACCCGGTCATAATTTGCCAACCACTGCTTGACATCCTGTCCAAGATCTGGAATTTTAAGATATGTTAAATGTTTCCACTCTACTGAGTATGAAATGATAAATTGTGAATTTAATTTGTACTCCTGATTAGTGGTGAAGTCAAGCATTTTATCGTGTTTATTAGCCATTAGGATTTTCTCTTCAATGATTTATCTCTTCATGGCTTTTTTCCCCCATGTTTTTTAAGGTTGTGGGTATTTTATTTATTGACTTACAGGAGTTCTTTCTATTTTCTGGCTGGTAACCCTTTGTTGCATGCTTTGTAAATGTTCTCAGTGTATTGTGGTTACGATTTCACTTTTGAAAGCAATCTTTTGATGAAAAGTTTTAAAATTGAAACTGAATGTATCCAAGTGATACTTACTTGACTGTGGAAAAAAAATTATATTTTTCATACACATTGAGAATGTGAAAGGTAACCACAAAAAGAAGATACCAGGACTTCCCTGGCAGGCCAGTAGTTAAGACTTCGCCTTCCAATGCAGAAGACGAGGGTTTGATCCCTGGTCAGGGAACTAAGACCCCACATGCCTCATGGCTAAAAAACCAGAAGATAAACAACAGAAGCAGTGGTGTAGCAAATTCAATAGACTTTAAAAATGGTCCACGTTATCAAACAAAACAAAATCAAAAGGAAGATACCACTTTCTGAAGTGGGAAGAGAGGAAATATTTCTCCATTGGGCAGAAGTAGAATGTTCATCACTTTTACTCCAGACTCTCTTCAATTCCACTCGTTTCCTTGAGGGGAAACAGTTTTTGCAAGCTGTAGTTCTCTAGTGAAGATAGTGTCTAAGTGCTGATTCGAACAGGGCTGCCTGAAGGCGTGCATCTGATCTTCATGAAACATGACTTGGCTTTCACAAGTTTGCAGGCTTCTCAATTCCAAGCCAGCTGACGTCTTTCAGAGAAAAAGGCCCTCCCACTTGCGTTAGTTAATTGACTCTGATGGACTCCTCTGGCTGCCTAAGTGGTTCTGGAACAGAGAGCACTGTTGTAATCTGAGGAACTTTCGAAAGTCACCCTGGCCAAGACAGCACACCCCCCGAGCCAGCGAGGAAAAAAGAAAGCTGTTGCAATGCTGGTCAGCAAAACAAGACTTGGCTGCCCGGAGCTTTGTTACTGAGTTCTTGCTCCTGTGAAGGCCTCTGGAGAGCTGGGCCCACTTGGAGCTGGGCTGCTATGTTTGACAGACGCCTCATGTCTCCTCAAACTAAGTGCCTTCTTCCTGGGGTAAGCTTGTGGGCAGGGAGGCAGGCCAGATGCACGGTGTGGTTGCAGGAAAACAGGGATGTACCGCCTTGTGGAGGAACTCAAGCAAAAATGACTTGGTGGCTTCGCTTTTCTTATCTAGCCAGAAATGTTGGCATTCACGGCGTGACTCCATCAGTGTCCATGGAGTGGAAGCCAGTAAGACTGGAATTTGGTTGTAAAAAGTGTTATCGTAGTGAGATCGATTTAGTAGCTGGGGAGAGAGAGGGAGGCGGAGAAATTTGGTGGAAAATGAAAATGCTTTTTCCAGCTGTAGGCAATCACTTGTCGCTTCAGGGACAGCCCAGCCACCGAGCTGTTTCTGAGGCTTTTCTATGTAAATCAGAATAATGTGACATCCTATGTGGTTGCAATTTAAGATTTGATTGCCGTTTGTCACATTAAAAGCTTTTTTTTTTTTGATGTAATGAAGTTCAAAAATGAGAGTCTAATGTTTAAAATACTTAAGCAGAGAGCTTTACCTCACACGGATGTGATATTTGGGTATTTGGATTTACTTTAGAACCTTAAAAGTAAAGAGCATATTATTACTAGTCCCCTTCCTGGAAAGTCTTTGGGAAAATAAATAATTCTAGAACCCAAATGTGAATTGCATCGTGTAAAATTCATAAGGTTACAGATATCTATGCAACAGGTCACGAAACTATCATTGTAGAATCAATGAAGTACAGCTTGTCAAAAAATTCTTTCCAGGTTACCGCTTTTGTTTCTAATTGTGCCAACCTGTGCTATATTTAATTTCACAGAGGGAAAAAAAATACTTGCAAAGAAATACCTGTAGTTTGAAAATCATTTGTTTGGGGTTGGAGCATACAGAAGTATAGCACAGGCAGTAAGATGCTTTACTTAACCTACTGGATTTCAGTGATCTTTTATTATGCTTCATTTTATTTTAAAAAATTTATTTTAGTGACATTTAGCTGATTTGCAGTGTTGTGTTAATTTCTGCTTTAGAGCCAAGCCAGTTTTATATACATATACACACACACAGACACATTCTTTTTCATATGCTTTTCCGTTATGGTTTATCACAGGATACTGAATATAGGTCCCTCTGCTATACAGTAGGACCTTGTTGTTTATCTATTACATACATATATGTATATATAAAATGTGTTTCACTTGAAATTTTCCAGAGACAGTTTTCCTTGCTTGTGTTGGCTCTCATTAGACTTTGTACACTTCAGTTATATTTCTTAGGCTCTGACATGGCTGGCAGTGTATACACTAATTATAAAGGATTAATAGGTGTTGGATACTTCAAGTTTTTGAGTTTTTCAGGTGCCACCCACGTTTAATTCAGATTGTTCAATACCTGTTTCTTTTGAAAGACATCTGGGATCATCATTTTCCATAAACTTGCCTGCTTTTTAAGAACATCACCAGATACTCAAAGCTGCTAAAGTAGTAGTTTCTGCCTAGGAATTCTGTTATAAATTCAAAAAATTACAGTCTATAACCCAAATTGCCAAGCATCAAAACTGCCAAATTTATTCCACTTATCATTTTGAATATATTCATCCATGAAATTGGGTGCAGAAAATATTATAGTTTTTAAAGTTGGAATGTCAGTCTATGTGATGCTAGAATAATTACTTGAATAATTTATGTTAGTTAACTTCATCTCTATCTTGAAGTCTTAGGGAGAATCTGCACAAGTACGTTTACCCTTTTAAGATGCCTCCTCTCTCCCAATCCTAGAGTTTTATTTCCTAACCCCTCATCACTCCTCATTTTAACTAACACTTGTGTTTGAATAGGGCTGATAAATACATGGATTTTTGTTTTAATGGTTAAAGATTTAAAGTAAATCTTTACAAAGACTTTAGAGGATTAAGAGGTATTAACTTCCAGTTACAAAATAAATAAGTCACAGGGATATAATAGCACAGGGAATTTAGTCAACATTTTATAATAACTTTGTATGGTGTGTAATATATAAATATATTGAATCACTGTGTTGTACACCTGAAACTAGTATAGTATTTTAAGTCAACTATACTTGAATAAGATCTTCCCAGGTGGCACAGCGGAGAATCTGCCTACCAAAGCAGGAGAATCTGCCTACCAAAGCAGGAGACACGGATTTGATCCCTGAGTCAGTAGGATCCCCTGGAGAGGGAAATGGCAACCCACTCCATTATTCTTGCCTTGGGAAACCCCATGGACAGAGGAGCCTGGTGGGCTACAGTCCATGGGGTAGCAAAGAGTTGGACATGACTTAGAGACTAAACAAAACTTGAATAAATAAAGACTTTATTCTGTTCCCATTTAACACTTTCAACTAGTCATTCCCAAAGTTCCCCAATGACAGAAACTTTTCTTTCAATTCATACAATAAAATAAATAGGAAAGGACTTTTAAATACATATATATGTATATGTATTATAAAATAATTTTGAGGATGTTGAATAAGCTCTGTGGCCTTTATTTTTCTTTTAATCAAGTATGACTTCAGTTTTTATATCACTTGTACATTCTGAAGTCACTGCAAATCCTAAATGCATAAAAAAGCACATTGGGAAATTATACATTTAGTACTCACCTTGCATTAAAATAAAATGAGTAAACCAGTGCAGTTTGGTAGAGGTAATTAATTTTTCATTGCCAAGGGCAAAAAATACGCCTCTGACTAGTATGAAGTATGCTTTTTATCTCTTTATGAATTCTGGTATTATTGCATTGTCAGTTTCCTTAACATAATATCCTTTATGACAGCAACATGTGCCATTACTTTTAGACCGAGATAGTCACTCCCTCTGTCTCCTTTCCTTCTTCCAAATAAAAATGATCTCTCAGATTTGTACAGGTCTTTCCATTTATTTAGTTCTGTTACCCATGATTTTAGCTTTATCTGACTGATGAAGAGCAAGTGTTTAGAACTCTACTCAATACTCTGAAATGACATACATGAGAAAAGAATCTGAAAAAGAGTGGGGATAAATATATGTATAAATTACTCACTTTACTGTATACCTGAAACTAATATAACATTGTTCATCAACTCAACTCCATTGTAACATAAAAATAAATTCGAAGGATTAAAATGAAAAGGAGCAAGTGTTTGTATACAGTGAGACCTGACTTTGGATACTGCAGTATCCCCTTAATAACTCTGTGATGTGGCAAGTTTTTTTTTATCTTCTCTGAGCCTTGGTTTCATTATCCATAAGAAAAAGATAGGTATAATAATATCTGTGTTTCTAGATATTTGTAAGAACTTTTTTTAATCTCAGGACATATAGACTGTTTAGCATAACACCTGCCATTATGAAGGGAATGCACATACTCACCTACATTTTTTTTCAGTGGCTAATAATAAAAGAATTTAGCTCTGAGATTCCAAACTATGATATAAGGAGAGTCAGCAAGGGAAAGTTAGGAGTTGTTTCTTGTTTACATATTAGAAAAAAAGAAAGATTAAAGTAAATAACAACCCTGTGAAATGAGACTCCTAAGTGGATCCAGTACCAGGGGGCTAAGGGGCCAAGTATAAACCCTCCCAAACTATATGCATATATTTGAGTCTATGTATAATATATGTCAACATCTCCTAGCATTGGAAGATTCTCCAAGTGATGCTCAGATTCCAAATGGTTCAATAACCAGAGCTCCTGAATGGAAATAAGCCCATGAGAATTAAAAAATATATTGAAAGATATTCTAGGAAGTCTCGTAATTTTTGAAGTTTTACTTTATCTTTTTATTTACCTTTATACTGTTAAGCACTTTTGAGGGAAGAAAGGAACCCTTGGATTCCCATATATTATAAAACTAACAGTGATCTAAGGGTACAGATTTCTGCACCATTTTTCAGGTATAATTTGTATTTAAATGGACGTATAATGTCAGAAAGTCTTGGAGGCTAGTATTTGTAAGGATTCTTTAAAGCAGCAGTCCTCGGGGACTGTTGAGGGAAACAAGGGACTGGTTTCATGGACGAGAATTTTTCCATGCACTTTGGGGGAACAGGATATGATGATTTGGGATTGAGTCTCATAAGGAGCATGCAACCTAGCTCCCTCACATGCACATTTTGCAGGAGAGTTTGAGCTCCTATCAGAATCCAATTTCCTTGAAGAGATCGCTGGTCTTTCCCATTCTATTGTTTTCCTCTATTTGTTTGCATTGCTCTGATTCATTGCACTGATCTGATAGAGGCAGAGCTCAGGAGGTAATGTGAGCGACGGGGAGCAGCTGTAAATACAGAGGAGTTTTACTCACTTGCCTGCTGCTCATCTCCTGCTGTGCAGCCTGGCTCCTAACAGGCAAGTACCAATCCCTGGCCTGGGGTTGGGAAAACCACCCCCCACCACCAGTTTAAAGGATGAACATAATGTGTGGTTTGCCACCTAGAGATGCCAAGATGTTTAATCACATCTTACCCCCATAAAACAATGTGTGAAAATAAAAATTTTCTGCAATCCTAAAGGGATTTGCCATGTTACTTTTGTTGTTAAAACCAAAAACCCTTGTAAAGGAGCTTTCCATGTCAAAATAATTAGAAATTATTAGAATTAAAAATAGAAGAAATATTAAAGGAAATGTGCATAGGAACACGCCAGAATCTCACTGCTTTGGGTCAAATATTTTTCTTCTGTCCAATCACATCCCATTCCTTTTCCACAGGCATACATGTGTTTTTAGTTGGAGCTACGGTGCATAGACTTCAGGATTCTGCCTTTTGCCTTCAGCTGTATCTTGTCATCATTTTTGGGACAGGGCTCACTGCACTGGGTCCCATGAGTTTTGTCTAGTTGCGGCACATGTGTCTGTCTAGTTGCAGTGTGCAGCCCAGCAGCTTGTGGGATCTTAGCTCCCCAGCCAGGGGTTGAACCCATGTCCCCTGCATTGGAAGGTGGATTCTCAGCCACTGGACCACCAGGGAAGTCCCTGTCATCACTTTTTAATCACATAATGATACAGCCTTGTTTGGATTTATTAATGCCTTAACTCTTCCAAATAGAGTGGTCAATTATTGTTAGTTAATTTTAGTTAATTCCATAATTTCTCTTTTATGGATAAATAAATCTGTCACACCAATTTTGAGCATATGGTTTTCAGCAAATAACTTGTCTGAGATAAATTCTCAGATGTGGAATTATTTGCACAGTGAGTGGGTTTGAATGTTCTTATGTCTCTGTCTATAATCATTCTTTTCAAAATGATTCTATCAGTTGACAGTGAAAGCATAATGTTATTAATATGCTAATTTTGCCACCATACATCCCACATTAGGTGTTAATAATTGCCCTCAGATGTAAATAATTATATAGCATATCACTTTAATTTCTGTTTAGGAGGTTAACAAGCAAAGCTGTATATTAATCAGAAACTTGTATATTCTTTGCATCTCTGTGTAAATTATTTTATTAGATTTCCTGTGTTTAGATTGCAGTATCAGTTTTATTTGTTACATAGTAAGAGTAGCTCTGTAAAAAATAAACTATTAGTTTTTCCATATCCAATCTCACCTATCAAAATATTTCCTTTCATAAAAGCTAATTGGATATTTGTGAGAACCTCCTCATATCACTGGAGGGTACATTAGCGCCAGACAATAGAGTATTAATTTGATTAGAGATTGACACTAGGCCAGTCAAAGGGTTAAAACTTCATTTTGGAAAGTAGAATACAAAGCTTTTGACTTTATTCAGATATCTTATTTTGTGCAGTGGTCAAAAACTAGTATACAAATAAGAAAATAACAACGTCTGACTTAAGTTGTAGTTCATATGAAAAGTGTATTCTGTCTCACCTCAAGGGTCATAGATTTTGCATTTATGACAGCAAGTCCAATAGACTGTCAAGTTGTTGCTGATTTTGTTGACTTTGAGGAAAATGCACAACATAAGAGATGTGAGTTTATTTGGGGACCTTACTGAGAACTGTAGCCTGGGAGACAGCTTCTCAGTAGCTCTGAGGAAACTACTCTGAAGAGATACAGGAAAAGCTGGTTTCTATATGATTTTTGGCTTGAGGATACAGGCAGTTAAGTATACATCTTGGTAAAAGATTACTTCTGGTCACAAAGAACAGGGATCTCCAGTTAATGACTTTAGCACTTTGCTCTGCATGGGAAGATGCAGGAATCTGGGTTCAATAAAATCCCTCCTGAAATGTGTGTGTGTTAGTCGATCGGTCGTGTCCGACTCTTTGTGACCTCATGGACTGTAGCCCGCCAGGCTCCGCTGTTCATGGGATTTCTCAGGCAAGGATACTGGAGCGGTGTGCCATTTCCTCCTCCAGGGGAGCTTCCCAACCCAAAGATCGAACCTCTGTCTATGGGATTTCCTAGGCAAGAATACTGGAGTGGGTTGCCATTTCCTCCTCCAGGGGATCTTCCTGATCCAAGGATCAAACCTGGTCTCTTGCATTCAGGCAGATTCTTTACCATCTGAGCCACCAGGGAATCCCCATACACCTAACTACCTAAGGGGCCTGTTTTTCCAAAACACATGGGGCCTCACCCTTTTTCTCAGCATGAGTTCTTCTCAGGGTGCACCATCAGGCAGCAGCTGCAGCAGCTAATGTCCTTCTAGAACTGGGTGGTTAGCAGTGCCCTTTGCTTTCTGTGTTTGCACATCAGGGCTGTCACGGCTCTGGACCCTGCACCCTTATAGTTTCCTGCTTGGCTCCCCCTTCCAGTGGCCATTCAGGGCCTGTCTCTCCCTCTCCCCTAGGGTTAGAGAACTGGAATTCTCTATACGCTTTCCTGCTAAGGGACACGCCATCATCTTGACCTTAATATTATCTGATGTTCCTTGTGGACCTCACAAACATTACTTACATGTCTTTATATTTTTCTTGAGGTATAGTTGATTTATAATGCCGTATTAATTTCTGCCCTGCAACAAAGAGATTCAGCTATACACATGTATACATTGTTTTTTATATTCTTTTCCATTATGGTTTATCCCAGGATATTGAATATAGTTATATAGTTCCCTGTGCTACATAGTAGGACCTTGTTGTTTATCCATTCTATGTATAAAAGCTTACGTATACTAACCCCAATCTCCCGCTCCATCTTGACGACCTACCCTCGGCAACCCTAAGTCTGTTCTCTGTGTTTGTGAGTCTGTTTGTGTTTCATACCTAGGTTCATTTGTGTCATATTTTAAATTCCATATATAAGCGATATCATATGGTATTTCTTTCTGACTTATTTCACGTAGTATGATAATCTCTAGTTGCATCTCTGTTGCTGCAAATTGCATTTCATTCTTTTATGGCTGAGTAGTATTCCTTTAAAATGTATATATACATCTGATACCATATCTTTATTCATTCATCTGTTGATGGACATTTAGTTTGTTTCCTTTACTTGGCTATTGTGAATAGTGCTGCTATGAACATAGGGGTACATGTACCTTTTTGAATTATAATTTTGTCAGTTGCTCAGCTGTGTGTATTACTATGACCCCATGGACTGTAGCCTTCCAGGCTCCTTACATGCCTTTAAATCTTTGTCCAATTATGTAGCAGTTTCGTTACCTGTTAGTCGCATTTGAGACATCAGAAAAGAGAAAAATCTGATCCCTTTAATCATATCTAAGATGCTCATTGTGCAATCAGTATGCAAAGTAGATCTGCCACAGTCCAGAAGGTTCCCCACACTCTGATACCAGTGCTTCCTTTACAAAGTTAGTGTTGTACCATCCTGGGTCTCCTAATCTTACTCAAAAACAGAAAATGGCTTTGATTTGAGAATACAGTGGGAAGCTCAGTGCACTGAAATGAGTAGAACAAGAGTATTCTTGATGGTAACTGGTTTCTTGATTTGGGAGCAGTTGATTTACATCTCCAGGCTCACTTTATCACCTATAAAATTAAAGTCATCATTCTTATCTCTCCATCTGCTCAACATGAGAGCCTCTGACAGCCCATCAGCAGTGATGCAAGATTCTTAAAGCATCTCAGAACAGCTGTTTATTAGTTTTGTCTTTCTTTTGAAGCCCTAGCCATTGTTTAAAGAATGTACTTTCCATATCAGTATGTATTCAGTCAAGTATTTTAACCTCGGGTCTTTTTATTTTCTTTCCTTTTATTTTTTTTGGGGGGGAGGTGCCTTTTTGGGTCTCTCCTGTCTTGGTACTAACATACATGTTTCTACAGCTTGAAACCTGATGAGCCCAAGATCCTTCCTGGGCTTGAGTCAAGGTTTGTGACCATCTTCATTACTTAGGTTAATAAGCTTTTATTTGGTTGCTAAGTTGTGCTCGACTCTTTTGCGACCCTGTAAACTGTAGCCTGCCAGGTTCCTCTGACAATGGGATTTCCCAGTCAGGAATACTGGGGTGGGTTGCCATTTCCTTCTCCAGGGGATCTTCCTGACCCAGGGATCAAACCCGCATCTCCTGAATCAACAGGCAAATTCTTTACCACTGAGCCACCAAGGAAACCCTAATAATAAGCTTCAGTGCTCACTAAAAATGGATACATGAGTAGAACTTTTCAAGACCAAGTTCCACATGAGCAAGTTCTGTACATCTTTCACCACTCTACTTCCAAGGATTTTACAATAGGGTCCATGGTAGGCTGTGAATAATTAATGCTAATTTGATGTTTGGGATCTTTTAAAAAGAAGTTTGCTTATGCACTTAAATATAGATGTATGAAAAAGAAGTAACTTCATGATGGTGACAGAAATACCAGTCACATGCAAGTGATATGTGTTGACTATGAGCCAGGTAAACTTAAACGTGATCTCTATTGTTGGAGAAATTAGTATTTATTCAGATAACGTAACAAAAGAAAAAATGTGTATGCCACATGCAAATACTGAGGAATAAAGAAATATAGATCTCTAGAATATAAGTCGCACAGATGTTTAGAGAATTCTCAGGGTAAAAGATTGGTTGAAAATTCAGAAGTTATGGAATTCAGTTCAGCATAACCACCATGGAACAATAAGTTTGTCATCCATCCCTTTAATAGGATTTAGCTAAATTATGTATGTTTTTCACTGTAAGGTAGAATGTGATGATCTGAGATGATGACGTGGCTGAAACTGAGCTCAGTAAAAGTTTCTGTTTTAAAGAGATTTCCTACCTTTTCTGTCTGTTTTGTCTTTCATAGGAAGGGTAGGGATTTACAGGCCATTGTGGAAAAGTGTGACAGGATTCAGAGTTCCCCTGAGAGCCATCACTTGACTGCTTCTACATGACTTTTTAAGAGATGTGATACCATAGCTGGAATGGGTCATTGGTGGAAACACTGAGGGTTGTTTGTTTAGAGGCCCAGGAAGGACAGTTGTCAGGGAACTCTGTGTTCATAAGAGATAATAAGAAATAATTTGTGTGAATGATAAATGTTCCCCATTCCTGATGCACTGTCTGCTCTTGGGTTGAGAAAATATATATTTTATTTATGTATTTTATATTTGGTTTGTGTTCGTTACTGCATGCCAGTTTTCTCTAATTGCAGTGAGCGGGAACTACTTTCCACTTGCGGTATGCGGGCTTCTCGTTGCAGTGGCTTCTCTTGTTATAGAGCGCGGGTTTCCGAGCACAGGCTCAGTAGCTGTGGCACACAGGCTTTGTTGCTCTGAGGCATGTGGAATCTTCCCAGACCAGGGATCGAACCTGTGTCCCCTGCATTGGTAGGCAGGTTCCTATCCACTGCTCCACCAGGGGCAGAACATATGTATTAGTTTAATTTCTACAGCCAAATGAGAGTACCTGCCTTCCTGGGACTGTTTTTCATTCTAGCAGCATCCACTTAGCACTCATATTGCCATTAAAGTCAAAAACAGTATCCTATGGAAAAGCAGTCAGTCACAAAAGAGCAGATACTGTATGCTTTCATTTATAAGAGGTACCTGAAATAGATTCATAGAGATACAGAGTGCAAACAGTGGTTGCCAGGAGCTGCAGGAAATAGAAAATGGGGGGCTAGTGTCTAAGGGGGACAGGGTTTCCATTTGAGATGATGAAAACAGTTCTACAGATGGATGGTTGTGACAGTTGCCTAACAGTATGAAAAGACATCATGCCATTGAACTGTACATTGAAAAATAGCTAAAATGGCAAATTGTATGTTGTCTTTTAGTACAATTTTTTAAATGCATTTTAGGGACTTCCCTAGCAGTCCAGTGGTTAAGACTTCGCCTTCCAGCACAGGGGGTGTGGGTTCTATCCCTGGTTGGGGAGCTAAGATCCCACATACCCCTAGGCCAAAAAACAAAACATAGAACAGAAGCAATATTATGAACAAATTCAATAAAGATTTTTAAAATGGTCCACATCAAAAAATGATCTTTAAAAAAATAAAAAACCAAAATGCAATTTTAAAGAAATTTGTTAGTGTGCATGTATGTTACATGAAGCCAAATACTTTCTAGGTATTATCTTATTTAATCTTCATAGCAGCTCAGTGATGGAGACACATTATCATCTCAGATGAAGAATCTGAGCACAGCCAGCAATGTCTCAAGCCTAGGTCCATGCAGAGGATAGTGATGGAAACAGAGATCATAGCCCAGTGGTTAGCCTGCTGCACGTGTGCATACATGCACACCCACACACATGCACGGCTTCCTTTTTTTTCTCCCCCAGATAATTGCACTCTATGTGCTCAAGCTGATACAACTACTGTTGCCTTCATTTAGGAATAGGGATCCAAGTTCATGGGCTTCTCCTTGACATTTGAGCCTTGAAAGTCCTGTAGCAGGTACCCCCCCACCCCCACCCTCCAGGAGTTAACCAGGCCCTAAAGGCTCTTCCAGCAACAAAACCCAAGGCCAGTTGCATCCTGGATTATTAGGCAGAATCCATGAAAACTACCTAGCTGGCTTACTAAAAAGATCATCTCAAAATTCACTTGTGTTTCAAAAAACCCTCTCTAAACAAGCCACTTTTTTTTAACTTTTTATTTTGTGTTGGAGTATAGCCAATTAACAGTGTTGCGATAGTTTCAGGTGAACAGAGAAAGGGCTCAGCCATACATATACATGTATCCATTCTCCCCCAAACTCCCCTCTCATCCAGGTTGCCAGAGAACATGGAGCAGAGTTCCATGTGCCATCCCATAGGTCTTTGTTGGTTATCCATTTTAAATGGAGCAGTGTGTACATGTCCATCCCAAACTCCCTAACTATCCCTTCCCCCGGCAAGTTCGTTTTCTAGTTCTGAGTCCTTCTGTTTTGTAAGCTCGTTTGTATCATTTCTTTTTAGATTCCAGATACAAAGGATACCGTGCAATATTTCTCCTCCTCTCTCTGACTTACTTCACTCAGTATGATACTCTCTAGATCAGTCCTTGTTGCTGCAAATGGCATTATTTTGTTCTTTTTAATGGCTGAGTAATATTTCACTGTACCTATGTACCACATCTTCTTTATCCAGTCCTCTGTCAGTGGACATTTAGCTTGCTTCCATGTCTTGAAACAAGCCACTTTGAATAACATGTTTTTTCCCCTGTCTTCTAGACTGGTCTGTTGAACATTAAAAAAAAAAAAAAAAAAAACTTTTTTTTTCCTTATCTTAATGTCCCAGCTACTTTTCAGGGGAAAAAAAAAAATAGGCACAAAGACTTATTCCTATAAAGGAATAAATGTAAAAGCCAAATAAGGATATTTTCATAAAAATGTATATATACCTTTGTTTCTCTTCTTTTTTTCATTGCTAAAATCTGTATTTCTAACCAGATTTCACTTAGGTGTTTTTGTGGTTCATTTTTGTTTTGATTTGTTTCTTTTGCAATTACTGGCTTTGAACCAGGTATATTCAATACCCCATCATTCTTTTGAATTACAGATTAGAAGACAATTCAGTGATAAAATTAGTTTTATAAAATAAGGAATAAAGTGCTTAGAGGAACTAAACTGAGTTAGAGATCTTTGCTGATTCTGCTACCTACTAACTGTTGCCTCTTTACATTTGTTTGTTTGTTTTTTTGGCCACACTGTGGCATGAGGAATCTTAGTTGCCAACCAGGGATCAAACCTGTGCCCCCTGCATTGGGAGCATGGATTGTTAAACACTGGACTGCCAGGGAAGTCCCATCTACCAGTGTTTTTTAATTGGGCAAGATGACGAAATTGAAGGCTACATTCAAAGATTAGGGTGTCTTTCAAAATCTTGCTGGGAACACAGGCTATTTCATTGTGCCCATTTTCTACCTTTTTCTTTCTACCATGGAAAACCAGATGGTCCATAGCAGCTGAGAGAAATCATTGCCAACCCAGCATATTTGCATAATTTTCTCTCTGCCCTTAATCTGGAACAAAGGAAACAAAATAATAGGCCATGATAATGAAGTAAATCAAGTTCTTAATTACAGAATTAGGAAACGTTTTAACAGCATTTAAGATTGCCTGCTCATGTTCCTTTCAAAGTCCTCGAGTCCCTTGTAAAATGTGATTTCCATTCCAAGGTTTTTCCTGATGAGTTCATCAATTCAGCAAGGCAGAATGCTGACAGTTTTTCACAAACCTGAGAAAAATAATTATGGCATTTAAGATACAGAAATAGACACGCAAAAGTTCAGATCCTCACCCCTCTTGATGCTCTCTCAAGGCCAGTTCAGTTTCTCCTAATAAGGCGTTTGACCTGCTTGCCAAGCTCTGACAGATGATGTTTTTTACAGGTCTGTTCTTTCAGTGTATTCAGTGCAAGGCCTGAGCTGAACAGGCTAGATGAGCCTTATTCACTGAAGGGGAATTCAGCCTAAAAGGATGTTTTAGCACCCAAGTCAACCTCATTAGACTTCGTTCTTACCCTTAGGAAAGATAATGCCTCTTTATTTCGAATGCATGTGTTCCTTCCAGTGGCAACAACACATCAAAAAGATCATACATCATGATCAAGTAGGCTTTATCCCAGGGATGCAAGGATTCTTCAATATTCGTAAATCGATCAATGTAATACACCACATTAACAAATTAAAAAATAAAAATCACATGATTATCTCAATAGATGCAGAGAAAGCCTTTGACAAAATTCAACATCCATTTATGATAAAAACCCTCCAAAAAGCAGGAATAGAAGGAACATACCTCAACATAATAAAAGCTATATATGACAAACCCACAGCAAACATTATCCTCAAAGAAGAGAGGTGACTTTTATACATCATGTCCCATTACCGGGCTCCTCTGTAGGGAAGCAGGGAAAACATGGCATCTGGGGCTGTTAATTCTTAACAACACCAGGAGGATGTAATTGCTTTATCACAGGGGACCATGAAGATAGCACATGTCAACACCGTACGAATGCTCTTAGGTTATGGAATCTGGTCAGTGACTTAGGTTATCGTGGACACGTACTGAAATAGACAACAGTCGGATTGATAAATTGTGAAAGAGAAGCCAGTAACAGTCAGCAAATGATAAGCAAGTACATGGCTTAAAAACATTCCTGGCGTTTCATTTATCAGAGTTCTTACTTGGGTTTGCTCCCTGCTTGTTGCTTTGAAAGAGTTTCTCTTAATTATACTCACCATTATTTTCTAAGTGAAAGTGAAAGTTGCTCAGTCGTGTCTGACTCTTTGCAACCCATGGACTATACAGTCCATGGGATTCTGAAGGCCAGAATACTGGAGTGGGTAGCCTTTCCCTTCTCCTGGGGATCTTCCCAACCCAGGGATTGAACCAGGATCTCCTGCATTGAAGGCAGATTATTTACCAACTGAGATATCAGGGAAGCCCAAGTATGTACTTAATTGTCATATGAATGACAAGGGAAAACAAGGCTTAGTCGCAGACCTGTGTTTCACATCAGAAAGGAACTATTTCTTCGTATCATTTCATAGCTGTTTTTTAAGGGAGGGTGTTTACATGTAAGATTTAATAGCATTTGAAGTGATTGGCTAGTATACTGGATTTTCTCATCTTCTGAGCAAAAAGAGGAACATGTCCATTTGTATCAGTAAAATCTGTGAATGGAATGTGAGAATGGGGACATACTGTTTTCTTTTTTAAATTTTGTAATTTTAAAGAATTTATTGTTTATTTGTTTGGTTCCATTGGGTCTTTAGTTGCATCATGCAGAAATCTTTCACTGTGGCACAAGGACTTTCCAGTTTCAACATGTGGGCTTATTTGCCCTGTGCCATGTGGTATCTTAGTTCCCTGACCAGTGATCAAACCCATGTCCCCTGCATTGCAAGGTGGATTCTTAACCACTGGACCACCAGAGAAGTCCGTCTGAGGGCTCATTTTGAATCTATCAAACGTAGGATGTCATCTCTAGTAAAGCTGTAAATTACAGTGATATATTTTAAAAGGTTATTTTTCTTATTCATGAAATGTTTTAAGATGTTCTGTAGCAGGAAAATGTGATCTGTTCAGTAAGAAAAAAATAATGAAAGAGAAAAATCTTCTTGTAATTTTTTTTAGAGAAATATGATTCCTCAACAGTAATATGGCTGACACTTTGATTCTGGATGATCTTACATTTTTAAAAATAGCTTTGGACTTCAAAAACTTTATGATTCTGTAGGAAATCTCTATTTTTATATACTTAGAAAAATCTTTTGTTAAAGGCATGACGCTTCTCAGATGTTTTTCACTCAATAATTTTATGCTATGAACTATGTAAGCATTTCTTCTCTTGACAGTTGACTGATCTGTGTTGATTCAGTACTAGGTCCACATCAAAGTAAAATGAATCGCAAAGACATTGAAAACTAATTAAAGGGAAAAGAAAGCAAATGCTTCATGAGAGAGCATGTACTATTCCAGGAATTATGAACTATTGACATTTCTTTCTGAGAGTATGAATTTAGATTTCCAGTCTAGTTTTTAAAAAAATTCCCTGTACTGCTCTGTGGGAGTTGCTGGTTTTACGTTAATCATATCTATCTTAGACTGTCTGTTTAGTCTATTCACTCTGACAACAACCATTATCTATTTCTTTGCCCAAAGGCATGATCATGAAATATGACGAGCAAAGTTTTATTCCTACAATAAACAGTAAATCTTTCCAGTTATTGGTCAAACTGTCAGTATTGCAGTTATTATTTTGAAAACTTTTGATATTTATTAATACCAGCAAGTGGCTGGTAGCTTGATGAGAACTTGATTAGCATTAGGCCAGAATTTATGTTTCATTAAAAAAAAAAAGGAATAGGCCTTAATTAGATGAGTGACATTGAACACATTCCCCAGTGTCTCTGACAGTCAGTTGCCTCCTCTTTGCAATAAGAAATAATACAAGCCTTCTTGACCTCAAGAATCAAATATATGTGAAAATCTTGAATACAGTAAAGCACAAGCTTCCTGCCTGGCAATTTGACCTCTCTTGGGAACAGTTCCTTCCATAAAGTCCCATGAGAACTTCCACTGTGCCTGGTCCCAACCCACTGTTCACCCTCCGCCCCTTCTGTCTCTCCATCACTTTTTAAAAAATAATTTTATTTATTTTTGGCTGCACTGGATTTTTGTAGCTTTGCATGGGCTTTCTCTAGTTGCAGGGAACAGAAACTGCTCTCTAGTTGTGATGGCACAGGCTTCTCACTGCAGTGGCCTCTCTTGGGAAGCACAGGCTCTAGAACACACAGGCTTGTGTAGTCTCAGCATGCAGGCTCAATATTTGCAGCTCCCGGACTCCAGAGCAGACTCGGCATTTGCGCTTGGGCCTAGTTACTCCAAGGCATGTGGAACCTTGTCTGACCAGGGATTGAACTCATGTCTCCTGCATTGGCAGGCTGATTTTTATCCTCTGTGCCACCATGGAAGTCCTCCCTCCACCACTTTGCTACGCCCTTGAAGAGGCCAAAAAGCTGGTGAAAGAGTCCTCAGGAGATGAAAATGGCGATGCCGCCAAGACGGTTATAATGGGCCTGAAGGAGGTAGAAGAGTATAAGTGAGCAGGCAGTTGTGTTGGGTGCTGTGCTGTGCTTAGTTGCCCAGTCGTGTCCTCTGTCAGCAATATTTGTATTTTGCTGACGCTGTTCATGTTTGTTTGTTTGTTTTGCAATTAGGACTCTGGAGAAGAGGAGGCCATCTTTAGAACTGTCTCAGGACACAGTGGGGCCAAAGGCCCAAGAGCAGAAGAATGAATGGGGTAGTTAGGAGAAGTAAGTGGAGGCAAACAAGAGGACGGAGCTTCTCTCATTCTAAACCTAAGTTAACTCTCTACATAATCTATGGTGGATTGGCAGGGGTTCAGAGAATGAAAACATAACACAACCCATTAGAACCCCTTGTGCTTGCTTTCTTCAGAAGTCACTTCTGAAGGGAAGATGTTACCGTGTATCAGGGTGCTTAACATGATACTTCTAACACCTCATGGGAGTTTCTCGATTTTGGGGTTCTAGATAAAGGAATTTCCTTTTGTAAATCTTACTTGTAGCTTTTCATTTCTAGGTAGGAATCTCCTTAGAAAAGTCAGGAGTCATGTCCTCTTCAGTCGTGTCTGACTCTTTGTGACCCTGTGGGCTGTGTAGCCCACCAGGCTCCTCTGTCCATGGGTTGCTTCAGGCAAGAGTACTAGAGTGGATTGCTGTTTCCTTCTCCAGGGGATCTTCCAGACCCAGGGATTGTACCCATGTCTCTTATGTCTCCTGCATTGGCAGATGGGTTCTTTACCACTAGCGCCACCTGGGAAGCTCTTAGAAAAGTCATTTAGATTTTTTTTTTAAGTTTTTAAAAACCAGAGTTTCCATATGTCACTCACCATTGGGTGTTAATTTTACATATAATTTGTTCTCGGGATAAGTGGTATCACACGAATGATTGAAAAAATCCAGGCGACATTTATTCAAGTGTGATTTAATTTCTTTTTATACTATGGCAAAGGCTCTGCTCAAGCCAAGCGCTGTAGTTGTAATCAGAGTATCTGGTGTGAACTCCACTGATGAGGCTCCCTGAGTTTCATCTGATCTTTTTCTTTTTCCTGAAAAGAAATATTGGGGGGGTGGATCTTAATAACTCATTAAACCTCTGGCCACCTTTTCTCTTTTTTCATTTGTAAATTGTTTGGAGATCTACTTTGCTGGCATAATCTATGACTAAAATTGCCAGTCCCCTTTAAGAAGCCACCTCCCCTGACCCCCAAAAGTAGATGTCAGTTTCAAATGATGTTTGGACAGGATTACAACTCATGTTCTTCCTTTTTTTAATTTATTTATTTTTAATTGAAGGATAATAGCTTTACAATGTTGTGTTGGTTTCTGCCCTACAACAACGTGAATCAGCCATAAGTATACTTATATCCCCTCCCTCTTGAATCTCTCTCCCATCCTCTACTATCCCACCTCATCACAGGGCACTGAGCTGAGCTCCCTGTGCTTTATGTTTCAGTGCTACTTCATATTCTTAAACTGGCGTGTTTCTTGGCCAAAACTCTTGAATTTTAAATATTATTCTCTGAATTCTTCTGGTGTGAAAATTGACTTTTATGCTTTCTGCCTTTGTGAGTGGCACTTAAGAGCCCAGGGTTGTAAATGTGAGTCTCCAGCACAAAAGGCAAACTAAACTCTTAGGTATGCAAAGTGAGCCGTCAGTTCTGGAACAGGGTCTAATGCTGGGAGTAACAGCATCCCAGGAACGTGAAGTAGCACAATGCTATCGCAGGATAGGCACTCAGGAAAGATTTATTATGTTAATAAATTGATGGTGAGTCAACACTGGAAGAATAAGGGAATGAAAATTGAAATGACTTTGACATCAGCTCTTCAAACAACCTCAGAAATAGGTGGTATTTCTTTTTCTCTGTTGTATCGAGAAGGAAACTGAAGCTCAAAGACTCTGGTTTTTTAAACAAATATTTACTGTGTGTTTATGATTAGTTATTTATCCCTATAAGAGTCATGGGAAATGAGTCTGTATTTTACAGATAGGGAAACTGAGGTTCAGAAGTTTTAAGTGATGGCTTTGGTATGGAGCTAATATATGAAGGGGCAGGGCAGGACTCAAGGAAGGCGACTTCAGAGATCTTCCCGTTGAACTACAAGGCACCTCAGGTGTCAAGTCAGGGCCCTGCTGGGTACAGAGCTAGCACATAACAGACCAAAGTTGTCAAATTTCAAAACCCACATTGTTTCCACTTTCCTGTTCAAAACCCAGTGAATCCTCTACTAGTTGTAGTAAGGAGCCATGAATGTTTTCTAATCATCAGAGCCAAGGGCTGTGGTCCACCATCCTCACACCTCTTAATCTTCCTTTTCAGCCTCAAGCTCAGTCTCTTTCATCAAGTTCTGTTTTGTCTTGCCTTCTCCTTCTCTGAGAATGACTTCTCTCTCTTGGCTGGCTTTTCCCTTGTGGACTTAAAAAGTATTCATAACCTAGAAGTTGAGAGTTGTGTTTCACTCAGTGGGAATTTTTAGGACTTCAAGCCTGGGAGACAGCATCTTACGTAACTCTGAGACAACTGCCCCCAGGAAGTAAGGGGAAGGAACCATGTTATGATAGAAGTTACGCAACAAAGGGCAGATAGTTGGAACATCAAAAGATTATTGTTACTTAAAGAAAACCACATATCCCAAGTTAAGGAATTTAGCACTTTTCTGTGCCTGGGAAATGAAATTAAAAGACGTTTGCTCCTTGAAAGAAAAGCTATGACAAACCTAGGCAGCGTATTAAAAAGCAGAAACATGACTTTGCCAACAAAGATCCATATAGTCAAAGCTATGGTTTTTCCAGTAGTCATGGATGTGAAAGTCGAACCATCAAGAAGGCTTAACATTGAAGAATTCACACAGTTCTTAAACTGTAGTGTTGGAGAAGACTCTTGAGAGTCCTTCGGACAGCAGGGAGATCAAACCAATCAATCTTAAAGGAAATCAACCCTGAATAGGAAGGACTGATGCTGAAGCGCCAGTACTTTGGCCACCTGATGCAAAGAGACGACTCATTGGAGAAGATCATGATGCTGGGAAAGATTGAAGGCAGAAGGGGACTACAGAGGATGAGATGGTTGGATGGTATCACCATCTCAATAGACATGAGTCTGAGTAAACTCAGAGATAGTTAAGTACAGGGAAGCCTGGCGTGCTGTAAGCCATGGGGTCACAAAGAGTCGTACAAGACCGAGTGACTGTCAACAATAGAAACAAGGCATGGGAAAATGCAGGGGTCTGGGCTGACTGAAATCATTCCTTTGACAGGCACCTCAGCTATCCGGGGCCAGTATCTTGTGTTTTTACATCCTGAGTTCCCTCAGGACCCACTGTCAGGAGTGGCTGCAGTCTGATGGCTGTTAGATGGCTGGCATTCTTTTCCTTCCTGAGTTTCCTCAGGTTCACCACTCACGTTGGAGGGCTATAATTGCTGATGTCTGTGACAATATTGTATACTGAAATGGCAGGAAATCCTCCATTTCTCACCCCACATCTACTAAAAGTGAGTGCTCTCTGTCTCTTGTACTCCCTGGATTCAACCATCACCTTTACATAGCCAACCTTGAATAAAACCTAAAAAAAATATCCAGTCATATAAGTGCAGTGGCTTGCTCTACATCTCTCCATGGCTGCTCCACCAGTGCTAGCATGCTTGAGTAAAATTCTTAATTGTTCTTTTCCAATAACCTCCCCTGAGTGCAAGATGCATAAGCTTAGGAACCATCCGAAACCAGCTCAATTTCTAACATCTGTATTATCATCATCACATATTTATACAAGTCTAGATCAGCTTCATTAATACTGAATGGTCAGTTTATCTGATTGATGGTTGTTCACCTATGATTTAAGTCTCTTTTAAGAGTTGTTCGATATCCATCTAGTTATCCTTTTCTTTTTAGCCATCTTTTTTACTTGGAAAGACTTAAAGATGTTTGTCTAAAAAAAAAAAATTTCAGCTTAATTTGTATTTCAGAATAGTAATGACCCATTTAGCACTGTGGGTATTTTTGTCTTGAAAAACTACTTAAAAGATGTTTATCTGAAGACCTTTTCTTCCAAATGTTTTGTTTGTAGTAATAAATACTTGTAAAATTCATCAAACTTTGACTAGTTTTATCTAATTATTTCTTTATATTGGTGATGACTGTTTCCTCCTTGTTTCTTTTCCTGTAAGTGATTTATATGAAGGTTCACTTTAGAACCTTAACACAGAAGTAGCCTTAGGGAAATTGATTTTAAATTCTTTGTTAATTTTTTAAAGTAATTTTTATTGAATTATGGTTGCTTTTCTATGCTGTGCAAGTTTCTGCTGTACAGCAAAGAATATTGGCTGTGCTGCTGCTGCTAAGTCACTTCAGTCATGACCGACTCTGTTCGACCCCCATAGACGGCAGCCCATTGGCTATATGTTTATTTATATCCACTCTTTTTTGGATTTCCTTCCCAATTAGGTCACCACAGAGTGTAAGTAGAGTTCCTTGGGCTATATAGTGGGTTCTCATTAGTTAGTTATGTTATACATAGTATCAAGAGTGTATATATGTCAATCCTAATCTCCCAATTCATCCCACCCTCCTTCCTCCCCTTGGCATCCATGTGTTTTTGATACAGCCACTATGGAGAACAGTGTGGAAGTTCCTTAGAAAACTAGAAATAGAACTACCATATGACCCAGCAGTCCTACTCCTAGGCATATACCCAGAGAAAACCATGATTCAAAAAGATATATGCACTCCAGTATTCATTGCAGCACTATTTATAATAGACAAGACATGGAAGAAGCCAAAATCCTTTTTTTAAATTGAGATATATTTGACATATAACTTGACATTAGTTTCAAGTATACAGTGTAGCAATTACATAAAAATATGTTATGAAATGACTACCAAGATAAGTCTAGTTAACATCCATCACCACACATAGTAAGAGTTTTTTTGCTTGTGATAAGAATTTTTTAGATCTACTTTTTTTTTTTTAATTTTCTTTACTTTATTGTGTTGGTTTTGCCATACAATGACATGAAACCGCCATGGGTTTACACATGCTCCCCCTCCAGAACCCCCCTCCCTCCTCCCTCCCGATTCCCTCCCCCAGGAAATCTCGGTGCACCAGCCCCGAGCATCAATCCTGGGCTGGCTATTGATTTTACATATGATAATTAACATGTTTCAATGCCATTCTCCCATATCATCCCACCCTTGCCCTCATCCACAGAGTCCACGAGTCTGTTCTATACATCTGCGTTCCGTTTGCTGTCTCGCATGCAGGGTTCTCGCTGCCATCTTTCTAAATTCCATATATATGCGTTAGTATACTGTATTGTTTTTCTTTCTGGCTTACTTCACTCTGGATAATAGGCTCCAGTTCCGTCCACCTGAGTAGAACTGATTCAAATGAATTTTTTTTTAATGCTGAGTAATAATTCCATTGTGTATATGTACCACAGCTTTCTTATCCATTCGTCAGTTGATGGGCATCTAGGTTGCTTCCATGTCCTGGCTATTGTAAACAATGCGGCGATGAACATTGGGGTACATGTGTCTCTTTCAATTCTGGTTTCCTCTGTGTGTATGCCCAGCAGTGGGATTGCTGGGTCATATGGCAGTTCTATTTGCAGTTTTTTAAGGAATCTCCACACTGTTTTCCATAGTGGCTGTACTAGTTTGCATTCCCACCAACAGTGTAAGAGGGTTCCCTTTTCTCCACATCTTCTCCAGCATTTATTGCTTGTAGATTTTTGGATGGCAGCCATTCTGACTGGTGTAAAGTGGTACCTCATTGTGGTTTTGATTTGCATTTCTCTGATAATGAGTGATGTTGAGCATCTTTTCATGTGTTTGTTAGCCATTTTTATGTCTTCTTTGGAGAAATGTCTGTTAAGTTCTTTGGCCCACTTTTTGATTGGGTCGTTTATTTTTCTAGAATGGAGCTGCAGGAGTTGCTTGTATATTTTTGAGATTAATTGTTTGTCCGTTGCTTCATTGGCTATTATTTTCTCCCATTCTGAAGGCTGTCTTTTCACCTTGCTTATAGTTTCCTTTGTTGTGCAGAAGCTTTTTTCAGAGAATTAGAACAAATAATTTCACAATTTGTATGGAAATACAAAAAACCTTGACTAGCCAAAGCAATCTTGAGAAAGAAAAATGGAACTGGAGGAATCAACCTACCTGACTTTAGGCTATACTACAAATCCACAGTCATTAAGACAGTATGGTACTGGCACAAAGACAGAAATATAGATCAATGGAACAAAATAGAAAGCCCAGAGATAAATCCACACATCTATGGACACCTTATCTTTGACAAAGGAGGCAAGAATATACAGTGGAGAAAAGACAATCTCTTTAACAAGTGGTGCTGGGAAAACTGGACAGCCACTTGTAAAAGAATGAAACTAGAACACTTTCTAACACCTTACACAAAAATAAACTCAAAATGGATCAAAGATCTAAGCATAAGACCAGAAACTATAAAACTCCTAGAGGATAACATAGGCAAAACATTCTCCGACATAAACCAAAGCAGGATCCTCTATGACCCACCTCCCAGAATATCGGAAATAAAAGCACGAATAAACAAATGGGACCTAATTAAAATTAGATCTACTTTTAAGAACTTTTAAGATCAATAGGTAAAGACATGGGTGAAGGTGGTCCAAAGGTATAAACTAGTTATGAAGTATCTAAATCCTAGGGATGTAATGCACATCATGGTAACTAGAGTTAATCGCACTGTATTGTATATTTGAAAATTGCTAAGGAAATAGATCTTAAAATCCTTTAAATGGAATAAACAAAATAATAACCTGTGAGGTAATGGATTTTAAAGTCTATAAAAATTGTCCACAAAATATTGCTATAGTGTGTAGCACTGTTAAATGTTGCTAAAATATGGCTAATGAGAGCAGAATCCTCAGCAAACTCTTCATTAAGTAAGTTCATAAACTAGGTGCTGATTGGTTTTGCCAGTGAAGAAGAGGCTGCTGGTCTGAGTTGACCACTTATCCCGATTCTTGCTCACATTCACATAGCGCTACTACTCTCCTCCATCTGGTTGATTGATTGACTGACTGAGTGATTGGTTACTACCCAGCAAGTCTACTCACTTAAGAATATCTTGTACCTAGTTTGGTTGATCAGCCAAGCTTAGGACTCTCCACCTGCAAGCAGGCTGGCCACTTGATCACAGCCCAGCCAAGGGGAGCTGGGCTGTTGCATCAGCCAGGCATTGTGCTCCTCGGAAGGAAATCAGCAGTGTGGACATCACCCAGCGCCCCTGCTGCTGATTGACAGCTAAGAATAAAGAATTTGTTTATGCTACAAATTTTACCTAGATGTTGATTCTATAAGAAGTCAGTGGTAGCCTTAGTTCAATGTTCCAAGGCTTTCTGGCTCTTGGTGCAAGATTAAAGGAAGAAAAATTCCAATGCAAATTTCCAGTTAAAAAAAACAAGATTGATTTTATATATATATATATATATATATATATATATATATCAAGATTATATATACATCAAGATTATATATATATATATCTCAAGATTATATATATATATATCAAGATATATATATCTTGTGCCAATAACCCTAGCTCTCTTTTAGGCCTGGCTCAAATCCTCTTCCTTCTTAGATCTTCTCTCGTCCCCATGGAGGCCCATCTTCTGATACTGAATTCTGCCTGTCTGGCCAGTCATTTGCTGGCATGTTTCCATCTCAGATTGTCAGTAGTTTGTAGTCTCTGAAGCCTATACATGAGCCTGAGTACCAGTAGTACTATTAATAGTAAGTACTAGTCATACAGTATTTAAGAGCATCCTTTTTTAAAAGGTATAACTAAACAGGCAGCATGATATGGTAGCTCAGATACCTGAACTAGAAAGTCTGAATTGCTCTATGTACTCCTAGTACCTATGCAACTTTGGCTATGCTACCTAAAACCTCTGAATATCAATTCCGTTTTTTTGCTGAAATAATAAGCATAATAATACAAATAAAAACATTTGGTTTAAGAACAAGGAAACAGTTTTGGGGATGTACATTCTATATCATAAGCTGCTGTAAAATGTTAGTTAATAAAAACATTTATTAATGCTGTTTGAAATAAAGTGGCCTTCAGTGCAGTTAATTCTGCTTTCTCTCCTTTCTTTCAACATCCTCAGCCTAATTTTTCTTCTCCTACTGCTCTACATACTGTTACCTGTGACCCACATCTTTTTCCCATGTGTCTGCCTGTTTTTATTACTTCCTCTCTCTCTTCCTTCTTTTCCAATTTACCTCTTCCTGTCAAATCCCATTTCTCATGCAGCTTTCTTCTTCCTTTGCCTCTCTTCCATAGTCGTCTGCTTCCTCCTGCCCTCTCCTTCCTCTCCCTCCCTTCCTCCTCCCTGTCCCCCATCCTCCTCCCTTCTCCCTCTCCTTCTTCTTCCTCTTCTTCTTTTTCAGCTTTCTTGTTCTTCCGTCTAATAGGGTTTAAAATTGACTAGAGATAAAAGAATTCACGTGAATTCCAGTTTAGATCAATTCAGTCGCTCAGTCGTGTCCAACTCTTTGTGATCCCGTGGACTGCAGCACACCAGGCTTCCCTGTTCATCCATGTTCATTACCAACTCCTAGAGCTTGCTCAAACTCATGTTCATCGAGTCAGTGATGCCATCCAACCATCTCACCCTCTGTCGTCCCCTTCTCTTCCTGCCTTCAATCTTTCCCAGCATCAGGATCTTTTCTAATGAGTCAGTTCTTCACATCAGGTAGCCAAAGTATTGGAGCTTCAGCAGAAATCCTGAAGTCTATACAATTTGTGTTGTGTTTTATGATAGCATTTTAGGCAAGTGCTGTTTTATTGGTATGCACAGAATCTTGGAAGGTTAGATGTGACAGGAGGGAGATAACTTCAAATCCAATCTACTTAGAGGTTTAAAGATGAAAGCAAATGTCCAGAGAGTTAAGTGACCAGACGTGGATCCCAAAGTCAGTTACCGACTGTGTTGATAGTTGAGATAGTTCCCGGAGTTAGGACTCTTGTTTCTTTTCACTTTTGCTAGCCACTGTATTGTGTTTCCCTTCTTAGAGTTTAGTTAAGGACATTATCTAGGGGGTTGTTTGTTCGTAGCAAGCAATCTAGCTGATTGGCTTTGAGGAAGTTACTTAACCTTTCTGGCCTTCAGATTCTCATCAGAGAATGAGAGGACCAACTACTCTTCAAGGCATCTTTATAATTCTCAAATTTACTCCATCATATTTAACAGCTTTGTGGTGGCTAGCTGTTTACTAGTACAAGGTGAGTTGGATTCTTGAATGCAATATGCCCTTGTGTTTCTTTCCCAGTGCCACCCAAGGTGGAACTTTTTTGCACCATTACCGTACTTCAGTCTGTACAACCAATTACACTTGTCCAGTATTTGGCTAAATTATTTCTAATTAAAACATGACAGCTTCCTTGGTGAAAATCCTGTCCTTGTACTACAAGGATGCTTGGCAAGGTTTTTGTTATCATTTTTCAAAAGACTGTAGGAAAATGAAATATTTTTTTTTGGATCATAATATTGCAATAGAACAATGTGACATTTGTATTATTTCTGAAAATGGACAAAGCAGCCACATTTTTCTTCATTTAAGGACCAGTGTAGTATTAATCATTCATGGATTTCTTTGTAAACCTTCCCACACAAATTATTCAAAATTTGAAGTAAATGCAGATGAAGAAAGAAAAGAAATGTGAAGAAGTATCTTTGTTGAGATAAGAATGATAAGAATATATTAGGTAATTTGTGTAGGATATAAAATCCAGTAAGTTACTAAGTCCTTTAATTTTACCCAAACTAACACTCAAATTTCCTTTAAATTCCTAGAAAATTTTTCTGTTTCTTTAAATAACTGGGAAATTAATCTTTCTTAGTACATTCTTACTTTCGTTTTTTTTTTTAAGATTTATTATTTATTTATTTTTGGCTGTGCTGGGCCTTTTGTTGCTATGCATGGGCTTTCTCTAATTGCAGTGAGCGAGAGCTGCTCTTCTTTGCAGTGCATGGGCTTCTCATTGCGATGGCTCCTCTTGTGGTGGGGCACGGGCTCTAGGTTGTAAGGGCTTCAGGAGTTGTAGCATGTGGGCTCAGTAGTTGTGGCACAGGATCTTAGTTGCTCCATGGCATATGGAATCCTCCCAGACCAGGGATTTAACCCTTGTCCCCTGCATTGGCAGGTGAATTCTTAATCACTAGACTACCAGGGAAGCCCTATAATTACTATAATCCTCCCTAGCCCTCCATCAAATGTCTGAGGCATGTGATCAAGCCACTTAACAGAAATATAAATGAGTATCCCCTGGCCCAGCATTTGCTTTTGTCTCTTTGCTTTTAGGAATCAATGACTATAGAACATCAAAAGCTGATTTTGTTTAGTTGTGGAATTTTCACTCAATCTTCCAGACCATCATTTTTTGAAAAGTGAAAGTCACTCAGTCATGTCTGACTCCTTGAGACCCCATGGACTATACAGTCCATGAAATTCTTCAGGCCAGAATACTGGAGTGGGTAGCCTTTCCCTTCTCCAGGGGATTGTCTCAACCCAGGGATCAAACTCAGGTCTCTCACATTACAGGTGGATTCTTTACCAGCTAAGTCACCAGGGAAGCCCCATCATTTTCTGAAGTGCTTGCAAATAGTCAGTTTTTTTGGCTTTTGGTGTCTGAGAGCCTATTTTAAGAGCACTGTCAAGCATAGTACACTAATAGCACTGTATTCCAGCTGTGGAAACAGTATCACTGTAATAATGTACTCTCAGTTCAGTTCAGAAGCTCAGTCGTGTCCGACTCTTTGCAATGCCATGAGCTGCAGAACGCCAGGCCTCTCTGTCCAACACCAACTCCCGGAGCCCACCCAAACTCATGTCCATTGAGTCGGTGATGCCATCCAACCATCTCATCCTCTGTCGTCCCCTTCTCCTCCTGCCCTCAATCTTTCCCAGCATCAAGGTCTTTTCAAATGAGTCAGCTCTTTGCATCAGGTTGCCAAAAATTTGGAGTTTCAGCTTCAACATCAGACCTTCCAATGAACACCCAGGACTGATCTCCTTTAGGATGGACTGGTTGGATCTTCTTGCAGTCCAAGGGACTCTCAAGTCCTCTCCAACAACACAGTTCAAAAGCATAATTTCTTCGGCAATCAGCTTTCTTTATAGTCCAACTCTCATATCCATGCATGACTACTGGAAAAACCATAGCCTTGACTAGAGGGACCTTTGTTGGCAAAGTAATGTCTTTGCTTTTTAATATGCTATCTAGGTTGGTCATAACTTTCTTTCCAAGGAATAAGCGTCTTTTAATTCCTTGGCTGCAATCACCATCTGCAGTGATTTTGGAGCCCCAAAAAATAAAGTCAGCCACTGTTTCCACTGTTTCCCATCTATTCCCCATGAAGTGATGGGACCAGATGCCATGATCTTAGTTTTCTGAATGTTGAGCTTAAGGCCAACTTTTTCACTATCCTCTTTCACTTTTATCAAGAGACTCTTCAGTTCTTGTTCACTTTCTGCCATAAGGGTGGTGGTGTCATCTGTATATCTGAGGTTAGTAATATTTCTCCTGGCAATCTTGATTCCAGCTTCTGCTTCTTCCAGTCCAGCATTTCTCATGATGTACTCTGCATAGAAGTTAAATAAGCAGGGTGACGATACACAGCCATGACGTACTCCTTTTCCTATTTGGAACCAGTCTGTTGTTCCATGTCCAGTTATAACTGTTGCTTCCTGACCTGCAAAAACAGGTTTTTTCAAGAGGCAGGTCAGGTGGTCTGGTATTCCCACCTCTTTCAGAATTTTCCACAGTTTATTGTGATACACACAGTCAAAGGCTTTTGCATAGTCAATAAAGCAGAAATAGATGTTTTCCTGGAACTCTCTTGCTTTTTCGATGATCCAGCAGATGTTGGCCATTTGATTTCTGGTTCCTCTGCATTTTCTAAAACCAGCTTGAACATCTGGAATTTCATGGTTCATGTATTGCTGAAGCCTGGCTTAGAGAATTTTGAGCATTACTTTACTAGCATGTGAGATGAGTGCAGTTGTGCAGTAGTTTGAGCATCTTTTGGCATTGCCTTTCTTTGGAATTGGAATGAAAACTGACCTTTCCAGTCCTATGGCCACTGCTGAGTTTTCCAAATTTGCTGATATATTGAGTGCAGCACTTTCACAGCATCATCTTTTAGGATTTGAAATAGCTCAACTGGAATTTTATCACCTCCACTAGTTTTGTCTGTAGTGATGCTTCCTAAGGCCCACTTGACTTCACATTTCAGGATGTCCGGCTCTAGGTGAGTGATCACACCATCGTGATTAACTGAGTCATGAAGATCTTTTTTGTACAGTTCTTCTGTGTATTCTTGCCACCTCTTCTTAATATCTTCTGCTAATGTGCCCTAGCTTCCTAAAAAAGGGCTTCTTTGTGGCCATGGTGTGTATGAAACAGGTACCCCAATGGCAGTGAACATTCTCATGTAGTAAGAAACTGTTTTCCAGCTCACTGACATCTAGCATTTTTCAGCAGTTTTTTTTTTTAAATCATTTCAGAATTTGTTTTTAACCTTTGCTCCCAAGTGCTTGATGTCATTACAGTAATACAAAACAAATAGCCTGTATCCAAGGGACTAGCACAAATGTTGAAACAGTTCAGAACAAAGTTTGAAATTAACAAATCTAATTTCTAATTTTAGTATCCAATGTACTTGAGATTATTTTTGTACTTGAACTTGGATTTGAAATGCTTATCAATATCTTATCACGTCTTTTTAAAAAAGTCTTTTAAAAAGTCCTTGTAAGGCAATTTAGATTCTTTAAAAAAAAAAAACTCAATTCCCTGGTGAAAGTATATCTGTTAAATATAATTGAAAGTAATTGAAATGAGAGATTTATCTGTAATAAAAACCTGCTTTGGATAATTTTTTAAAAATTTATTTTGTATTGGTGTATAGTTTACAGCAAAGTGACACAGTTATACACATATCCATGTTGTGTGTGCTCAGTCACTCGGTCTTGTCTGACTCTTTGTGACCCCATGGACTGCAGCTCTCCAGGCCCCTCTGTCATGGAATTTTCTGGGCAAGAATACTAGAGTGGGTTTCCATTTCCTTCTCTAAGGGATCTTCCTGAGCCAAGGATCCAACCCATGTCTCCTGCATTGGCAGGCAGATTGTTTACCGCTGACATATATCTATATATCTGTTATTTTGCAGATTCTTTTCCATTACAGATTATTACCAGGTATTGAGTGGAGTTCCCTGTGCTGTTCGATAGGTCCTTATTGGTTATGTGTTTTAATTTATCCCTCCCCCATCACATTAGGTTAGGTAATTGTAAGTTTTTCTAAGTCTGTGAGTCTGTTTCTGTTTTGAAATGAGTTCATTTGTAACATTTTTTTAGATTTCTTTGGATCATTTATAAGTATTAGTAAAATATCACCCTCAGAAATGCTTTTTTTAAAACATAAAAAATGTATTTTTAATTTAATAATATGTATGCACACACACATGTGCGTATTAGGATATCACATGTTCTCAACCATATAATATGTAAAAGCCCACATTAATCTATACATAGTGAATATAAGGAAAAGTAAATGTTTCTTATATGTAGATAAAACTGAAGCTAAACTTTGAGTTATAGACACATTTTTGAAATTGTAGAAAGGTATTTTAATCCATATATTACTTTGAAATATTTTATCGTTCAATTCAAATTCCATAATTACATTTCTGTTTCCTTAATATCTTGATGAATTGAGATGATAATTGAATCTAATTTTAGAAAGATGTATAAGCTTGACAGTTTAACTGTCAAAAAATAGCCCTGTATGGAAGAATGACCTTCGGCTTTGTGGTTATAGTCTACTGAAAACCAGATTCCCTTGTAGATTTGTGTAGGAGCACAATAAAGGAAGGTAATTTGACTTCTTGTCAGATAGCAAAAATCTCCCCCAAAGCAACTGAACTCTAAACAGTCAGTTGAAATCACATACTTTCCTATTTCATGTGATTTCCTCCTTCTGTCCCTCAGAATGGTATTCTTACACTATTTCAGAATGAAAGTTGAAGGTTTTCATTAGAAATTTCAAAATGGTCTTCTCTGGAATGGCCATTATTTTAACAGTAAAAATTATGTATATTACAAATTATAATAAATAGGAAATTATAATAAATAATAAAAGTTATTTTTGTCTCTTGTCCTTTGCTCTCAGGTCACCATCATAATAAGCAAACTCTTTTTTAAAGACTGGGCTGTGACTCCATTAAAATGTGTCCAGGAATTTAAAGTGGTTGTGGGGTTAAAAGTTCTCAGAATGACACATATAAAACTCCTACTAAATAAATAATGCAGAATTGCATCCAGTATTGAAATCTAACTTTCTGTTGTCCTTACCTCCATTGCATGTGGCTGAGGCAGAATTTTCAAACTATCTAAGAGTTGCACACAGCATGTGCTGTCAAACAGGAGAATGCATTGACCAGAAAGTCTGTTCAGGCTTTTCAATAAGATGCTGTAGAAAAACCTGAATAGACTTTTTGGCCAACCTGGTATCTTGAGGAATGAGGTTCACATTTTAAACAAAGCATTCCTGAAAATGAGTTCCAGGTTTTCATTATTTTTCTGATAAAGAATATAAACCAATGCAGGAATTACTTCCTAGAATAAATCCCAAAGAGTATTTTAGGAATACAAACATTGATGAATTACCCTCTTAAAATACACACCTGTTGTATATGATTATGCACAGAAGCCAGTTTTTTCATGAATAATTTGCATCATTTTTTACATAATTTTTGCATAATTTAAGAAACCATATGCTCTATAATGAAGAAGAAAGTATTTAAAGTCTGCAATCGTGTTAAACAGTTAGAGTATGAGTCACTATATATTTTTTTAAAGTGCTGCTCTAAGTGTGACAACAGAAACTTAAAGAATATGATGCTCATTTGAAGTATGCAATTAATTTAAAGCCATAAATTCCTTAACTTAGGCCATTTTGGTGATTTTGACCAAACTTGGAACATTTCTTGTGTTAAGTATTGAAATGTTTTTAAAAAACTGAAAATTGTCTAAGAATATTCTTTGACATCTGAGAATTCAATGTGTTTGTTCTATAAGGTGAGATTTACATAACTTGTTTCAAAAATTGACCCTGATAATTTTTCTAGGTTTTATAATTTGCCAGAATTGGTTAATTTTACTGTACTTCATAAAGAACAGTTATATACATTTTTTTAAAAACTTATTTTCAATTTAATTCCAAAGTCCATCTTCTGCTTTTCTCCCTTGAGTCAAATATTCTATCTGTACCATTAATTTTTTTTGAAGATTAGTCGTTATTATTGAAGATGTTCTGCACTTTACTATTGTACAGGAAGCAATAGTATAAACTTTGATGTTTTTAATGCACCCATATCAGAATTTTTATTTTTGTGAGGAAATGATATTGCCATTTTCCTATAAGATTATTGATATAGTTTTATTTTTTAATATTTGTTTTATATTGGAATATAGTTTATTTACAATGTTGTGTTAGTTTCAGTTATCCAACAAAGTGATCCAGTTATACATGCACATGTACTTATTCTTTTTCAAATTCTTTTCTCAGGTAGGTTGTTACAGACTACTCAGTTTTCTATACTATAAAATAGGTCCTTGTTAATAATCTATTTTACATATAGTAATTTGTATAATTAATTCCAGATTCCCAAATGTGATTTTATTTTTAATAAGAGCCCTATATATAACAAGAAATATATTTAAAATGCTGCATTTGAGAGGACTACCTGATTTAAGAAGGTATATTTCCTTGTTGTCTTGAAAGAGGTTGGAACTGGGGCCAATAGTGGAAGTTGGAAGAAGGGAGAAAGTGTGTCACTTTTCAGTTTAAAAAATAGTAAGTGAACCCACTAGGAAATAAGCCACCAACTTCCAATCTCTAGAAATGTTGTATCCTGCTTTGGTCACTCTCTAGCCAGTGCTGTTCAGTAGAACTTTTCCTCACGATGGAAATTATCTGTGTTGATGCTGTCCAGTATGTCATCCTGGGCATGACTGTGAGCAGACTCCTGCAGATGGTGGAGAACAGAGGAGGCTGGCATGCTGTAGTCCATGGGGTCACAAAGAGTCAGACACAACTTAGCAACTGAGCAATGACAACAGTATGGCAGCCACTAAGCATGAGTGGCTATTGAGCACTTGAAATGTGGTGACTGAAAAATTGAATTTGTGATTAAATCTGAATGGCTTCTACTAGGACGTCCTTGGCAATCCAGTTAGGACTACATGCTCCCAATGCAGAATGCCTAGGTTGAATCCCTTGTTACAGAACTAGATACTGCATGCCCCAACTAGAGATCCTTCATACCACAACTAAGACCCAGCATAGCCAGACAGACAGACAGGCAGACGACTCCTTTCTACTCAGACTGTGCTCCACAGACCAGGAGTTCCAGCATCACATCCAAGCTTGTTAGGAATGCAGAATCCCAGGTCCCACCCCAAACCTACTGAAACAGAATCCACATTCTAGTGAGATTTCTCAGGTAATTCTTCAGATCATTATCATTTTGCAGAGCTGGTCTGAAAGGCATTCTTACATAGACTCAATAGTTAGATGAGATGAGTGTTCCATTCCCCTCAAATCTATAATTCTTTTCTTTCAGAGAAGTCAATTTTTGAGATTTGAAGAGAGGTTAAGAGCATAGACTTTGAGGTTAGACAAGGAGTTGAAACCCAGCTATTCCACTCGTTGGCTTTGAGTGACTTTGGATAAATAAACCTGTCAAAGCCTCAGCTCCCCTTCTGTCAGATGGGGGTGCTCACGAAATGGTACCTGTCCAGCTTCCGAGAAGGTGAACTGACATAATGTTAGTAAAGTGTTTACACAGTAAACCATCAAGAAAGGATATTTTTTTCCTTTGAGATTTTATTTATTTTTGGCTGTGCTTGGTCTTTGTTGCTATGCACAGGCTTTCTCTCCTTGTGGTGAACAGGGTCTACTCTTTGTTGCCATGCGTGGGCTTCGCCTTGTGCTGGATTCTCTAATAAAGCACAGGTCCTAGAGTGCGTGGGCACAGTAGTTGTGGCGCTCAGGCTTAGTTGCTCCATGGCATGTGGGATCTTCCAGGACTGGGATCGAACCTGTGTCCCCTGCATTGGCACTCAAATTCTCAACCACTGTACCACCAGGGAAGCCCTAAAGGTTGGTTTTAGCCACTATTATTGTTAATGCATATTACATAACCCCTATTATTGTTAATGCATATTATATGCCTTTCAAAGTAAGATAAGCAGACTAAACTTAGCAGGCCTAGATAATTGGATATATCTATCTTTCTTCCAAATCACAGTTAGCTTTGCAAAGTCTCACACGATGGTTACTTGTCTTGAAGAAAAGAAGATCTGAAGTCTTCTGGTGTGATTTTTTTTCATATATTTTATATTTAGGATTAAAGTGAGAAATAGTGACCCAGCTTTGAACCATCAAAGGGTCCTTAAACTGGTGATCAGAAAGCAAAGCAATCACTTCTTGGTTCCTTTAAAATTCCTCTTTGCCTTCCTATGCTAGAGATTTTGGAATCTCCTCCCCCCCCCAAAAAAAACTGTCTTAAAAGTTCTGCCCCCTTCTATTACTCATGATTGGGACCACAGCAAAATAAGTTCTCCCATCCTGGTTGCACCGTGTGGAGGGATGTGTCTGGCAGGCCTTCTTGGAAGTACAGCCAGAATTTCCTTTTCAGCAAATTCTGTTTTAAAAAGAATGAACCCAGGGTGAGCTCAAGCTATTAGTCACAAGTTTTCATCTTTATTAAATGGAGCTTCATCAGGGAGCTAGCCCGAGTGGGGGTGGGAGCAGTCTGCTAGTTAAAAATAAAAGCTCATACTTATTTAAAATTCCCATCGTTCTTTTGGCACTAAAAAAGTCATCCATGCTTATAGAATATCATTTCCAAAGTACTTTCTGTGATTTAACCATTCTGTCATTGCTGGACATTTAGATTGCTTTGCACATACATACACGTATGTGTGTGTATTACATACATGCATGTGTGTGTGTCATCCCATGGTGAACGTTCTCATAAATTTTTTTCTACATCTTTATTTCCTTCACATAGATTCTGAAAAATAGAATTACTGAATATGTACTTTTAGAAGAGAAATATGTCTTGACAAATGGCTTTTCAGAGATAGTGCATCAATTTAGATGTCCACCAGCAGTGTTTGAGTTCATTTCACTGTAATATTGATTGTCACTTTTAAAAAGGTTAATTTGATGCAATGGAATAGTATTCATACATTAAAAAGTAGGAAATCCTGCCATTGAAGGCAACATGGATAAATCTTGAGGACACTGCAGTAAGTGAAATAAGTCTGACAGAGAAAGACAGATATTGTATGATCTCACTTAGATGTGGAGTCTTAAAAAAGAAAACAACTCAGAACAGATTGGTAGTTGGCTGAGGTGGGGGGTGACAGGGTGTGAAATGAGTGAAGGTGGTACAAACTTCCAGTTATAAAATAAATCCTGGGAGTATAATGTACAACATGAAGACTCTAGTTAGCAATACTTTATTGTCTATTTGAAATTTGGTAAGAGAGTAGATCTCAAAAGTTCTCATCATAAGAAGAAAATTATAGCAATGCATGGTGATGGATGTTAATTAAACTCACAGTAGGTACATATAGCAAATCATTATATTGTACATTTATAGTGAATGCAGTGTTATATTTCAAGTTACATCTCAATTTTAAAAAGAGGTCAATATAAATACAGTGGTTGAAGTAGTCTCTGGAGTCACCTGCCCTGGGTTCAGATCTTGGCTCTGTCCCCTACTTGCTGTGTGACATTTCAGGCACACTCACTTGACTTGTAAAACAGGCAATATAGTTTTACCTACCACATGGGTCTTTGTGAGGACTAAGGTAGTTATGCATGCATGCTGAGTCACTTCAGTAGTGTCTGATTTTCTTTTTCGACTCCATGGGCTGTAACCTGCCAGGCTCATGTGTCCATGGGGTTCTTCAGGCAGGAGTACTGGAGTGGGTTGCCATACCCTTCCCCAGGAGATCTTCCTGACTCAGGGATCTAACCCACACCTGTTACGTTGCCTGCATTGGCAGACAGGTTCTTTACCACTAGCATCACCTGGGAAGACCCACCACTAGAGCCATCTATATGTAAATCATCTAGGACAGTAATTTTGCACATAGCAGAAGTTAAGTGCCATCTATTAGGATCATTGTTAGGGGGTGTGTATGGCCAAGAGGCCTACTTGACATTTTAGGAGTGTTGCCTTTTTTTATTTTCATTTTTACTTTATTTTGAACTATAGTTGCTTGACAGTGTTGTGTTAATTTCTGCTGTACAGCAAAGTGACTCAGTTATACATATTCATGTATCTATTTCTTTTCAGAATTCTTTTCCACATAGGTTATTACAGTCTTGAGCAGAGTTCTCTGTGCTATACAAACACAGGAGGTCCTTGTTGATTATTTTATTTTAAATGTTAATTTTTGGCTGTGCTAGGTCTTCGCGGTGGCATAAAGTCTTTCTCTAGCTGCGGTGCACGGACTGAGTTGCAGCTAGCAGGCTCAGTAGTTGCAGCCCTCGGGTTTAATGGCTCTGCTTCCTGTGGGATCTTAGTTTCCCGACCATGGATCAAACCCATGTCCCCTGCACTGGAAGCAGATTCTTAACTACTGGACCACCAGGGAAGGGAAGTCCCTAATTATCTGTTTTAAATATCTTCGTGTATGTATTTCTATCCCCAAATCCCAATTTGACGCTCCACCCAAGGAGTGTTGCCTTTTTGATGACTGTGCACTACGAGGGGAGAAGTCTCTTAATGAACTGAGAACTTTTGCTTTTACTCGCCTTTATGCCCATGAACTAAAAATGAATTTCATTCAATGAAAAGTTTCCCAGTTTTGATTTGGTTCTGCACAACTGCAGTCAGAAATTCTGAGTCCCTTGATGCTCACCAAAGACCATGCTCTGTGATTTAATTCCCAGGTGAAGGAGCTCACCAGTTGGGCCAGCAGCATCTTCTACTACAGCCATCTCTGTCTTGGGAGCCACTGAGTGCCCACCCAACAGGGTGGCAGTCCAAACTGTGCGCAGCTCTCCCTGGTGGTTTTCACTGTGGATGGTTGCAGGAAGCACCCTAGAGCCTCTTATTTAGAGGGATGGGGGTGGGGAAGCAAAAGAGAACAAAACTTTGTGATGAAATGCAAAATCATTGACCGAAGGAAGACCACATTTTCCTACAGACCAGGCAACTCCAGCTCAGCCCATGCTATTTAGAGATCACAAAAAAACTTCTTTTGTTCTTGGAGAAGTTTCTTATGATTTGTGATGAAGGCAGAGCAAGCCCTCTCACTTTATCATTCAACGTGTATCGAGCCCTACCTATCTTTAAGCCAGTTCTTGACTCCCTCCTGCCCTGAACTCAGGTTGACTTGTGTCTCATTCTGCTTTGATATTCTGAAATCCTGTTTGTCTTTCTCCTAAGCTAGGCCGGACAGTCTTCCTTAAGGGTCCACAACCTGCTGTGCAGAGCTGATGAGGAGGAGGGGAGTGGGGAAGAGTAGGAAGATAAAGACAGCAGCTATTGTTTATGGAATATTTAGGTGTAAGGCACTAATATAGGTGATTTACATAGACTGATTATTCAAAACTTTTTTTTTTTAACCATCCACAGTTTATAGACGAGGAAGCTGAGTTTTTCAAAGGTGCCCAAGGTCACATAGCTAATAAAAGGTAGAACTAGAATTCAAATTTAAGTCAACCCCCTGGCCAAATCAAACCCTCCAGTTATTCTTTGCCACTCCTTTCGTGGTTTCTCCACTTTCTTTCTTTTCTTTTTTTTTAATTAATTAATTTATTTTTTCCTTTACATTATCGTGTTGGTTGTGCCATACATTGACATGAATCTGCCATGGGTATACATGTGTTTCCCTTCCAGAACCCCCCTCCCACCTCCCTCCTGATTCCACCCCTCTGCATCATCCCGGTGCACCAGCCCTGAGCACCCTGTATCATGCATCAAACCTGGGCTTGCAATTCATTTCACATGTGATAATTTACATGTTTCAATGCCATTCTCCCATATCATCCCACTCTTGCCCTCTCCCGTAGATACTAAAAAACTGTTCTATAGATCTGCGTCTCATTTGCTGTCTCGCATACAGGGTTATCGTTACCAAATTTGTAAATTCCATATATATGCATTAGTATACTGTATTGTTGTTTTTCCTTCTGGCTTACTTCACTCTGTATAATAGGCTCCAGTTTCATCCACCTCAGTAGAACTGATTCAAATGTATTCTTTTTTAAGCCTTAGAAGTTAGCCTATGTGTTCTTTTCAGATTTTTCCTTAGAGGCTTTTGTTTTTATTTCATGGTTAAGGTTTTAGAATTGTGAAACCAATCAGTCTTTGATTTCCTTAAGGGGATGGCTTAGATGGTAAAGAATCTGCTTGCAATACAGGAGACCTGGATTCAATCCCTGGGTTTGGGAAGATCCCCTGGAGGAGAGCATAGCAACTCACTCCAGTAGTCTTGCCTAGAGAATCCCCATGGACAGAGGAGTCTGGTGGCTACAGTCCGTGGGGTCTCAGAGTTGGACACGATTGAGTGACTAAGCACAGCACAACACACCTTTATCCCATAGGTACCTAGAAAATCCAGGTGTCATTAGTACACATTTATATTGGTATTCTCTCCAAGAAGATACTGATGTTCAACCCTGAAAGGAACAGAAGTGACTGTAAAAAATAATAATAACCTTCTTCCTTCCCTAACCCCATTTGCATCTGAATGCCTGCATTGATTTAGAGAATAAATAATTACAGGTACATCAGGGTGAGTTGGTGACTCAGGAAAGACAAAATGACAGAGGAAATAGAAACCGTAAAGATACAAAACATACAGTCATGTTTTGAAGGACATTGAAAGGGCTGCTTGAATCACCTAGAAAGCCGTACTAAGCATGACAGTTGATGAAGGAGGAAAACGTGAACACGAGATGTCATTTGAGGTTTCCAGAAGGTAGAGAAGGCTTAGGGAAAGGTCAGTGGCTGAGAGGTGCCAGTAGAACTGAGGGGAGAGGTACAGGGGGCAGATAGAATTATAAGATCTCCTTGATGGGTTTATCCTGAGTTAATAAGGAAGGGAGGAGGTAGCTCTTTGGTTTAGAGTAAAGGAGAAAGGGTAGCTTGAGAGATGAAGATGCAAGGGCTTCCCTGGTGGCTCAGACAGTAATGTGGGAGACCCTGAGTTCAATCCCTGAGTTGGGAAGATTCCCCTGGAGAAGGGAACGGCTACCCACTCCAGTATTCTGGCCTGGAGAATTCCATGGACTCTGTAGACCATGGGGTCACAAAGAGTCGGACATGACTAAGCAACTTTCACTAATAAAATTAATCAAAGCTCAGAATTGCTGCATCCTATTTCAAAGAATATCTCTTGTCACAAGGTAGATTTTCCTTATTCTATAAAATACTTTGCCTTCTCAGTGACATACTTAGCCCCTCCTGTCATGTATAACAAGAACAGAGAAGCCCTACCTGGCACTCATTCCTGGGCACCTCTGTACCCGCACTGTCCTTTTCAAACATTATTTAGCATCACGACAACTCCATACAGGGGGTGCTGTCTCCCCATTTTCCAGGCACAGAAACTCAGCCTTAAAGATGTTCTGTAACTCATCCAGTGTCACTCAACAGAGTGCTAAATTTAACATTTGTTACACTGCCCCCTAAAGAAAAGTCCCTTTGAGATGAATGGGGGAACTTTTCATCTCATTTATCTAGAGTGAATGTACATATACACAGTGGAATATTATTCACCCATTAAAAGGAATGAACTAGTGCCATTTGCAGCAACATAGATGGACCTGGAGATTATCATGCTAAATTAAGTCAGAAAGAGAAAGACAAATAGCACATGGTATAACTTACAAGTGGAGTCTAAAATATGACACAAATGAACTTATCTACAAAACAGACTCACAGACACAGAGAACAGGCTTGTGGTTGCCAAGGGGGCAGAGAAGTGAGGGTAGAGATGGAGTGGGAGTTTTGGATTAGCAGATGCAAACTAATTTATAGAGGATGGATAAACAACAAGATTCTGCTGTATAGCACAGGCAACTATATTCAATACCCTGTAATAAACCATAATGGGAAATAATATTAAAAAAGAGTATATATATATATATGTATACCTGAGTCACTTTGCTATACAGGAGAAATTAATACAACATTGTAAATCAACTATACTTCAATAAAATTTTTTCAATTCTTTAGTAAAGACAGAAGGCTGTGTTTCAGAGGTAACCTGAGGAGCAGTTCCTACTTTTTGTGATATTAGAGACTGAAAGTCACAGAGAGATGAGTGTTTTGTGGCATGCTATTCTTTTTTATTTTTTGTCCTGTAATTTCACCACCCTCCCCACTTTGTGTATCAACGCTGGAAAGGAGAAAGGTACATGTATCTTTTTATTAATGTAAAGATAATCTCAATGTGCTAATAGGGATGAAGTTCATCATTAATCATTTTCCGAATTCTCTGAGAGATATTATTTACTCTTTGCATTCTGTTTTCAGAGCTGTGCGTTGGGAAAATGTCAGGCACTTGAAATTAGAAAAAGCAGCTTTTGATTGATGAAGACCCAAAACAAAAACTTTTTACTAAATAATTTAGTTCCTTGAAAGTGAGAAATGGAAGGCAATGTTTTCACAAAATACTGCTAGTGAGAAGTGAAAAGTCACTGCTTCTTGAGCTTTATATGGGATACATGAGGTTCTGGTCTCTGAGCCACGATCTTGATGTTCAAAGGCCTGGACTTGATCATCAGTTGTTGTTCAGTCACTAAGTTGTGTCCAACTCCTTGAGACCCCATGGACTGCAGCATGCCAGGCTTCCTTGTCCTTCACTATCTCCTGGAGTTTGCTTAGATTCATGTTCACTGATGCGGTGATGCCATCCAACCGTCTCATCCTCTCTCGTCCCCTTCTCCCCCTACCCTCAATCTTTCCAAAGACCTAGCATCAGGTCTTTTCCAATGACTTGTCTCTTCACATCAAGTGGCCAAAGTATTGGAGGTTCAACTTCAACATCCGTCCTTCCAGTGAATATTAGATGTGATTATCAGTAGATGAGGACAGTGAATGACTGGATGAATGATGTTGCCTGTGTCTCTATTTGAAGGATAGTTTAATTTTCCTGGTTTAAGAATGTGTTGAAAACTACCATGAAGCTGCCCCCACATGCCTTGTACATGGATTTGGAGAAGACAACTCTTTTCTCATCCATTGAAGCAGTCACTGGTTTGAAAACCATCTGTACTAAGACACTAATTTAAGTATAAATAATTTCTATTAGGGAATATTTCTAAAAGGGAGGAGATTTCTTGTGACACAGAATTGTCCTCCAAAAATAAACCGTTTTTGCTCTTATTAAAAAAAAAAGGAATTGGAGTACAGAATAATTTGATTAAGTATCAGTACTATGAAAGCTGTATAATTTTAAGCCTGGCATATCTTATAATACAGAAATTGACAAATTTCCTGTCAAGGCCAGATAGGGAATATTTTGGGCTTTCAGACCATACATTCTCTCGTATCCACTTGGCTTTGCTTTACAAAAGCAGCCACACGAAATGTAGGATTGACTGAGTGTGATTATGTGCCAATAAAGTTTTATTTATGGACACACAAATGGGAATTTCATGTAATTTTCATGTCATGTGATATTGTTCTCTTGATTGTTTTGAGCTTCTTATGAACATTATTCTTAGCTCCTGAGGCATACAAAATGAGGCAGTGGGCTGGCAGGTCCCTGCTAGAATCTGTGTGGTTAGAGCCCTGAAGATATTTTTATACCAGGAAATGTGTAATGCTGTCTCCCTGAGCCTGGTATGAAATCTGGGAATATACTATAGATGTCCTTGTGTAGAGAACTATTTTTTTAAGGTTTCTGAAAATTATGTTTGACAACACAAATGACCTTTGCTCCTAATTCAGATGTCATGTTTAAATTTCTACCTGGATCTGGAAATTGAATGGAAATGATCATTATGAAATACACAGGGTCCTTGAAGTCTTCCTTTTGGCTGTTTGGATGGGTCATTGTCTTTGTGTTAATTAGAATCCAAGAACATGATATTTTCACTGCTTGTGAAAGGTATTATTATTAGAGGGAAGGTCTAGCCAAGAGCTGGTGTGTGTGTGTTACTGTGTGTGTGTTGCAGGGCAGAGCAGGGAGGGGGTGGTATGAAGGAGCAGAAACCTGGGAGGATTAAATTACAAGGACCAGTGACAAAGAAAACTCAAGACAGCATAGTTGGTGATATGTCAACATTTTAATTCTGAATGAGTGTTAATTGGGTATCTTAGTGCTGAAATTATTTGTTACCTAAAACACTGACACAATCTGAAGGTTTCTGATTTTTATAATTATATAGCACACACAGAATTTCTTCTCTAGATGTGATTGCTTTATACAGAATGTATTTGAGGCACTCGCTGTAGATCAATTAATAATTCAGAACTGTAATTATTAGACTCCACGATGACTTGGTAGTAAAAAAAATCTTCCAGAGTCAGCCTACGAACAGTTTGAGGCTGGTTGAAATTTCAAACTTCAACTTAAGAAATGAAAAAAAAATCTCCCCTTCCTCCCTTCCCTACAAGCCCCCTGGAACGAAAAAAAGCAGGGGCAGGTCTTGCTTCCTGGAGCTGACTTTCTATCATATTTGTTAGCTTATTTAAGTTTGAAAGCTTATGAGAATTTCTCTGTCTGAAACCATGTTGAGGTTTCTTGTAATATTTTTTTATTGTGGAAAAATATATGTAGCAAAATTTACCATTTTAACCATTTTTTAAATTTGTTTTTAATCGAAGGATAATTGCTTAACCGTATTGTATTGGTTTCTCCATCTATTAACATACATCTGCCACAGATATACAAATGTTGCCTCCCTCTTGAACCTCCTTCCCACCTCCCATCCCATCCCACCCCTTGAGGTTGTCACAGAAACCCGCTTTGAGTTTCCTGAGTCATACAGGAAATGCCCACTGGCTATTTTACATATGGTAATAAATATGTTTCCATGCTGCTCTCTCCATTTGCCCCACCCTCTTCTTCCCCCACTGTGTTCACAAGTCTGTTCTCTTGTCTCTGCATCTCCATTGCTGCCCTGAAGATAGGTTCATCAGTACCATCTGTCTAGATTCCGTATATGTGTGTTAACATATGATATTTGTTTTTCTGTTTCTGATTTACTTCACTCTGTTTAGTAGACTCTAGGTTTATCAACCTCATTAGAACTGACTCAAATGTGTTCCTTTTTATGACTGAGAATTATTCCAGTGTATATATGTACCACAGCTATTATTTTAACCATTTTTAAGTATACAGTTTTGTGGCATCAGGTACATTCATTACACGTGAATTCCTTGCCCTTTAATGTCCTCAGCCCTTGGGACCCACAATCTACTTTCTGTCCCTGTGCATGTGACCTCTGCTGGTACTTCCTGGAAGTAGAACCATATAGTATTGGTCCTTTTGTGATTGGCTTCCTTCTTCAGCATAATACATTCAAGATTTTTTTTAATAAATGCTATTTTAAAAATTTTAAATGGAAACTTCTAGTTTTAATGCAGTCAATTTTAAGCTTTTATCTTAAGAACAAGTGTTCCTAATTCTTTTAATATATATATATATATATACACACACACATATATATATATTTAACTTTTAGATAGTTTTTTATAATTTATTTATTTGTTTCTGGTTGTGTTGCATCTTCATTGCTGCGTGCAGGGTTTCTCTAGTTGCAGTGAGTGGGGGTTACTCTGCCTGGGATTCTTGTTACAGTGGCTTCTCTAGTTGCAGAGCACAGGCTCTAGGGTGCACGGCCTTCAGCAGTTGTAATGCATGGGCTTAGTTGCTACACAGCATGTGGGATCTTCCTGGGCCAGGGATCGAACCTATGTCCTCTGCATTGGCAGGCAGCTTCTTAACCACTGGTGTGTTAAGTCGCTTCATTCATGTCTGACTCTTTGCGACCCCATGGACTGTAACCTGCCAGGCTCGCTGTCCATGGGATCCTCCAGGCAAGATTAGTAGAGTAGGTTGCCATTTTCTTCTCTAGGGGATCTTCCTGATCCAGGGATCGAACCCACAACTCCTGCGCCTCCTCCATTGCAGATGGATTCTTTACCACCAAGACACTGGGAAAGCCCCACTGGACCAACAGGGAAATCCTTATATATATATATAATAATACAATATATAATATAATATTAATAAACATATATATTCTATAATATATATATGTGTGTGTATATATATATATATATATTAGTGTTAACTGGATCACCAAGCCACATTTTCATTTTGGCTTTGGTTTAGTCAAACAATAAAAGATTTTATTAGTTGAAAGTCCTGGAGTCTTACTGTCTAACTATGAAAACCAGAGTGCACTCTTTGCATGGGGGTCAAGAACTATTTTTGAGGATGGTCCTGCTTAAAATTCTTTTTTAAAGTAAGTGAGAAATGATTCATTTGAGAAACTGATTTTTGCAGGTTATTTTTAGAGGAAGGCGCATCCGGCTATTCTGAATTTTTTTATGTCACTAAAGACAAGACGAATGGGAAAGCAAAGAAATAATATCCCAACTAGGGGAATCCTCCTTTAGAATATATGTGGACTTTTCTCCACGCAGTCCCCACGTAATCCAAATTTTATATTAATCCACACATTTCCCTCTCATCATGGGAGGCAGTGCTTGTAAGCACTCCCCATGAGAGCAGTGGATTCTCTGAAAGTAGAGAGAAAGAAGATCAGCAGAGTGGCTAATCTTCACTGCAGAGACCGTGTCTTCAGAAGCAGTGCCCATTGGGAAATTGCACTGCTGGCTGTTGCCCTTTTCTTGTGTTGTCAGGAATAACAGGTAGGAGTCCCTTCCCCTCCTCCCTAGTAGGTGGTTGGTTTCACTGTGACTTAATTGCCTCCAGAGGTTGGAGTGTAGAGGGCCAAAATCATAGTAATGAGCCTGGTCTTCATAAAATGCATGGTTTACATGGACAGCCATGCATTCATGGAGTAGCTCACCCAGCACTCTGAAATCCTGCTGGCTTCAGGTGAGAAAGACCACCCACTCTGGACATCTGTCTGGACACTGTATGGAAACATTCTTAGTGCTTCATGGATATCACAAGATGGTAACTTGAAAATGATGGAACTTCCATTACAGAGGAGATGTTCATGTATTTTTAACATTATTGCTTTTGTTAAGTCACTGAGACGTGTCCAACTCTTCACGACCTCATTGACTGTAACATGCCAGGCTCCTCTGTCCTCCACTATCTCCCAGAGTTTGCTCAGATTCTTGTCCATTGAGTCAGTGATACTATCTAACCATCTCAGCCTCTGCCACCTACTTCTCCTTTTGCCTTCAGTCTTTCCCAGCATCAAGGTCTTTTCCAACAAGTCAGCTCTTCACATCAGATGGACAAAGTATTGGAGCTTCAGCATCAGTCCTTCCAATGAATATCCAGGGTTGATTTCCTTTTTAATTGACTGGTTTGATCTCCTTGCTATCCAGGGGACTTTCAAGAGTCTTTTCCATCACAGTTTGAAAGCATCAATTGTTCAGCACTCAATCTTCTTTATGGGCCAACTCTCACATCCATATATGACTACTGGAAAAACCATGGATTTGACTATATGGACCTTTGTAGGCAAAGTGATGTCTCTGCTTTTGAATACACTATCTAGGTTTGTCATTCCTTTCCTTCCAAGGAACAAGTGTCTTTTGATTTCATGGCTGCAGTCACTGTCCAAAGTGATTTTGGAGCCCACAGAAATAAAAGCTGTCACAAGGAGGCAAGAATATACAATAGGGCAAAGACAGCCTCTTCAATAAGTGGTGCTGGGAAAATTGGAAAGCTATGTGCAAAACAATGAAATTAGATTATTACCTAATGCCATACACAAAGATAAACTCAAAATTGGTTAAAGATCTAAAATGTAAGACCAGAAACTATTAATTAACTCTTAGAATTGAACATAGGCAGAACACTCAATGACATAAAGCAAGATCTTCTATGACCCACCTTCTAAAGTAATGGAAATAAAAACAAAAATAAAGAAGTGGGACCTAATTAAACTTAAAAGCTTTTGCACTGCAAAGGAAACTACAAACAAGGTGAAAAGACAACCCTCAGAATGGGAGAAAATAATAGCAAGGAAAACTGATAAAGAATTAATTTCCAAAATATACAACTCAATAACAGAAAAACAACCAAATCAAAAAGTGGGAAAGGGACATGAAGAGACATTTCTCCAAAGAAGACATACAAATGGCTAATAAACACATGAAAAGATGCTCAACATCACTCATTATTAGAGAAATGCAAGTCAAAACTACAATGAGATACCACCTCATACCAATCAAAATGGCATCATCAAAAAGTCTACAAACAATAAATGCTGAAGAGGGTGTGGAGAAAAGGGAACACTCTTGCATTGCTGGTGGGAATATTAAACTGATGGAGCCACTATGGAAGACAGTATGAAGACTCCTTAAAAAGCTAGGAATAAAACCACCATATGACCCAGCAATCCCACTCCTAGGTATATACCCTGAGGAAATCAAGACTGAAAAAGACACATGTACCCCAATGTTCATTGTAGCACTATTTACAATAGCTAGAACCTTGTTGTCCATCAACAGATGAATGGATAATGAAGCTGTGGTACATATATACAATGGAATACTGCTGCTGCTGCTAAGTCGCTTCAGTCATGTCCGACCCCATGTCATGTGACCTATGGACTGCAGCCTACCAGGCTTCTCCGTCCATGGCATTTTCCAGGCAAGAGTACTAGAGTGGGTTGCCATTGCCTTCTCTGCAATGGAATACTACTCAGCCATAAAAAGAAACGCATTTGAATCTGTTCTAATGAGGTGGACCAAGCTAGAGCCTATTATACAGAGTGAAGTAAGCCAGAAAGAGATATACTGATATAAAGTATATCTAAATGTCATATTACAATACTACAATATGCTATCATAATATAGTATATCTAAAGTATATATAAATGTTGTATGCTGCTGCTGCTGCTAAGTCACGTCAATCCTGTCCAACTCTGTGTGACCCCGTAGATGGCAGCCCACTGGGCTCCTCCGTCCCTGGGATTCTCCAAGCAAGAACAGTGGAGTGGGTTGCCAGTTCCTTCTTCAATGCATGAAAGTGAAAAGTGAAAGTGAAGTCGCTCAGTCATGTCTGACTCTTAGTGACCCCATGGACTGCAGTAAATATCGTATACTGACACATAAAAATGGAATCTGGAGATGGCACTGATGAATTTATTTTCAGGGCAGCAATGGAGAAACACACAGAGAACAGACGTATGGACACAGTGGGAGGAGAGGAGGGAGAAGGAGATATATGGAGAGAGTAACAGAAATTTACAATGCCATATGTAAAATAGATAGCCAATGGAATTAGCTGTATGACTCAGGGAACTCAAACAGGGACAGGCTGAAGGGTGAGATGAGGAGAGAGATGGGAGGGATGTCCAGGAGGGAGGGGACATTCCCATGGCTGATTCTTGTTGATGTATGATAGAAAACCACTAAATTCTGTAAAGCAATTATCCTTTAATTAAAAAATTTTTAAAAAGAAAAAAGAAAAGCTGTCACTATTTCCACGTTTTCCTCTTCCATTTGCCATGAAGTGATGCAACCAGATGCCATGATCTTAGATTTTTAACGTTGTTTCAAGCCTGCTTTTTCACTCTCTTCTTTCACCCTCATCAAGAAGCTCTTTAGTTCTTCACTTTCTGCTGTTAGAGTGGTATCATCTGCATATCTGAGGTTGTTGATATTTCTCCCAGCAATCTTGATTCCAGCTTGTGATTCACCCCATCCAGCATTTTGCATGATGTACTCTGCATATAAGTTAAATTGTCCTCAAAAAAATTTATATTTATAAACAGTATGCAGTAGGGCTCTGATACTAATTTGTGTTTTTCAGCTTATTAAAGAAGGCTAAAATTCCTAGGTAAAGGAAAAATGAGGGAGGGAATGAAGGAAGAGGAGAAAGAAAAGAAAGGAAAAGGAAAGGAAAAAGACCATGGCCAGCCTCAGTCTGGATCTCCTATCTTCTAGCATCATCCAAATTTTGCCAGATTTTTTCAGAATAATTGTCTCTTCTGATGGGCTTTGCAAATGCCCATTACCCCAGGAACTGTTTTCCTCTCCACTTACTGAGGTTTTCTCTTTCTCTGTACTGAAGATTTCTTGTTGAGTTTGCTTGGTGTCTTTCCTCTGTGTTTTCTGAGACCATTCTATGGCACAGGTACTGTTTTACCCATAATTAGATGTCCCATTGGGAAGAAATATAGAATATTTTTATAGAAATATAGAATATTTATAAGTATATGCTATCTTATTCATTAAATGATCCATGGAACACCTACAAGGTCACAGAAGTTATCTTTGTACCTATGTAGCACCCTGTATTACACAGAGTTTGATATGATACACACACACTGTATTAATTTACCCAAAATAACTTATCAAGTGCCTGATAAGTACCAAGGTGGGTGCCAGCTCATCAGTCAGGAGCAGAAACTCCAAATATTAACACAGAGAGTCCCCGGCTTTGTGATAAGACCCTTCTCCGCTGGGGAAAGGAGGACCTCCGTCCTTGTTGGCAGGAATATCAATGGCAGACCAGTGGAGTGCACACCTTTATAATGACTGGGAAGGCAGATCTGAATTTAATTGTCCTCAGAGCTCTACACGAAAGCATGGCAGGGGATAGAGAGCTGGCACACAGCCCCCAGGTCCCATTAGGCTTTATGAAGGTGTGTGGTGTGAGTCAACAGCCGAGCCTATACATTCAAGCCCCTGTTCATCATTCCCCACTCTGCAGACCTGGGTCTGAGAGTCTGCACACAGGTGGAGAGATGTATTATCAGAAGGAGAAATATGAAAAGAGGCCCATGCAGTCCTGAGAAACAGGCTCATGGCCGTTTGGCCAGAGAATTCCAGGGGTCTCTGGCACTGAGACCATGTAGAGCATGGTAGTCATAAAATAACTGTTGTGTTATTCACCTCTGTCTGTCATATCTGTCTCCCTCACTAGAATGTCAAGACACCCGCCCCCGCCCCCATCCCCGCCAATCTTTTCTTCCCAGATGTATATATTACAAGCCAGGGTTCTTGGTCTCCTTAATCAATAGAGATTGATAAGAGACCAGACAGAAAATTTAGGCAAGGCTTTCTTGGGGCCCCCTGCTGCACCAGAGGGGGACAAGAAGAAACAACCTATTCCCTTAACCATTCAGTCCTCGAGGCAGGAGTGAGCTGGTTCCTTATATGGCCTGAGGGTAGGGGTGTGTCCAGGCTGGAGGGGTAGCTTAGGTATTTTGTCCACCCCTTAGATGGTGGAGTATGCAGGGGGCATGTGCAATAGCCTGCTTCCCCCCCCCACCCCCAACACTCTGCTTTTGCTCCCAGCTCTTCAAAAATGACAGTTGGATTTTTGGGTCTTTTTGTATCTTGTTGTCCATAATTTGTCCTAACTGCAAAAGTACACGGTTATTTGTAGTCCCTTACAGTTTCTTTGGGCTTTCTAGGTGGCACTAGTGGTAAAGAATCCACCTGCCAATGCTGGAGATGCAAGAGACGCGGGTTCAATCCTTGAGTAGGGAAGATCCCTTAGAGTAGGAAATGGCAACCCCCTTCAGTATTATTGCCTGGAAAATCCCATGGACAGAGGAGCCTGGCAGGCTACAGTCCATGGAGTTGCAAAAGAGTCAGACACAACTCAGCATGCACAAGCAATAGTTTCTTTGTATTTTGTGGCTCAAGTAGATTTTCTAACATTAATAATATCTTAATAGAACCAATGGCATATCTCCAGGTAATCAATCTGAAATTTGCAGCACATTTTTAAACATAGATGTGTATGAACCAAATTGTCTCTAGTTCTTAAGTCACTTCCTGAAGGTAGGTTAGCTGCTTAAAGGAGGCAGTAACTGTTTTAGATCAGTAGGGTACTTTATTACTATGTACTACATACCAGGTCCTTTTTCAGCCAATTCCCTGATCGTGTAGCCTATTTTTAATATTAAAGCTCTCTGAAGCAAAGTCGTATCTTTCTAAAAGATTAAGCTTTGAGAGCAGTATATTAATAATAAATTACCAAATTACTGAGTCATTTGGCCTGCTTCAGTATCTCACCTAGTACCACAAAATTATTTAAGCAGTCGTATGAGACAAGCCCAGTGTTTCAGTGGAAACGTCAATTAATTACTTTAACACACTGCCTCCAGAGAAATGTAATACTTTAAAATGTTAACATTTCATGCCAAAGTACTTTTCTTTTCATTCTTGTTTCTTACCTGATATAATTCCCACATCAACATTTACTCCATTTCTTTTTTTGTAATGTACATCAAGAGTTTTTCAGAAGATCTCAAGTTTTCTTCCCTTTCCCACATGTCAAAAACTTTCAAGATTAAATCAACAAATTAGGGACAGTGTATATCTGCAAACTCTTTTTGCAACACCAAAAATATTTTCAGTGTTTTGTTGCACAGTTCATTTGCAACAAGAATGAGGTTTTTACTTCTAGTCGGAAAAATGGTAATGTTACAGAAAAAAATGTAAATTAACCTCCCAAATTAAAAAAATAATAGTCTACTCCTATATCTTCTGTTATTTTTGTGTACTTCCAGCATTTTTACATACATGAATGTATATGATTATGGAAATGATTCCGGTTTTCAAAATTTCTTTACTTTTTTTTAACCAAATATTATCATCATAAACATTTGCCTATAATGCCTTTTGCCTTTGTAACCATTATTGAGGTTGTGTCATAATGTAAGTATATAAACCATAGTTTAAGAAATGTTATTCTTTTTTCAGTAATTGATTATTTTAGTTATTTTTGGCTGCACTGGGTCTTCGTTGCTGTGCACAGGCTTTTCTCTGGTTGCAGCAAGCTGGGGCTGTTCTCCCGTTGCTGTACAAGGGCTTCTCATTGTGGACGCTTCTATTGTTGCAGAGTGTGGACTCCTGGGCATAGGGGCTTCAGTAGTTGTGGCGCACAGGCTTAATTGCCCCGTGGCATGTGGGATTCTCCCAGACCAGGGATTGAACCCATGTCCCCTGCATAGGCAGGCAGATTCTTAACCACTGGACTACCAGAAAAGTCCAAGAATTTTTAAAGTACAATCATTAGTCAGGATACCTATTACTCAAGATATGTATCTAGATACAAACCAAAAGAACATGATTTTCCCAAAGGGTTGTACTAAAGTAAAACAAACTATCAACAAGATGTGAAAGTATTGGTTGTAGTGTCTCTTCATAACACTACGAATTGGTATTTTGGCAACAGTACCCATTTAATAAGGAAATGCATCTTAATTTAGTGATGCTAAACACTTTTTCCAGATGCTTATAACTAGCTGATTTTTTGGTGACTCTTGTATCCATATCCTTTGTCTCCTTGTCTGTTGTTCTCTGACTGTGTTTTGTACCAGTAAGAATAACTGCTGTATGCACAGATAATGTTGGAGGGTAAAAATCTTTCAGGACTGAAGCCCTATCCCTTCCACAGTTCTGGGATTCCCTGGAGGATACACGTGCTGACTGTCTGTCCTTGAATGTCTATGGATCGATGGTTCATTGTCACCTTGGCGAATTTTCCCTGGAAGGCAGGAGCCAAGATTCATTGTCTGATGGTTCTGCCACTCAAAAACAGGCTCACAGCTGGACATGCCATCTTTTGATATGACCTTTGTTTAGTAGTAGAGAGCCTGTGAAGATGTTCCAGAGTTGTTTATGTGTCCAGCTATTAGTTGAATTCCTTTTAAATGTATGTTCCAAAATTGCTTGAAGAAATATCTTTTTCTTGTGCTGGCTTGATTTTTTTTAAAACATTCCATCTTACTAGAAGTTATATGTATAGTCACGCTTTTTTCTGCTGTGAATTTAAACTCTATCCTCCTAGGACTGGCAGGGGTAGTGTATGAGAAGTAACAGTCTGTAAACAGTCATAGAATATGTCATATTTACAAAGTATATTCAACCATCTGTAAGAAAATTCTCAAGGATATTCTTTCTAGTAGCTTTGACTTACTGTACTCAGATTGCATGGGGGGCAGTGAGTCTCAGGAGTATTTACATAACTTGGCTGTGGCTACACAATGAGTCATTAGCAGTTTTAGGATTGGAAATATAAGTCCCTGGAATGAGGGAGGGCAATTAATGGAAAAAGAAGCTTCATAGAAAATAAGTGTTAATCACATTTTCAGAATGTAAAGTCTATCTTACATTCCTTGGAAGAAGGATGCTATATAAATTTTAAGTATAATGTCTTCTCTTCTTAGTAGTTTGCTTGTTATGGAACGTGTTTATTTAATCTACTGACTTAGAGTTGACATTTAAACTAAGTTAATGAACTTGATATTTATTGAGGTTTATGATAAAATACCAAGTATATCTTCAGGCTGAAGTTTTTATATTATTCTTCTACTCATCATAGCAAATATTTATTGCCATTAACTATGAGTCAGTAAGATTGCTGTGGGTGTGGGTATTTTTTTTGGGGGGGGAGGGTTGGCCGAAAAGTTTGTTCTTATGGAGAAAACTCAAACAGATTTTTTGACCAACCCAATAGTAAGGAAAAGACATAAGAATATCTAGGAACGTTTCAAGAATATTTGGAAATGTTTAGGAATGCTAAGGATAACCTCATACAGCAGAAGAGCTTCAAGATCTAGGATGTGAGAAAGAAAAGGCTCTCTTTCTCTGGTAGCCCTAGTCATTCATTTAAGACATGTTTATAGAGCATGTGTTTTGTGCCAGGCACTGTTCTGAGCACTTGGGATAAATGAGTAAATTAAACAGGAAAAAAGATTGTGCCTTCATGGATGTTATATTCTAGTGGAGGGAGAGAGATACAAAACAATAAACATAATTAAACTATATTGTATATTAGAAGGTGAAAGCTTCATTTTTAAAACGTAGAACAGGCTAAAGGAGATTAGAGATGCTGGAGGGCTTTGGGAATTTCAATTTTAAATAGGATGGTTAAGAAAGTCCTCATTGAAAAGGCTCTGAGGCTTCCCTGTTGGGCAAGTGGTTAAGAATCTGCCTTGCAATGCAGAGGACATGGGTTCAATCCCTGGCCAGGGAACTAAGATCCCACATGCCTCGAGCAACTAAGCCGGCACACCACAACTAGAGAGCCATGTGTCGCAGCAGCTGAAGCCCGCACACTCTGGAGCCGGCATGCCACAACTTCAGAGTCTGTGTGCTTAAAGGAAAGATCCCACGGGCCGCAACTAAGACCCTCGGTGGCCTAACTAAAAAAAAAAAGAAAGGGTGCCAGCTGAGAAAAGACTTAAAGGAGGTGATTGTACTGTGAAGATCTAGGGAGAGAGCTTTCCTGGTGCCTATGAGGAGCTTCAGTGAGGTTGAAGCCAAAAGGACGTTGTGGGAGAGGTGATCCAACCAAGGAGACTCAGAAAGAGCAGCCAGTAGGGAAAAGAAAGACCAAGAGAGAGTGGTTTAGGAAAGCAACTTTGAGAAAGTGAATGAAAGGATGGGTGCTGTGCTAAGTTGCTTCAGTCCTGGCCTACGTGGCCCTATGAACCGTGGCCCGCCAGGCTCCTCTGTCCATAGGATTCTCCAGGCAAGAATACTGGAGTGGGTAGCCATTTCCTTCTCCAGGGAATCTTCCCAGCCCAGGGATTGAACCCGAGTCTCCTGCACTGGCTGGCAGATTCTTTACCACTAGTGCCACCTGGGAATCCTGAAAGGATGGGGTGATGGTGGTGGTGGTTTAGTTGCTAAATCATGTCTGACTCTTGCGACTCCATGGACTGTAGCCTGACAGGCTTCTTGGTCCATGGGATTCTCTAGGCAAGAATACAGGAGCAGGTTGCCATTTCCTTTTCCAGGAGATCTTCCCAACCCAGGAATCAAACCTGGGTCTCCTGCATTGTAGGCAAATTCTTTACCAACAGAGCTACAAGGGAAGCCCCAAAAGGATGGGGAGTGATATTAACCTACCAAGTAAGAGGAGCACTGAGAATTGATCATTGAATTTAACCATTTATTGCTGATGACCTTGAGCAGTTTTGAGGGCAGTGGTGGGAGAGAATAAGTTTTAAAAAGACCCATAGAGAAGAATTGAAGTGAGCATGAGCATTTTTTTTCTACAAAGGAGAGCAAAAGAAAAAAAAAATGAGGTAGAAACAGGCAGAGGAAATAATAGTATCATGTTATCTGCATATAATGACAGTTTTTCCTCTTCCCTTCCAGGTTACACATTTTTATTTCATTTTCTTATCAGATTGCTGTGGCTAGGATTGCCAATGCTATGCTGAAGAGAAGTAGTGAGAGTGGGCATCCTTATCTTGTTACAGATTTTAGCAGGAAGGCTTTCAGCTTTTCATCACTGAGTATTAGATCGGTTTTGGGTTTGCCATTAATAGCTTTTATTATGTTGAGATATGTTCCCTCTATACCCACTTTATTTGGTAAGAGTTTTTAATCATGATTAGATGTTGTCTTTTATCAAATGCTATTTCTGCATCTATTGAGGTAATCATGTGGTTTTTGTCTTTTCTTTTGTTGATGTGGTTTATCACATTGATTAGGCAAAGGGAAATAGTAGTATGTGTGTATGCGGAGCAGACTCAGTAGGAAGGCCAAAGGTAATGATGTCCACTCAGAGTTTATGGTTGTGTCCATACCTGTCATGAATTCCTATACTCCAAATTTCCTATAAGTGGTTCATTCACTCCCTTTTCCTCATTCAATTTTTTTTCAGCAATATTTTGAGAAAGTCCAACTCTCCCAAGCCACTATTTTTCTGCTTCTTGCCTATTCATTTCCTTTCCCATGAATGAAAAATAAATTTTTAAAGAAGTTATATTAGCATGAATAACGTTTGCCATCTATTACTATCAGTAAATAGGCCTAAAAAACTACCCCAACACACACAAACACACGAATATTGTTGTAATTATGAAGAGAAATTACTTATCCTATGCTTGAAATCCAGAACTCAAAATAATATGAGAATTCCCATCTAATATTAGCTTTCTCAAAATGATTCTTTGTGAAAATGTCAAATTTTACAAATATTGGACAGAAGCTCTTCTACGAAACATAAACAGCCACCATACCCTTGGTTCAAAGAATAGTTGAGTGGTAAGTGTTTTAATGTATTGTAATGTAATGTACACTGAAAAATAGGTAAGTCACATCAGTGAGCCTTGGACTTACCATTTCTACTTTTTAATAATTTTAGTTTCAGTGCCACTAACAATGGTTCCTATCGAACTGAAAGATTACTCAGGAGACACTTGAATTCCAGCCAGCTTCAGACAAGAGTAGCTGTGAGAGAGGCTACTGAAGGCCAACTTGCCAAACTTATGTTCATTTTCAGAGAAGAGGGGAAATTTTCAATAGCCAGTTTCTTGACTTCTATTGTTTTCCTATTCTAGTTATCTACTTTCCATTGTAGATCAGTAACAAAAAAATGCTTTCCAGTTGAGATGCTCTGAAGTGAAGAAAATTTCAGGGTAGCAGGCACATTGTCACAAAACTGTGTTACACTGATGAATGAGAAATTATCTGTTTCATTGCACCTTCATTGTGCCTCTGGGAAGATAAAATTGGAGAATCTGTGAAGGTGTGTGTGTGGAGTGGTTGGAGGGGGAGAGTGTGTGAGAAGGGAGGGGAGAAGGGAGGGGGAGAGTGCCAGGTTCAGCAAAGATAGAGCTAAGAGCTTGAAAGTCATCACGACAAATTATGACCTTTAGAAATGGTTGTGTGTGTGCCTCGCAGACAGAAACATGTTTTCTATAGCACAGGAAACTGTATTCAATATCTTGTAATAAACTATATCAGAAAAGAATCTGAAAAAGAATATATGTGCACACACACACATATACACACTCATACACAAATATATACACACATATGTGTGCTCAGTCATGTCTGACTCTTTGCAACCCCATGGACTGTAGCACACTAGGCTCCTCTGTCCATAGGATTTTACAGGCGAGAATACTGAAGTGGATTGCCATTCCCTTCTCTAGGGGATCTTCCTAACCCAGGGATCGAACCCTCACCTCTCGAGTCTCCTGCATTGGCAGGTGGAGTCTTTACCATAGCACCACCTGAGAAGCCCATATATATATATATATAATGTGTGTGTGCGTATATATATGTATATGTAGTATATATATATATACACACACACATATACATAACATATATAAGTGAATCACTTTACGATACACTTGAAACTAACACAACATTGTAAATCAGCTATACATCAACTTTTTAAAAAATTTAAAGAAACAAACACTCTCTGCTATAATCCAAAGCGGGATACTCCATGACCCACCT
>ML660812.1:351096-415979 GCA_007570785.1 Antilocapra americana | reverse complement strand
GGGGGGGAGGGAGGAGGGAGGGGGGACCCGGAGGGGAAGCATATGTAAACCCATGGTGATATCATGACAATGTATGGCAAAAACAATAAAAAAAAAAATTTAAAGAAACATGTTTTTGATTAACAGAAAGATGAGTTGCATGTAAGGATCTGTTCTGGCTTTTAATTTTCTGAACTGATTGCATGTATGGAACTTAAATATAGATTGCTAAAGGTTGGCCCCTATCTCCATCTGTTTTTAGCTTTGTAACCTTGCTCAGGTAATTTGTCTATGCTGAAGTTTTTTCATCAGTGAAAAATTAATGATTAAATTATGTAATATTTGTGAATCCACACAGTGCCTAGTACAGTATGGGCATTCATTCAAAATTAGTAGTTATGTGACTTCCCTGGTGGCCCATTGGTTAAGATTCCGCACTGCCAATGCAGGGGGCATGGGTTCAATCCCTGATTGGGGAACTAAGATCCCACATGCCCCATGGTGTGGCCATATGATTTTTTTTTTAATTAGCAATTGTTCTTATCACTTGTCTATATCGTCTAACCTTAATAAATTGATTGCTTGAATTCACATAATATAGAAGAGTCTCAAAAACATCCTGACATTAGCCCTTATGAGATAGTCCTTAATTTAGAAGGAAGAAAATCAGAGAACTCCCTTTAAACCTTAGAATACTTGATTTTTCCCCATAATGTGGAATTTACTGACAACTTAAATGCCACTTCTAATTTAGAAAATCAAACTTGTGTAAGAAGTTTTTCTGTGAGGTCATGTCATGTAAATAAAGAGATTCCCAGAATACATATTCCACATGTGTTACCTACAGAGAAAGAAAGAGAAGGAAGCTTAAATAAATACACCAGCAGAATAGCACATTAGCATCCCTGATCGCTCTTCATTCCTTATCCTCAGGGCCTTAGCATGTGCCATTCCCTCTCCTATATTGCTTTTCCCAACACATCCCAAGGTTGACTTGTTTTTTCTTTATCTTTTGGGGTATTTCAGCTTAAATATCATCTCTTATGATTATCTCATCTTCTCAATTAAAGTGGCATCTTCCCACCATCATTCTCTCATCTCAGCCTGTTCACTGTTTTCTCACTATAATTATTTTCTGGTAATCATTTTAATTGATCTTCTTCACTAGAATGTCAGGCTCCATGATGTGAACAAAGTCATATTCCTAGCATTTAACTTACAGTTATAGCACTTAGGGTCCCAAAGTATTAAGTACTGAATAAATGCTTGTGATGGGTGTTTTGGTGTTTTGTTTGTGGGCAGAATATAATGTCTTTGCCAGTACTTATGAAACTTACACAGAGTTTACACATTTTCCTGTGCTCCTAAGAAAATTGAAGCTTATATTTTAGCTGTTACTTAATCATAACAGGGGTGAACTTGCATAGATTTATTACCATCACCTCTGATACTATTTTCAAGTTTATCCAAATAGCAGGCCAGTCACATCTGAGACTTTCATGACTGAATGGGTTTGAATAGTAATTTTGTGACATTGGCAAACCAAAGTAAACAATATTAATGAAAATGGGCTTCATCTCAATAACTTGTGTCAGTTTTGAACTTTGAGTCAAGAACTCTCATTATCAGTAGGCAATTTATGGTTTTGTTTCTAAAGAAATCAACAAAGCAGAGGTCAGCAATTCATTTTCTTACAGACATTCAGATGACTTCACAGGGAAAAAGTTAGTTTTTCTAAAACTATGAAAGGAAATGACAATTTAAGAAATGAAAGAATCATCTCTCCCAGCCAAGACAAGCAGATGATACAAGACAGAACCTTCTTCGTCTTAGTCTTTGTCCTTGGAAGTCTATCCCATTCTACTTTTTTTCCTAAAAGTGGGCCTGATCAGTAAGGAAATGGCTTGTCTATCTATGCCATAGAAGAGGGGTTCCCAGCTTGCAGATCTAATGCCTAATGATCTGAGGTGAAGTTGATATAATAATAGGAATCAAGTGCACAATAAAGGTAATGCACTTGAAAGTGAAAGTGTTAATCGTTCAGTTATGTCTGACTGTTTGCAACTCCATGGATTGTAGCCCACAAGGCTCCTCTGTCCATGGAATTCTCCAGGCAAGAATACTGGAGTGGATAAGCCGTTCTCTTTTCCAGGGGATCTTCCTGACCCAGGGATCAAACCCAGTTTTCCTGCGTTATAGGCAGATTCTTTACCACCTGAGCCACCAGGAAAGCCCTTGAATCATCCCCAAACCATCCCTCCCTCAGTCCATGGAGAACTTGCCTTCCACAAAACCAGTCCCTGGTGCCAAAAAGATACTGCTGCCATAGAAGGTCAGGGGGATGCAGTTGAAGTCCACTGTGCCACTGACTTAGCACTGTCCTATACAGGAGTCCTGTACATTTGAAATCTGGAGTGTCTGGGATGGGACGCACTTTGGTCTACAGTTGAGGTAACCTTGGGATACTATGAGGAGTTTGATTTTGCCCAAACGCTTTGCTTTAGGCTTCATTTGAAGATTTCCTACAGGAATAGATGACCCACTTGGGATCCAAGAAACCATTCCTCAATAGATTTATGCCTCTTACCCTTTTGGCTTTAAAAGAGGAAGTACAAGAGCACTCAAGAAAAATGTGAAAATAGACATGGAAGTAGACATATGATCAAAACAGTAGAATGCAACATGAAAAAAGCCAACTTTATAAATCCAAGAAAATGTATTAAAGGAAAAGGGAAATGCTTTGTGTGTAAATATTTGACATAAATTGGAAAACACCAGAAACTGAGGAATAAATAGAAGCATCAGTTAATCCAATTAACTAACATTTCCTGTAAGCAAAGAATGCACATTTGGAGTAAAGGTCCTGAGGAGATCAGTAAGTGATCCCAGATGAGCTATTGTTAGACATTACATGCAGGTTGCATTTTGGAACTATATGATGAGGAGTGAGAATATTAAGATGTAGAAAAGGAAATCTGAGATGTACCTGCCAGGGCAAATATTACAAAAGTTCAGCTGATCGTACTGAAGGAACCCGAGAGATCAGGGGTACAGCTTGTGATGAACCTCATTTGGATTTATGAAAATGACTGCCAGCTCTTCCTGACAGAAGGCAGAATGACCCAGAAAGCCCTTATGGTCCCAAAGGCAAAAGCTTAATTAGATACACCACTTCTAACTGCATAAATCAACACTTGCTAAAGGAAGGAGATTAATTGTAAGGTACACGTTAGGAGGGTGACTTTTGAAAATGCAAGAACTCTGGAGGCTAAACCATGCTCCCACTTAATAGTGAGGCTTTTTGGGTGGGCAAATTTCAGGCAGAGGCTGTTTGTGTGTCTCTTCATTCTACAATGGATACGTGTAACTCCTATAATTAAAAATATTTTGAAACTGTATGCTTCACAGATCCAAAGAATGAAAGCTATGAGGACATCAGTTCAAGTCACAGCTCACATTGTAAAGTGGTCAGAGGTTAATATATTGTTGTATATATTCAAAAGATCATTGTCAAAACTCAATGGAGAGGGTATTTTATGCTGCTTACTTATTTCAGCCTGGTAACAGGTCTCAAAATGACTGTGTAATTAAAAGCATCATGTGATTAGAAGCAAAGGATTTTTAAAATCTTATTTTGTTCATAGTGGAATGAGATCACACACTATTGTGTGTGTGTGTGTGTGTGTTACAGTCTTCCTCTCATTATGGGCTTCTTAATAAGAGAAATTGTGTATCTTCCCTGAGGTGTGACCTGACCCCCTGTGTGGGGGCCTAATGTCCTTTATGGGATATAATTGTGCTTCCTGGTAATTTTCTACTGTGTTGGTCCTACTGTGGGCATTCCTGATAACTCCATGGTTTAAAAAAAAAAAAAAAAGACCCTGCAATGCAGGAGACACAGCTTCGATCTCTGGGTCAGGAAGATCCCCCGGAAATGGCAACCCACTCCAGTATTCTTACATGGGAAATCCCATGGACAGAGGAGCCTGGTGGGCTACAGTCCATATAGTTGAAAAAGAGTCAGACACGACTGAGGGACTAAACAATTCCTGCTATAGGAACCCCTCTGAGAAAATTAGGAATACCCTAGCATGTGTTTTGGTGTAGAAAAACTCCTATCCCCCCTGTGAATTTTACAAGAACCAAAAAATTGCAATGCATTTTCTGTGTCCCCATGCATTTTTATATTCACTTGATAAAAATATAAGTAATCTATTAATTTATGATACTACAATGAGGGTGCATTTGACCTACAATATTTATTCTAAAGCCTCTCCTGTATTTTCTATTTAAGTCATGAAGATTGGTCTTAACCTAGAAATGAAAGGAATAGAGATGGGGAGGATAGGGGAAAATGGGAAGAGGGTGGTGGGATGGAGGGAGGGAGGGAGGGGGAAAAGTAAGGAAGATTTTCTTAAGAATGCTTTCTTTCATTTGCATGAGTCTTTACAAAATAATTGCTCCCCTCCCCAAACAAAACATAGTTTAGAATGCAGTGATGGAATTTTGTTTACTTTGGGAAACCTGGATGTGTGTATTTCTTCATAAACTTTCAAAGAAGTAATCCCTTTAATACTGGAAATGAATAAGTATGTTTCTTTCCCAAGCCTCAGTCACTTTATTTATAAGAAGAGTTTGGACTAAATGGTTCTATGAATATTAACTCCAGCTAATAAATCAACCAAGCTTTTACATTTGTTCCTAATTGCTGTGATAGCAATTCACCTGGTTATTTATTCCAGTGACTTTAGTTGGAAGGGTAGTTGCTCAGTTGAAGAAGTGGTTCAAAGCCACTTTCAGCTCCGTTAAATTCATTGCTTAGCGCTGTGATTACTTTCAAGTCCTATTTCAGTGAGCAAATCTCTTGCATTTTGTTTAGGAAATGGAGCCATCAAGAGCGGCTTTTTTAGAATGGATGCGCATGATTTGATTTCGATTGACCAACAATATATCATATTTATTATATGAATTTTCCTATGGCATAGGATATACTTTCAGCAGCAGATTAATGGGAAGAGATCGTTAAGAGGAAAAGAAAAAGGGAGAGTACAGGTTTCATCTTTGAGACAGTGTTTCATCTGAAATAGAAGCATGTCAAACATCCCAGACGCCTGTTACTATGGAATCAAAAAGCCCTTTCCAGCTGTTTACACTTCTGATGCAAAATGGCAATTTGACAGACTAACTGGGTGATGTGAGCGTCTGCGTAAAAAGGGTACTGACGGAGCATGCCCAGTGCGGTGAGCGCTTCCTCCGCCCTCCCCCTCCAGATCTCTGAAGATAAGCCTTGAACTTTGCACTTGCAAATGTCACTGCATACGATTTGCACTAGGTTGGTTTTCTCCCCCTACCTTAAGGTTCTCTCACAACTAATATCTTTTAACAATCCAAGAGCAGGGACGAGGAGAGGGTCATAAGATGCATGAAGTTTAGGACGAGTTGATGCCTGTCTTTGGATGCGCTTGAAGTGTTGTCTTTAAAGCCATCGAAAGCATCCAAGTGTTTGTTTCCCCTCCCCACTGGGATGAGAAAATAAGAATCTCTTTGGATTGGAGTCCTCCGGGGTAAGAAGTGAAAGCCCCGGAGGCAGAAAGGGACGGAGAAGCGGGGGTTTGCCCAGAGCATGGATGGGAACCGAGCAGCGGTTCTGCGGGGCTCAGCGCGCGCTGAGGATCGGTGCCCGGGGCTGCAGCTGCGGACGGGAAAGGCGCTGTCTGGCTGATGAAGGCCACCTGGATCAGGCTTCTGAAACGCGCCAAGGGAGGAAGGCTGAAGAATTCGGATATCTGTGTAAGCTTCAGGGCTTTCGTAGAGGGGAGACGTTATTTTGTCATTGTTTCTGTCGCTGGTACAAGTGAGGGCAGTCTGGGGATCCTGCGATTAGAAATATGATGCTGATTGCTAGAGAGGGAGCGGGAGAGAGTCTTCTAATCCTCTAGCTCCTTTTCCTCTGCGGTGGTATATCGCCCTAGGAGCTCCGCCCGGGCAGGTGTTTTCCCGTAGACAGCTTTGATGAAATATCTACTTAAGGGGATTGAAAAAGATACGTTGCTTAAAGATTGAGGGAAGCTGGCAGCTGTTGCCTTACAGTTTTGTCAGAGGAGTCATTGGGTGAATACAGAGGTACCAAAGGATACTTAAGATCAAAGAGGGGGTCATCTATGGTAGTGGCTGTCAGAGAGTTCAAGTTCATAACTCCCTTGACTTTGTTTGTTGTTTTTTTAGCCTATCTTCTTCCTAATTGTAAATTCTCACTGTAGCTGTGGACTGTTCTTGAAGCTCTCCTTGAAAACGGTGTGTGTGTCCTTCACTGCACTGCACCACAGAGTCGGTTTAATGATAAGAGAACTTGTTCTGGCTTCCAGAAAGGCTCCTAATTGGACCATAAGATTTGGGAAGGAAGGGTATCAATAACTGGGACGGTGTAACTCTCCTAGTGAGTGGTCTGCAAACCAAAGCTGGATGTATGTAGCTGCTTTGCCACCAAAATGGATTATTTTGATTGCTCTTTTCAGGAATGGACAGCACAATCTAGGAAGCTAACTGCTGTATCAGTGAGACTTTTCTGTGGCTAGCATCATAGACGGAATCTCTTTCAAAATGTCCATTTTCCTCTCCAGGGTTCGGCAGACTCCTACACCAGCCGTCCATCCGATTCAGATGTTTCTTTGGAGGAAGATCGGGAGGCAGTGCGCAGAGAAGCAGAGCGACAGGCCCAGGCCCAGTTGGAAAAAGCAAAGGTAAAACCCTTCCTTCTCTGCCAAGTTCTTTGTCCATTATGCTGAGTCCGTGGTGGGCCACCTGCCGAAGTTCCTTCTGAAATGTGCATCTGGTCTGTTACCGTGTTTCCTTGATTGGCTGTAAAGAGGTACAGGATGTGGGATGTATTGTCATCCCTTGGTAGAAAAAGGCAGTGTAATATATGAGTGATCTTGCATTTTATGTTGTTTTATAATCCAAGCAACTTGTTTCCATGGGTGGATGGTTTATTTAGATGCAGAAAAAGGATCCTGAATATACAAAGAGGAAAAACTGCTTCTAATAGGAAAAGGATTTACTTTGTTTTGTTTTTCAGGAAACCATTTCTCTGCTTAGAAAAACAAACTTTCTTCAAGCTGATGTTTATTCTCTTAGACTTGAACAACCTTTCCTCTCACTTTTACTCCTTAGGTGTTTTATAATGGTATTTTTCTTATGTTTAAAAAAAAATGGATTGCGTTATGCTTTTCAAAAAGAAAGCAAGAAAGGATTTTATCAATTAAAGATGTCCCTCCCTTTGGAGCTCTTGCTTCTCTAACCCGTAGAAATTAAGTGGAAGGGGGACTGGAAACCAGATACAAAACCTAGAAGTACAGAATTTAGCTGAGACTGTTTCATTTCACACATTGCCATGATTTGGATTCTTTCTCCCCTGCAGTGGTTCAAATAGCAGCTATTTCTAAAGCATAGACTGCTTGTTGTTCAAGTTCAAAGGGCCTTAGTATGTGTGATACTTGGTAATTTTTAAATGAACCTATTTTAATGAGGTCATTGGTTTTCTTTTGAAAAAAATGACTGCTTTGAAAAAAGAGTAAGTGTTGATCTTGCTAAAAAAGAAAAAAAAATCCAGGGTAACATTAGAATACTTCTGGCTGCTTCGTCTCTGAGATGAGTAAAATCTCCGTGTGTTGCTATGGGAATCATGGCCTGGAGATGCTGGTTTGAATGCATGGACTGCCCTTATGTAATATTCATGACCTCTAGCCCAGCTGCCATAGTGGTTTGCAGAGGAGCTGCCAGGAGACCTGGACTAAAAGAAAAAAAAGTACTTCAGACATCAGAACAATGTTCTCACCTCGGCGGGCAGGGAAGTCATCTCCAGGTGCGACAATGTTGACTACAAGAGGACTCATAAAGGGCAGAAGCAGAAAACTGATAAAGCAAGGTGTGGCCTCGTTGCCACCAACAAGTCTGCTCTGCTGAAGTTAACCATTTAAAACATTATGATGTGACAACATGGGTGAGAGTGGCGGACATATGCTAAGTGAAATCAGCTGATCACAGAAGGACAGACGCTTTATGATTCCACTGATAGGAGGTATCTAAAGTAGTCTAGGAGGAAGGCTCAAAAGAGAGGGGATATGTGTGTGTGTATATATATACATATAGTTATGTCTGATTCCCGTTGTTGTACAGCAGAAACCAACACATTGTAAAGCAACTATCCTCCAATTAAAAGAATTTTTTTAATTAAAGAATAATAAAGTAGTCAAACTCCTAGAAGCAGAGGGCAGAATGGTGGTTTCTGGGGACTGGAGGAGGAGGAAATGGGGAGATTCCACAGATAGAAAGTTTCAGTTATGTAAGATGAATAAGTCCTAGAGATCTCCTGTACACCATTGTGTCTATAATATAGTACAGTTAACAGTTCTGCTCTCCATTTAAAACTTATTGAAAGGGTAGGTTTCTTGGCAAATGTTCTACTGCAATAGAAAAATTATGAAGTTGAAATTAATGAATGTATGACCAATGAAGTTAATTGCCCCTAATTTGTCATGTAGCTAATATATGCTGCAATTTAGAATCTCAATTCTGCATGCTATATTTTGCACCAGGGTGCCAAAGGGAAAAACAAAAGTCAAGAAAAAAAAAAACTAAATAACAGTTTGTATTCCAGAAATAAGAGTGTTCTATTTGCACTTGTTTATTCATGTGATTTTTCACATGCTAAAATTAAACAGTTTCTCCGGCTCATATCACATCATCATACAATCCAGTGTTTTGTAGGTTTTCTTTTCATCAACCGCAAAGTCTTTAGTTATCTGTTAGTGCATTTTTGTCTCTCACTGCTGTAAGTCCTGAGTTCAGTGACACAGCTACATAGAACTTCTTTTTTCTTTTTTTGTATTAATTGGAAAATAATTGCTTTACAATGTTGTGCTTGTTTCTGCCATAGAACAACTCGAATCAGCCATAAGTATATTCCCACCCACTCTCCCCATCCCACCTCTCTAGGTCATCACAGGAGCGGGTTGGGCTCCCTGTTTTATATGGCAGAACTTTTTAGTATCTTTCAACCCAGTGTGGATCATAATGTTTTCTTTAATCAAGCCAGTTTTGTGTTACTTGTCATACAGACTAAAATATTTATAGTTACAAGAGAAGTAGAAGATGAAAGAAAATGAAAAGAATTTAAAACAAAAGCAAAGTAATTGAAGAGCTATATCCTATGTTTAATGAAAACAACTTACATTCATTTTTCTTCTTTAAAATTAGGCCAGTTATCTTAAACATCTGGATTCAAATATATGAGTTACACTAAAGTGAATGAGAATTTGAATATGTTCTGAAAGACGATACAAAGAGTAGGATTCAAGTGTACTTTTGGCTAAAATCATGGCTTGGTAGGTCTGATTTCTTAAATCTGATATCTTTGAAGAAGGTATGCAAAAAAAAATCATACATGGGTCATTCATTGGGCTATTTTTTATCTATTTTCCTTCTCCAATATATCATCGTGCCTTTGTGGGATCTATTTCAAAATGGAACCTTAAAGTTCAAAAATATATGAAATTGTTGTTTACTTTTAAGATAGTTTTAAGCACTTTTTCCAAGCATTTTGAAAGACACAAATGTGTTTTACATTTATTTTGTGCCTATTATAACATCCTTCAAGTAGAAAGCCTTTATAACTTGGTGCTTTAAATCACCTACCCTGCAGATCACTTGCCATAAGTGTGTGCGGTATCAAAAATTCTTTTATGCAGAAACAATCATGGAATCATAATAAAAACAAATGAACTAAAAAAAAAAAAAAAGCCTGTGCAAGTGCCTGAAATAAACCTCAGTGGTGTTTTCAGACCCTGGCACTCTGTAAATATGAAATATATTATCCATTAATTGCCTTAAGAATACGCCCATGAAATAAGGTGATTGACAAGTAATGAAACTAGAGAAAATAGCTTTTGCAATTAACTGACCTACATTAGATTATATAACCTGGCCCTCTGTGCTTTCCATAAAGCCCAGTACTTTTCACTACTGCTTTGTTATGGCTTCTCTTAAACTAGTAAAGTCTGCAGTGAACAAATTAAATATTTATTTTGAGGCAAATAACTCACATGACCTTGTTCTTTAACTTGATGTTTTCTGATCCCAGATGCACATTTTGATCTTGTTCAGGTTCTCTGTACCTTGAAGAGCCTGCCCTATTTAATCTGGTGCTCTTTGATATTGCCTTAAAGGCAAATGATATAGGAACTTAATTTATTTCCATATTGATCTTTTTAGTAGAACAGCTTCACTGAGATATAATTCTCTCAAAGTGTAACATTTTGGAGACTTCACTGGTGGTCCAGTGATTGACTTCACTTTTCAGTGCAGAGGGTACAGGTTCGACCCCTGGCAAAGAACTAAGACCCCACATGCCTTGCAGCCAAAATATATATATATATATATATATATATATATATATATATATATATATATATATAAAACAGAAGCAATATTGTAACCAAGTCAGTAAAGACTTTAAAAATGGTCCACATCAAAAAAAAATCTTTAAAATAGTTTAAAAAAATAAACAAAGTGTACAGTTCCATGGATTTTAGAATATTTTGTGTTGCAACCATTACTGCAGTCAACTTTAGAACATTTTCATTGTCCCCCTAAGAAATCTCATGTTCTAAATTAGCAGTCACATGCTGTTCTTCCCACCCACCTCAGTCCTAGGCAACCACTATTCAATTTCCTGTCTCCATAGATTTGTAGGTTCTCGTTATTGCATATAAATGAAATCATGCAATAGGTCTGTCGTGATTGGCTACTTTCATTTAACATTTTCAGCGTTTATCCCTATTACCACATGTATCAGCACTCCATTCCTTTTCCTTGACAAGTAGTATTCCATTTTATGCATTTGTCACATTTTATTTACTCATTTATCAGTTGGTGGACATTTAGGTTGTTTCCATCTTTAAGCTTGAACTGGAAAAGGTCAGTTTTCATTCCAACCCCAAAGAAAGCAATGCCAAAGAATGCTCAAACTACCTCACAATTGCACTCATCTCACACATTAGTAAAGTAGTGCTCAAAATTCTCCAAGCCAGGCTTCAGCAATACGTGAACCGTGAACTTCCAAATGTTGAAGCTGGTTTTAGAAAAGACAGGAACCAGAGATCAAATTGCCAACATCTGCTGGATCATTGAAAAAGCAAGAGAGTTCCAGAAAAACATCTACTTCTGCTTTATTGACTATGCCAAAGCCTTTGACTGTGTGGATCACAATAAACTGTGGAAAATTCTGAAAGAGATGGGAATACCAGACCACCTGACCTGCCTCTTGAGATATCTGTATGCAGGTCAGGAAGCAACAGTTAGAACTGGACATGGAACAACAGACTGGTTTCAAATAGGAAAAGGAGTATGTCAAGGCTGTACATTGTCACCCTGCTTATTTAACTTACATGCAGAGTACATCATGAGAAACGCTGGGCTGGAAGAAGCACAAGCTGGAATCAAGATTGCCAGGAGAAATATCAATAACCTCAGATATGCAGATGACACCACCTTTATGGCAGAAAGCGAAGAGGAACGAAAAAGCCTCTTGATGAAAGTGAAAGAGGAGAGTGAAAAAGTTGGCATTAAGTTCAACATTCAGAAAACTAAGATCATGGCATCTGGTCCCATCACTTCATGGGAAATTGATGGAGAAACAGTGGAAACAGTGGCTGACTTTATTTTTGGGGGCTCCAAAATCACTGCAGATGGTGATGCAGCCATGAAATTAGTTATGACCAACCTAGACAGCATATTAAAAAGCAGTGACAACACTTTGTCAGCAAAGGTCCATCTAATCAAGGCTAGGGTTTTTCCAGTGGTCATGTATGGATGTGAAAGTTGGCCTATAAAGAAAGCTGAGCGCCAAGGAGTTGATGCTTTTGAACTGTGGTGTTGGAGAAGACTCTTGAGAGTCCCTTGGACTGCAAGGAGATCCAACCAGTCCATCCTAAAGATCAATCCTGGGTGTTCATTGGAAGGACTAATGTTGAAGCTGAAACTCCAATACTTTGGTCATCTGATGTAAAGAGTTGACTCATTTGAAAAGACCCTGATGCTGGGAAAGATTGAAGGTGGGAGGAGAAGGGAATGAGAGAGGATGAGATGATGGTTGGATGGCATCACTGACTCAATGGACATGAGTTTGATTAAACTGGGACTTGGTGATGGACAGGGAGGCCTGGCATGCTGCAGTCCTGGGGTCGCAAAGAGTCGGACCTGCAAAGAGTCGCAAAGACTGAGTGACTGAACTGAATAATGCTGCTATGAACATTCATGTAAAAATTTTGCATGGACATTGCTGGGTTCTAAGATCATCTTTTTTTTTATTGAAAGATTTTTTTTTTCTTTTCCCTTTCACTTCCCTCAAGATGATCCTTCCTGTGTGCAGAGATTCTGAGATGAGAAATCTGGATGCGAAAGGCATTGGGGCAGAGATGAAATAGGTTTGGTGTGGTATTCTTAGAAAAATGAATTAATGTGAAATTTTAAGTCGGTTGTTCTTTTATCAGTAAATGTCTACTGCATTGAAGTGTATTAGTCACAGTTGATGGGTAGAGGAGGCATTGAAAGGCCAGAGCCATAAGAGAAAACAGACAGATACGCAAAATATCTCTGCAGAAGGCTTCTAGTATTTGTTCAGGGAGAAAAGTTGTGGCCTTAAATCATGCTAATCAGAAGCAGTCTAGAAGTATTTTAGTCTCCAGACAGACTTCCCCCAGCTTGCAGAAACAGAAAATTCTTCTTGGGGGTGGCGATGGCTTCAAACTATACCTTCCAATATGGATAAATGCAATTTAGGTTGTAAAGTAGAAACTAGGGAGTGGAGAAGAAGGAAAACTTGATAAGCAATGTGAGGAACGGCCAACATTAAGAAAGGCTTGGCAGTCAGAAAACATGGAACCTTCTAGAGGAGGGATTACTTTTCTGAGATCTTGCCAACTTGAAGATGTCTTTGTTCTAGTCTCCTATTTAATTACTATTTTGGCTGGGTATAATATTCATGCATGAAAAGCATTTTCCCCCAGTCTTTTCAAGACATTGTTTTGTTTTCCTCTGGCATCCAGCATTGCTGTTGTGGTTGCCAGTGTCATTCTGTCTCTGAGAGTGATTTCTACATGATTTTCTCTAATACTTTGAGAGCTGTTTGAAATATGGCCTTGCTGTGAAGCTTGTTATTACTGGTGAGCAGCATTTCATATGAATATTCGTTGTGAAGGGCCAGTCTCTTCACTTCTGGAAAGTGTGTTTTTTATCTATTTATTTGTTTTTGATAATTTCTTTCTCTGCTTTCCCTTTTCTGGTTCTCTCATTTATCAGATGTCTGGTTTGGGTTTTCTTCTCATTTTTTTTCTTACTATCCTTTTGTCTTTTTGTTTTGAGTTTTTCTCCACCTTTAACATACTTATTGAAGTTTTTTTTTTTTTTTTTGAAAATTTCTAATTCCCAATAGCTTTCCTGTCATTTCTCCTTTTATAGCTTCTTGTTCTCCTTACTCCATGGCTATAATATTTTCTCTTATATCTCTTAAGATTTCTTTTAGGTTTTATGTGAGTGTTTTTTTAAACTTTTAATTAGATTTTATTTATGTATCTGGAGATTTTCTTCAAAAGTTTGATTTTTGGGTTATCCATCCATAGTTAAGGGTTTCCCAGGTGGCACGGTGGTAAAGAATCTGCCTGCCAGTGCAGGAGACACAGGTTTGATCCTTGGGTTGGAAAGATCCCTTGGAGGAGGAAATGGTAATCTGCTCCAGTATTCTTGCCTGGAAAATTCCATGGGCAGAGGAGCCTGGTAGACGGCAGTCCATGGGGTCGTAAAGAGTCAGACACTGCTGAGCATCTGAGTACACAAAGCACATTCATAGTTAAGGGCAAGATATAAAGCTGAGTGGAAGCTTTCAGACTGATGGTAAAGCTTCTTGCCTGCTAGTTTTTTATAGAGTAGTGGTGGGAAGGAGTTTCTCTTCATCTGATCAGTGTCCCCAAAGGAGTCCCTGGTCTCTTTAATTCTTACTCTTTGTACTTTGCTAATTGCCGCTGCCTCTTGTTTTCTGTATTCTAAGTTTTTGTCTACTTCCATCTCATTTGCTGTTCTAAATCTTTTTTCACACACAAGAAAAAAAAAATAGTTTCAAGAGGAAGCATTTGTTCAATTGACCATGCTTTTAATCTTAGTGTTTATCAATAAACATACTATAACAGAATAAAAATGTTTTTCATATTACCTTAGTTTATAAATGCTTTAGACACTGGGAGAATCCTATCCAGCTGGAAATATCTCTTACCTGGCCTTTTTTTTTTTTTAATTTTCTTTACTTTATTGTGTTGGTTTTGCCATACATTGACAAGAATCTGCCATGGGTATACATATGTTCCCCTTCCAGAACTCCCCTCCCTCCTCCCTCCCAATTCCCTCTCTCTGGGTCATCCTGGTGCACCAGCCCCAAGCAGCAAACCTGCGCTGGCGATTGATTTTACCTACCTGGCCTTTAGAAGAATGAATAAACAGGAATGAGTTCATTCACCCTCAACCCAAAGATGAATTTTTATTTCAAAAAAATTAGGCATGTTTCTAAAAATGTATCTTAGTGAGAAAAGCATGTGGGAGGTAGGAGAGATGTGTATATGCCTATATCACATAGTTTCTTAAACCCACAAGATAGACTATTGGACAGAATTCAAAGAACATGTGGCAGGTATTAGAGTAGATGGCTCCACATAGGGGGGAAAAAACGCATTTAATTGGTACAAAATAAAATCCTGCAGAGAGGTCTCATCATCAAAAACAAAAAGTATGGGAGACATTCTCTGGAAAATATCTTAGACTCAGATTATTTTCCCACTGCTCATTTTAGTACTGTCTCTTAATTTTTGCGTTGAAAAACTGTCAGCCCTCTTTTACTCATAGCAATTACCTTCCAAATAGTGCTAGAAAATTGGCAAAATATGTCTAATTTCCAACATCCTGAGTTAGTTTGTTGTTCAAATATATATTAGGTTAGGCTGTAAGAAAGAAAAAGTGTATGAAAGTCCCATGGACCCGATAGGCTTCTGCATAGCTCATAAATATGACTAGGTAGGTACAGTCATATATGTTGGTGCTGTAATTCCACTCATCTCAAATGTTAGTTGACAATAATAGTAATAACGCAGTAATAATGACACTTATTGAGTGATTACTGTTCATTGTAGACAGTTTGAAAGCTAGAAAAGGAAAAAGCAAAGCTCTTCATCCTAGAGCATTTTGAAGTCCTCTAGAGAAGTTATCTAGATACAAGTAAATCCCTGATGCTGGGCAAGATTGAAGGCAGGAGGAGAAGGGGACAACAGAGGATGAGATGGTTGGATGGCACCACTGACTCGATGGACATGAGTTTGAGCAAGCTCCAGGGACTGGTGATGGGCAGGGAAGCCTGGCATGCTTCAGTCCATGGGGTCGCAAAGAGTTGGACATGACTGAGAGGCTAAACAGAGCAGTTATGATCATGTAACACATACAGCATCAATTCCTTTACTGTCTTTTACATCAGGACAAACTACTCTCCGTTCAGTGGCTTAGGTCACAATGATCTTCTGTCCATTACTGGCTGGCTGGCAGGTGAACTGGTAACCAGCTGATGTGGGATGGCCTCTTGCCTGTGTCTGTAGGTTGGCAGCTATCAAGTTGGGCTGCTTCTCCTCTCCTGGGTGATCTCCCTTCGCCAGCAGGCTGCCTGGCTCCTCCTCCTTGTGTTCTCAGGGTTACAAGCACAGAAAGAGAACAGGTCCCAGAGGGCAATTTTCAAGTCTCTTCTTGTTTCCTGTGTGCCAGTACCCCCCTCTGGCTCAAACTCTCAGCCTGTAGTGGGTGTGGGGAGGAACGTCCAGGGCCATGGATTTCGGTGGGTAATTGTTAAAGCCAATTTCTGCAAACCATCTGCCACACCCACCTTCATTTTTTCTCCCTTCCCCCTGGGAGAAAAAAATGTCTCCCTACCTTTTGACAACCCTGACTTCCTCCCATCCCCATCTCTCCCTTCCAATTAGTACCAACCTGAATTACACCAGCATTAGCTCTCACTTCCTCTTCTATCATTTCTTCCCCACTTCCTCGAAACCAATTTCTGTCTCTCTTTGTTGATGGTCTCTAGCGATGTTCTGCGTTCACTGACCTGTTATTAACTGGTCCCTGGACTTCTTCATAAGCCTTGCTTTTCTTTTTTTTTTTTTTCCATCTCTACTAAGTCTATTTTAAATGCCAGGTCCTGGCTACAACACAAGCCTATTTCTACTACCTCTCTTCCTTTTCAATCTCTTCCACTGTTTCCCTCCACTGAAGTGTGGAAGTTTATTCAACCAAATGCAACAACCTTGACCTCCTGACTTTCTAAAAATTCATTTTTATTTGAAGTGTAATTGACTTACAGTGTTAAGTTTTGCTGTAAGGTGACTCATTTATACACAGATATATGTTATATAGCTCTATATATACACACATTCTTTTTCATATTCTTTTCCATTATGGTTTATCACAGCATAGTGAATATGGTTCACTGTGCTATACAGTAGAACCTTGTTGTTTATCCAGTTTATATATAATAGTTTGCATATGCCAACTCCAAACTCTCACTCCTACCCTCTCCCACCCCAACCTTGGCAACCACCAGTTTATTCCCTATGGCCCTGATTTTGTTTCTGTTTCATAAATAGGTTCATTTGTGTTATAGTTTAGATTCCACATATAAGTGATATCATATAGTGTTTGTCATTCTCTTTCTAACTTACTTCACTTAGTATGATCATCTCTAGTTTCATCCTTGTTGCTGCAAATGGCATTATTTCATTTCTTTTAATAGCTGAGTAGTATTCCATTGACCTACTGGCTTTTATCTTTGGAGGCATGACTTTGGTTTTCAAACCAGTGAATTCCTCAGGAGCCCCTGCAGAGGCAGAGGGCTGCCTAGCAGCTTGTGTTCTGGTGCATTCCTCCTAGATTCAGCTGAAGCAGCTCTGTTATTAATAATTTTTTTGAACATATTGGGACTTCTGTGTAATTTCTCCTTTCAATATAGAATTTCACCCTGTGACAAGCTTTACATCACTTCCATCTTTCCTTTTACCATCTCTCCCTTCACACTGGTTCATCATCACTTTAATTCTTTAATTCTGCACCTCTGCCCCTGACCTCTCTCCCTAGCGTTAGTATCTCACATTTCTCTTTTGGGGGATCTCTATCAATTCAGCTATTTAAAATGGAGCTCCCCAATTTTTTCTTTCAAACATTTTTTTCCTGTATTTTTAAAAATTTCTGTCAGTGTTAATGTCATTCTCCCAAACCCATAGCCTAGTCCAGGCGTCAGCAGGGTTTTTTACTGTAAAAGGTCAGATAGAAGATATTTTAGTTGCTCTGGGTCAAGTGGTCTCTCACAGTTACTCAGCTCAAGGAAGCCTGGATTTGGATTCCATCTCTGCATAGACTGCTTGATCTTTTGGTAAGTTATATGTGATGCTCTTGATCTCAGTGATAACTGCGTGAGCTGGTGCCTGTCCAGTTCAGAGTTCCCAGGCAGGGGACTGCGATAGGCACAGGCAGCTCCTCCTCCTGCCTTCAACATCAGTGTCTAATGGGGTACCTGTATTAGAAGTGATGAAACTCATTTCATTCTCCTTTCAGTTGTGCAAGGTCACCATATGCCATTATATATGGATGTTACCAAACTCAGATTTGGCTGCTCGTCACTCAAGAATCCAATCCTAAGAGACAAGTGCTGGGTTAAAGGAAAGATAGCTTTAATGAGGAAGCTGACAATCCCGGGAAGAAAGTAGACTGACGTCTTAAAAAACCAACTCTTCCTTGCTGATCAGGAGACAGGGGCTTTTAAAGGAGAGTTTCAGGGCTGCACATAAGAGAGGAAGGGAGCTACATGCAGAACAGCAGAGTCAGCTCTGACAGTCATCCTGAAATTGGTCATATAGTAGTCTGATCAGCATCATTTTGATTGTTTTAAGTTAATATTCAGTTCCAGAGTAGTTCTGTTCCCATTTCCTTGAGGTCACTTCTCAGAATTGTGCAGGACGGAGCAGTTCATATCACGGCTAGTCTGACATCATGTAGTTAACTTCTTCCGCCTGGTGGGCGTTTCATTCTCTGCAAAACAGCTCAAAGGACATGGCTCAGAGTATTATCCATAGCTCCTGACGAGGAACTAAAGGTCCTTGACTTTGTTTAATGACTAAACTATTTTTGTTTTGTCTTTTTGACCATTTCCCTTCATATCTACATTTTCTCACATCTCTGATTAGACTTAGTCTCTGGCTCAAGTTTTTCTACAAACAATAGCAGGCAGAGGACATGGGGTGGAGAGTCTGTCCTGGAAAGGCCCTGTAGGGCCCTGCTCTGTTACTTGGGCGCTACAATATTAGAGTTGTTCCTAACTCAGTAATGGGTCCTGGGTAACACATCTGTACTGGCTGCTGCCCTGTGTTACATTTGCACTGTCACGTGATCTTCACAGCTCATTAGTGAGGTCCAATTGAGCCCTTATCCATCCCCAGGACTGAGGTGGTATCCTGTCCCCAGCGCTAGACTATAAGCCCCTTGAAAGTAAAGGCAGAGGCTCTGTTTCTTAAAGGGGCTTCCCTGGTGGCTTAGATTGTAAAGAATCTACCTGCAATGTGGGAGACCAGACTTCAGTCCCTGGGTCAGGAAGATCCTCTGGAGAAGGGAATGGCTACCCACCCCAGTACTCTTGCCTGGAGAATCCATGGACAGAGGAGCCTGGAAGGTTACAGTCCATGGGGTCACAAAGGGTTGGACACAACTGAATGACTTGGGCTTCCCTGATGCCTCAGTGGTAAAGAATCCGTCTGCCAGTGCGCGATATGCAGGTTTGATCCCTGGGGCAGGAATATCCCCTTGGAGAGGAAATAGCAACCCTCTCCAGTATTCTTGCTGGGAAAATCCCTTGGACAGAGGAGCCTGATGGGCTACAGTCCCTGGGGTCACAAAAAGTCAGACACGACTGAGCAACTAAGCATGTGTTCACACTGTGTAAGGACACTGTAAGGACAAGCTCCTTCATCTCATGGTTGCAGACTCCTGCCTCTGTTATCAAGAGCAAGTTAACAAACGATGCTCTCTTGCTCTTCTCATGGGCTCTTTCCTGAGTAACACTTGAGTATTTTAGGAATAAAATTACATGCCGTTCCCTCTTTCTTTATGGTTATATTTATCTTGGCAGTCTACCCAGGAGTGAGTTTTAAGTTTCTTATGGATAAGAGTTCCATGTTTTAAAGAGAACCTGATACTCGAATTCAACACTCTCTTCCAGTGGATTTATGGTTTTTATTAATGAAAGTTCTAGGAATCTGAGGTTTGCCCACATTCAAACTGCACTCTGGTGTAAGAACCCTTATAAAGACTGTTAACATAATACAGGCTTCTGGCAGTTTCAAAACCATAAATGGATTGGGGAAGGATTATTATAAACTTTGCTGCTCAAGTGTTCTTTTTTGTCAAGAGCTATAACTGAACATCTTTGTGATATCTTTATAAACATAGCTATAAATACATTATTTGTCTCTTTTTCCCTCTATCAGATATGAACAGGGAACAACACAAAGACCTTTAAGCACTTAGAATAGACCACCTCTCTCTGCTCTTGAGCTTTTGCCCTACCAAGAGCTAAGTGAAAGATGTTGAAAACTGTGAAAGAGCAGAATTTGTTTAATTAGCAAACATTTGATGGGTGGTTTTGTGCTTTTGAGCTAGGAGATAGAAGAAGGGATATCAGAGATCTGTTCGATGTGGTTTCTCCCTCAAGAAACTCCTGGGCTGATTAATGATGATGCCAAACATGCATATCACTGATTGTGAGAGCTTCCCAGGTGGCTCAGTGGTAAAGCCTGCACCTGCCAAGCAGGAGACACAGGTTCAATCCTGGGTCAGGAAGATCCCCTGGAAAAGGAAATGGCAACCCACTTCAGTATTCTGGCCTGGAAAATCCCATGGACACAGGAGCCTGGTGGGCTATAGTCCCTGGGGTTGCGAAGAGTCAGACATAGCTGAGCAACTAAACAACAGCAGCAGCACTGAGCCAGACCCTGTAGAGATGGGGAGCAGGTGGATGGAAATAAGGCTGGGGTGGAGGCAGGCTGGAGACCTGAAATAGGGCAGTAGGAATTACCGGTGCCCCCCACAGTGCAGTGGATGTCTCTTTAGGGAGGGACCTTTGCTAACCAGCGATGTGCTTTTTCTGAGGTTATCAAGATTGACTGCTATCTGAAGATCTCAACAAAGGCTGTTATTTGGCTTAATTTTGCTTAAATACCATCTAATTCCAATTTACCTTAAACAATCAATGCACTGAAGTGTTTGTTTTTAATTCTGTTTACCTTTTTGAGGTATGTACTGTTCAATCATGTTGACTATATTCATGTTATGTAGTATCTCTACACACACACATGTCTTACACACCTGAAACTCTCTCCAACACCTCTTTATACCTCCTTGCAACCCCTGGCAACCAAACCATCTTTCTTATTTTTTTTTCTAATTTGGCTGCGCCGGGTCTTCGCTGCGGCTCCAGGGTCTTCAGTATTCATTGCAGCATATGGGATCTTTAGTTCCCTGACCAGGTATCCAACCTGGCATTGGGAGCTTGGCGTCTTGGCCACTGGGTCACCAGAGAAGTCCTGGAAACTATCATTCTAGTTTATTTTTCCTTGATTATGACTACCTGAGGTATCTCATGTAAATGGGATCATACAGTATTGGTCCTTTTTTAAAAAAAAATTATTTATTTGGCTTCATTGGATCTCAGTAGACCTATGGCCTGTGGGACCTTAGTTCCCTGACCAGGGATCAAACCCACATCCCGTGCATTGGAAGGTAGATTCTTAACCACTGGACCACTAGAGAAGTCCCACAATATTGATCATTTTCTGACTGGTTTCTTTTACTCAGCATCATGTCCTCAAGGCTTATCCATATTTTAACATGTGACACAATTTCCTTCTTTTTAAAGACCAAATAATACTCCATTATGTAAACAGACCACATTTTCTTCATCCGTTTATCTGTTGAGGGACCTGTAGTCTGCTTTCTCCTCGTGTCTACTGTGAATAATGCTGTAAAGAATTTTTTGTGTGTCTTGGACCTTTTTTAATGATGCTATTAAGCTTTTCCATCAGCTGACAGTATCTTATGTTTATATGCTGTCTTAGTGTTGAAATCTGCATTATCCCAAAGTATTACTTTGCTTGGTCGTTGCAACTATTCAGTGAGGAGGGCAGAGTTCCCCATTTTAAGAATGAGGAAATTGAGGCATTGTCTCTTCAAGACATTGAAGAGTCTTGCCCACGCTCATTGAGCTGTTAGTGGTGGAATTAGGACAAGGACCCAAGATTCTCTCCCTGTTATACATGATTTTTATTTATTTATTTTGGGCTGCGCTGCGTCTTTGTTGCTCTGCAGGCATCTCTCCACTTGGGGCAAACAGGAGCTACTCTAGTTGCCGTGCGTGGGTTTCGTATTGCAGTGGATTCTCTTTATTGAAGAGCGAAGGCTCTAGGGCACAGACTTCGGTAGTTGCGGCGTGTGGACTCAGGAGATGCAGCTCCCCGGCTGTAGAGCACAAGCTCAGTCGTTGTGGCTCCCAGGCATAGTTGCCTCACTGCACGTAGAATCTTCCCAGAGTAGGGGTCAAACCCATGTCTCCAGCGTTGGTGGGGGGATTCTTCACCAGTAAGCCACCAGGGAAGCCCCTGGGCTTCTCTTTTATAAGATTCTGTCCTATATTCTTTCATCTAATCAGTGAGCCCTTCTTAGAAAGATATAAACCGAGAGTGCACTAACATTGCCTCTTTGTTTCATGCTCTGGAGGAGTTAAAGGGATAAACTTGTTTTCTTAAATAACGAAAGCAAGAAAAAAAAGCATGGCGCCTGTTAAAACAAGTTTAAAAGTAAAAACACCACTGCAGCTATTACTTTTTCTTTTGCTATTGTATCTAGGTAAGTACCCTTAGAGTTTACAAGCAAAATATCTTTTTTCCCCACATTTTAAGTTTAGTTTATGATATTTATGCCACTGATTTGGAATGGGTGCTTTTATATCTTTTTAATATCCTTTAAACAAAAATTTTGAGCTAAGATGTCTTGAATCTAACCAAAGAAGTACCATTCAGGATATGTTGTATACTGTATTCTTGGCTAAATGGAGATCCAAATGGAATGTACCTAAAAAATTTTGACTAGGGTCTTCCTTCAGAGAAATGGAAAACTAAGGGCTTCCCATGTGGTGCTAGCAGTAAAGAACCTGCCTGCCAATACAGGAGGCGTAAGAGACACAGGTTCAATCCCTGGGTCCACAAGATTCCCTGGAGGAGGGCATGACAACTAATTTCCAGTATTCTTGCCTGGAGAATCCCATGGACAGAGGAGCTTGGCAGGCTACAGACCTTAGGGTCAGACAGAGTCAGACACGACTGAAGTGACTGAGCACATACAATCAAATATCTAGGAAACAGGTTGGATGGAGAATGCTAAAGAAACAGCTTTTAAGTAGGGCAAGGGAGAGAAGATTGAAATTACAATGAAACTATTTGAAAAGAGATTTCATAAGTGTTGTTTCCTGGTAAGACAAAAAAAATGGTGAAAGGATGGTCTAAAAATTATAGCATCCAAAAATGTGAAGTTAGATGTTATAATTGACTCAAGAGAGATGAGAATGTGTTGTAAAGAAAAACTAGGAAACTGCCTTAATGATGGTTTTGAGGAAACTTTTGTGACTTGGGAAAGTGTTAGTTTATTTTAACTAAATCCTGTCTTGACAAAGATAGAAGACACCAGTAGCTGTGAAAGTTATTTTTGTTCTAGTGATTCCCTACTAATAGTTCTTTCTACTGATATTTGCAGGATTAACACTTGTTGCTTTAAAAAAAAAAGTTCTTGAAGACTGAGGCTAACACTATGCTCACCCTACCCTCCCAAAATGGGACCAGGAAGTGTGTTTGGCACGAGGGAAGCAAAAAATGTCAGTAGTCAATCATCAGTCAAGTGATCCAATCTTTCTGCTTTCCAGATCCATTCCCTGGGTTTTAAACACTTTAACTCTTCCTTTTATCTTCTTAGAGGAACCATGGTCATCCTTGAATCAAGTGCTTATTGGATCCAATGTAACTTTACGTTTGAGTCAACCTACATTCCTTTCTTATGGAAGTCAAGTGACAAGTTGATTTACAAGGCAGCTTGATGTCACACACATTCATGGAGAGTTATAGCAGATCATTGGCATACGCTACTAGCTTAAGTCAGTGAGTTTAGGTAGTCTGACTTGTGTGATAGTCCTCTAATGGATATATACAGGGAAGCAGAAAAAATCCTTTAAATAGAAAGAAATCTCCAGATGCAAAGTGAATGCATTATTCATTTGACACACTAGTATTCAGTTACCTTCCTTGCAACATGGGTGATGCTAGAGGATATAAAGTGATTAAGCCTTGGTCCCTGATTATCAGGAGTTCATTTAAGAGGACATTTAACTAGTAACCCCATGGGAACATACAGTGTAATCTTGTTCACCTCCTCCCTCGAAAAAGAGACAAGCTGATCCCCTGGAGCCCAACTTCCACAGCTTCTCTGAACTGTATGCTAAGGTTTTATGAACTGCCTGGAGCTTTTTCTGTGTTGGGGAGGGGAGTGGGGGAAAGGGGAGGCTATAGTTGCTTTACAATCTTGCATTAGTTTCTAATGTACAACAAAGTGAATCGGTCCTAAGTATATATATATCCTCTCTCTCTTGAGCCTCCCTCTCACCCCCCATTCCCATACCTCTAGGTCATCACAGAGCACCAAGCTGAGCTCCCTGTGTGCACCCAAAAGATTTTTTTCTTTAATTTTTTAAATAAAATAAAATGATATTAATAAAAGTCAGTCACTCTTGTTAACTCTTAGAGAAAAACTATCCATCTGAGTTAGAAAAACAAGATCTTAGGTCTTGAAATAATTTCTTATATTCCCTGAAATATATATGGCATTTCCTTAGCTGAGAAAAAATGTTTATTGTAACATCAATATGGAACCTTTTTTCAGGATTTTCATTGTTTTCTTAATATTTTAATTTTATTGGACTATAGTCAGTCACTTTACTGGAGAAGGAAATGGCAACCCACTCCAGTGTTCTTGCCTGGAGTATCCCATGGACAGAGGAGCCTGGTGGGCTGCTGTCCATGGGGTCACACAGAGTCGGACACGAATGAAGTGACTTAGCATGCATGCATGCATTGGAGAAGGAAATGGCAACCCACTCCAGTGTTCTTTCCTGGAGAATCCCAGGGACAGAGGAGCCTGGTGGGCTGCCGTCTGTGGAGTCGCACAGAATCGGACACAACTGAAGTGACTTAGCAGCAGCAGCAGAAGTCACTTTACAATGTTGTGTTAGTTTCTCGTGTACAGCAAAGTGATTGTTATATGTGTACACATATTCTTTCTTCTTTAGATTATTTTCTCATAGAGGTTTTCACAGAATATTGAGTCGTGTTCCTTGTGTTGTACAGTAGGTCAAGGATGTTTTAAAAACAGTTTCTTCATCTTTTATGGATTGTGAATGCCTTTGAATATATGATGAAATCTTTGAGCCTTTTCCAGAGAAACAGTTAGCTTACATACCATCAGCGAGTAGCGGCTTATGTTTATTCAGTGTGGAAATCCCCGGTGTGTTCCTTTGCTTGGTCCTTGCAACGACACCATGAGAAAGGGATGACAGAGGCTTAGCCCATTTATGAGTGAGGACATTGATAGTGGCCTTCACAGACCCCTGAAACAAATCCATGTACCCTACGAGTTTACAAAGTACAAGAAGAACCTTCGTTAAGAATCCCAGTCTTCCTCCAGTTAGAATGGCCTTGAGGGGGTGGTGGGTGGTGAGGGGCACTGTGCTCAGTTGTGCCCAACTCTTGCTATCCCGTGGATGGTAGCCCACCAGGCTGCCCTGTCTATGGGATTTACCAGGCAAGAATACTGGAGTGAGTTGCCATTTCCTCCTCCAGGGGATGTTCCCCACCCAGGGATTGGACTGGTGTCTCTTGTGAGTCTTATTCATTGACAGGCAGATTCTTTACCACCTCACCACCTGGACAATCCTAAAAACTACGGCACAGTAGTAGTGTTAGTTGCTCAATTGTGTCTGACTCTGCAACCCCATGGACTGTTACCCACGGGGTTACAAGCTCCTCTGTCCATGGTCTTTCCCAGGCAAGAATACTGGAGTGGTACAAAATCAACACACAGAAATCCCTGGCATTCCTATACACTAACAGTGAGAAATCAGAAAGAGAAATTAAGGAAACAATCCCATTCACCATCGAAACAAAAAGAATAAAATACTTAGGAGTATTTCTACCTAAAGAATCAAAAGACTTGTATATAGAAAACTATAGAACACTGATGAAAGAAATCAAGGAGGACACAAACAGATGGAGAAATGTACCGTGCTCATGGATTGGAAGAATCAATATAGTGAAAATGAGTATACTACCTAAAGCAATCTATAGATTCAATGCAATTCCTATCAAGCTACCAGAGGTCTTCTTCAAAGAATTAGAACAAATAATTTCTCAATTTGTATGGAAATACAAAAAACCTCGTATAGCCAAAGCAATCTTGAGAAAGAAGAATGGAACTGGCGGAATCAACCTACCTGACTTTAGGCTATACTACAAATCCACAGTCATTAAGACAGTATGGTACTGGCACAAAGACAGAAACATAGATCAATGGAACAGAATAGAAAGCCCAGAGATAAATCCACGCATCTATGGACACCTTATCTTTGACAAAGGAGGCAAGAATATACAATGGAGAAAAGACAACCTCTTTAACAAGTGGTGCTGGGAAAACTGGACAGCCACTTGTAAAAGAATGAAACTAGATCACTTTCTAACACCATACACAAAGATAAACTCAAAATGGATCAAAGATCTAAGCATAAGACCAGAAACTATAAAACTCCTAGAGGATAACATAGGCAAAACACTCTCTGCTATAATCCAAAGCGGGATACTCCATGACCCACCTCCCAGAATATTGGAAATAAAAACACGAATAAACAAATGGGACCTAATTAAAATTAAAAGCTTTTGCACAACAAAGGAAACTATAAGCAAGGTGAAAAGACAGCCTTCAGAATGGGAGAAAATAATAGCCAATGAAGCAACAGACAAACAATTAATCTCAAAAATTTACAAACAACTCCTGCAGCTCCATTCTAGAAAAATAAACAACCCAATTAAAAAGTGGGCCAAAGAACTTAACAGACATTTCTCCAAAGAAGATATAAAAATGGCTAACAAACACATGAAAAGATGCTCAACATCACTCATTATCAGAGAAATGCAAATCAAAACTACAATGAGGTACCACTTTACACCAGTCAGAATGGCTGCCATCCAAAAGTCTACAAGCAATAAATGCTGGAGAGGATGTGGAGAAAAGGGAACCCTCTTACACTGTTGGTGGGAATGCAAACTAGTACAGCCACTATGGAAAACAGTGTGGAGGTTCCTTAAAAAGCTGCAAATAGACCTGCCATATGACCCGGCAATCCCACTGCTGGGCATATACACCGAGGAAACCAGAATTGAAAGAGCCACGTGCACCCCAATGTTCATCGCTGCATTGTTTACAATAGCCAGGACATGGAAGCAACCTAGATGCCCATCAACTGACTAATGGATAAGAAAGCTGTGGTATATATACACAATGGAATATTACTCAGCATTAAAAAAAAATTCATTTGAAGCAATTCTACTCAGATGGACAAAACTGGAGCCCATTATCCAGAGTGAAGTAAGCCAGAAGCAAAAACAACAATACAGTATATTAACACATATATATGGAATTTAGAAAGACAGTAATGAGAACCCAACATGGGAGACAACAAAAGGAACGCAGATGTATAGAATAGACTTGTGGACTTTGTGGATGAGGGTAAGGGTGGGATGAGATGGGAGAAGGGCATTGAAGCATGTTAATTGTCATGTGTCTAATCAATCGCCAGCCCAGGATTGATGCTCGGGACTGGTGCAGCGAGATTTCCCGGGGGGGAGGGAGGAGGGAGGGGGGACCCGCAGGGGAAGCATATGTAAACCCATGGTGATATCATAACAATGTATGGCTAAAACAATAATTAAAAAAATAAAAAAATTATAAAAAAAAAAAAAAAAGAATACTGGAGTGGGTTGCCATACCCTACCCCAGGGTATCTTCCCAATGCAAGGATTGAACCCTGGTCTCTTGCATTGCAGACAGACTATGGTCTGAGCCACCAGCGAAGTCCCCAAAACTGTGGAATATGGTCCTAATTCTGGGAAGTGTTTTCCTTTGCTCTCAGATACTTGAGGCAATGACCACATACATTCTTCTCAGAATTCTCATTTCAGCTATAGTGTTTAGTCTAGTGTGGAAGCAGAGGTTGGGCAGATATATAATACTCTAAATACTTTCATGCGCTGTATAGCTGTAAAGGATGTTCTGGTTTAAACAGTTGTCAATGATGAGCAATTTCAATGCTGTTTTGTTTTCATGTTTCCAGTAGCCTACGGGAAGGGGCACACAACTGAAAGGTCTTTTCAAGTTTCACAGGAAGATAGTGAATCTTCCTGGATTGCTTTACTGATTTGTGAATTTCTGACTTGATTTATCTTGTGTTAGCTTCCAGAAGATATCTTCGTATTTGTTCCTGTTTATTCTTGCTTAGGGCTTCCCTGGTGGCTTAGCAATAAAGAATCTGACTGCAGTGCAGGAGACAAGGGTTCAATCCGTGGGTCAGGAAGATTTCCTCGAGAAGGAAATGGCAACCTGCTCCAGTATTCCTGCCTGGGAAATCCCATGGACAAAGGAGCCTGGCACGCTACAGTCCTTGAGGTTGCAAAAGTCAGATACAACTTAGCAACTAAAACCACCGCCAACCCATTCTTTGCTTAGATTGTCTGTTGGGTTATCGGTGATAACCAGGACACTGACTAGCTAGGGGGAAGGGAGCCTCCCTGCAGGTTACAGAGCATTAGGCTCTGGCTCTCTGTGGCCTAATTATTCTTTCTTTCTTTGATTAAACGGAAATCTCCTGTCATCTTTCTGGCTTCTTGGAAAAACAAATGACATATTTAAAAAATGTTCCCAGGAGGAGACATTTTCCTGTCAAAGATTTAGGATTCCATTGAGAGGTTCGCTTTATTTCAGCAGCCATGTGCTCTGGCTTGGCGTGGTCTGCTGATCTGGGCCGCCAACCCTCCTTGGGTCCTCATCCGTTACTTCTCTATCCTGCACGCCTAAAGAATTCTTCTAACTTTATTCTAACATTTAAAGTTTGTTAATTGCTGTAGCTCTCTGACATTAATTGTTGTGTATAACATGAGATAGGGACTTTATTTCATTAAAGGCATCTGTTCGTTCCAGAGCTGTTTATCGAATAGCGTGATCTCTCTCTGCTGGTCTGAAATGCCTCTCAGTCATAAATCAATTTTCAATACATAAATAGGTCTGTTTCTGGACTCTCTTTCCTGTGTCAGTGCTGTACTACTTAATTACTGTACTGTTAAATATTGGACAAGTCAGCCCGCTGTATTCTTCAGGACAGAGTTGGATATTCTTGGGCTTTTCTATATAAATTTTAGATAACATGTATGAAATTCAACTGAAAAACAAAGAGAAAAATACAGACCTAACTGAGATTTGGAATTTCATTTAAGTGTGTGGTTTAATTTAAGGTAAAATGCCTTTATTACAATACTGAGTCATCTTATCCATGCATATGAAGTATCTCTCCATTAATTCAGTTCTTGAATATTTTATTATTTTGTCCATAAAGGTTATGCTTACCCTTTTTGTATTTGTTCCTAGGTATCCTTTTTTATTAGTCGCCATTAAAGTCCCTTTGTCTCACTTTTTCCCTTTCTCTCTCTCTCAAGTTATAGTTTTCATTTGCTAATGTATAGAAATGTAGTTGATTTTTTATGAAAAATCTTTACGTTCATCAGTCTTTCTAAGCAATTGATAACTGCTAATAAATATTCTGTACATGCTTGGGTTTTCTGTCAGACATAGATAGAGCAGTCTTACCACATGAATAAATAAAATTCTCTTTCTTTCTCGCCAATCCTTTTAAATTTTCAATTGTTTTTTTCTCATCTTATTGCACTGACTAGTCCATCCACGGCAGTGTTGGTTGTCCATGGTAATAGTAGGCATACGAGTTGGAGTTTTAAAGAAGAATGCTTTTAATTTACTCTTAGGAAGAGCTGACTTATTTGAAAAGACCCTGATTCTGGGAAAGATTGAGGGCAGGAGGAGAAGGGGACAACAGAGGATAAGATGATTGGATGGCATCACCGACTCAATGGACATGGGTTTGGGTGGACTCCGGGAGTTGATGGACTGGGAGGCCTGGTGTGCTGCGGTTCATGGGTCACAAAGAGTCGGACACAACTGAGCAACTGACCTGAACTGAAAATATTTGATGTAGGTTTTCTATTGATGACTTTAACAGGAAGTTTTCTTCTGCTTCTAATTTGTTGGGTTAAAAAAAATGAAATGATAACTGAATTTTTTCAAATGCTTCTTTTTGCATCTTTCAAGAAAATCATATGATTTTTTTCTTTAAATTTCTCACTGTAGTTAATTATATTAATAGATTTTCTACATTAAACTGACTTTATATATTGGAATAAACAACTTGTTTTGATATTTTGCTGGATTTAACTTTCTAAGGAATGTGTGTGTAAGTTGTTTATGTGTGTGTGTGTGTTGTATGTGAGGTTGCAGAGGAGATACCCGTATTTTGTACTGTTACCATGATTTGAAATTGAAGTTTGTTACTCTCCTGAAATTGGTTTGTTAGTTTTTTCTTTTTAAAAAAGTTCTCTTTCCTGGGAGCATTTATGCTATGTTCCAATATTTCTTCCTTGAATATTTTCTAGAACTCATTAGGAAAATTCCTATACATGCTGTGGTTTTTGTTTTTTGATGGGAAGATTTTTTAACAATTGATTCCAATTCTTTAGAATATCTTTCTAGTTAAAAGTAATCTATCGTTTCTTAAAAAAGAAAACTTTTTAATTGTTTCCACTTCTGTTTTAAGACTTTTTAGTCATAAACTTATTCATAGTATTCCCTTAATCTCATTTAATCTCAGTAGTATCTATATTACATTTCCTTTTTCCCTTTCAGTTTTTTGCTTGATTACTTTCACTAATATTTATCAATTTGATTAATAATTCCCAAGAATAAAATTTACTTTTTAATTCTGTTTTCTATTTTGTTAATTTCTCCTTATTAAAAAATTTCCTTTTGATTTCTTTTTTCTTTTTCATTCAAGTCAGACATGTAGGTATTATTTCTCATCCTCTCCTCTGTTAATCACATATGCCTTTTACATTTCTATTGAAGAGGCATATTTCCTTTAGTCAACAAATTTTGACATGTAGAATTTCATTACTGTTCACTTTTAAGTGTTTTCATTTTGCTTCCTTATTTCAGCTGTGAATTATCAAGTAATGTGCTAATTCCCAAATGTGTGCAGGTTATCTTACTGTTGACCTTTCTCTGTTCTTTGATTTTAGGTCTGTTTCAAATGAGTCATAGCTCAATTATATTTATTTGGTTCAATATGACAATTTTTTTCTTTTTAAAATATAGCAATTCATTTGATTAAGATATATATATTTGTACTTATTTTGTACCACAATCTTACTTTATACATCTGTTGTTGTTGTTGTAGTTGCTTAGCCTCTAAGTCATGTCTGGATTCTTTGCAACCCCATGGACTGTAGCCTGCCAGGCTCCTCTGTCCGTGGGATTCTCCAGACCAGAAAAACTGGAGTGAATTGCCATTTCCTTCTCCAGGGCATCCTCCTGACCCAGGGATCAAATGTCCATCTCCTACACTGGCAGACAGATTCTTTCCCACTGAGCCACCTGGGAAGCCCTGTGCCTCTAGTGTGTTACAGATTTCTATTTTATTTCCCATCTCAATATGAGATGGTTGAATTTTTAAATCTGTTTTTACTCTTTACTAATTTGGAGGTTATACGTTATACTTCTGTTTTTTAGTGACACCTTGGAAATTTCAGTGTGAATTCTTTAACAACAATCTGAAGCTAATCAGTAATTTAACCTTCCTTTTGGACAATATAGGGACTTTAGAACTTTTAGGGTTTCCCTTGTGGCTCAGCTGGTAAAGAATCCATTTACAATGTGGGAGACCTGGGTTCAATCCTTGGATTGGGAAGATCCCGTGGAGAAGGGAAAGGCTACTTAGCCATGTCAGTATTCTGGACTGAAAAATTCCATGGTCATATAGTCCATGGGGGCATGACTAAGCGATTTTGACTTTCATTTTTGAACTTTTAAGCCTGATAACTCATATTTCTGCTAATAATTTCACCTTATGTGCTTTTTTAATCCTACATGATAGATAGTATTATTATTATTACTAATCTTTTAAAATCAATTCTCTATTTGTTTTGATTTATCTATTTCATGATTCCTGCCTTGGTTCACCATTTCCTTCAAGCATTAAGGATTCTTTCTGATACCATTGTTAGTTTCTTCCATGAGAACATTCTTGGTGAGAAAGTCTCTTTTTCCTGACAAAAAAAAAAGAACTCATTTATGAGGGATAGTTTTGCTTAAAGTCAATTTTAGGTTGATATTTTTTCCTAGCACTTGGATGGTGAATTTTACCATTTTGTGACTTCTGGCTGTTGAGAAGCCTGTTCTCGGTGCGACTGTATACACTTTCTTTTTCTCCAAGCTGCTCTGAGATCTTTTCTCTGTCTTTGGTGTTCTGCAATATCACTATGCTTTGTCAAGATGCAGGTTTCCTTTTTTTTTTTTTTTTCAGTTCTGTTTGGGATTCCTCATACCTCTTAAAATCAGAAGATTTGAGTATTTTACCTACCCCATGAAATTCTCAACCATGATCTCTGAAGAGTTCAAAAACAATAAGTAACATTGTTAGCTATTCTTTAGGGAAATAGTTGTCCAAAATGTCAAGTTTGCCTCTTTGTCAGACTTGGGAGAAAATGGATTTGGTAAAATCCTCTACTCATTTATAAGCATTTATCAAAATCAAGATGTTTTTAAAAGGGTCATAGTACCCAAAATAATAGGGAAAAAGAAACTTTCTTAAGTAGGCAAATATTAATGTGAGCTCCTCTAAAGTGATAATACTGGGACTTCCCTGGTGGCCCATTAGTTTAAAAATCCACCTGCCAATGCAGGGGACACAGATTCAATCACTGGTTGTGGAACTAAGATCCCATATGCCTCAAGGCCGAGAAGCCAAAACGTAAAACAGAAACAATATTGTAACAAATTTAATATAGACTTTCAAAAAATGGTCCACATAAAAAATCTTTTTAAAAATATTAGATACAATGATAAAACTGAGTCAGACTTATCCATATAAACCATGCCTTAGAGCTTCATAGTAGCATAAAGCATTTACATGTAAGGAATTTTTTTAGTGATTGCCAGACATGTTCAGTCATGTCCAACTCTTTGCAACCCCATGGACTATAGCCCACCAGGCTCCTCTGTCCATGGGATTTTTCCAGGCAAGAATACTGGAGTGGGTTGCCATTTCCCTCTCCAGGGGATCTTCCCAACCCAGGGACTAAACCCAGGTCTCCTACACTGCAGGCAGATTTTTAATTGTCTGAGCTACTGGAGAAGTCCAGTGATTGCTGGTCACCTTTTAAAAGTATTTTATTAGAGTTCCGTGTCTCAACTGGGACTGGGCAGTGTGTAGTGTTGGGACTGTGCTTTGAATTGAGACAGGTTTTCAAAAGGAAATGAGCAAAAAGAGTAGATGGCATTCTGGTCCATAAATGAGCTGGGAGAAGTGTGATAAGAACATATGTATTCAATTCTTCTTTATCAGGAAAAGCATTTATAAATTTATATTTCACATGTTAACCCAATGGAAGATTGAAGTAGATGATCTCTTAATAATTTATATCTGAGTTTGGTCAGATGCTTGTGTAGTTGTATTTATATGCAGATGTGTCCTTTTCTGAGACTTTACATGCTTTTAACAGCTTACAATCAATATTTTGTTTGCTGTCTCCATCCATTTACATTTGTCTGTGGGAAGATAATGAATCTGCTTCTCTCCTGATGCCTAGAGTAGGCCCTGAATTCTTTTTTATCAATTTCCCATCACTACCTAAAAAACTAATTTGGCCTTTTACTATGGTTATTCCTTCTAAGAGCAAATTTATTCTATTTAAACCAGGAAAATACTTCAGTGAAGTTAGTGAAAATATCAACTTAAACACAAGCTTTCCTTCTGATAATTCACAATATGACAAATATAGAGCTAACCATGTTTTCCCCCTTGCTTAAAAGCTTGACATATAAATAGCAATATTCTGTTCCTTGAAAGGGCCAAAAAATCAAGGAAATTAACCAAGGCAAAACTGTTGTCCATGCTTCTGATAAAAGTCAAAAAACAAAATGAATAAGCTCCAAGGATATTTTTGTTAACCCCTTTCATGTCCTTTCTATGAACATGTATCTGTCACAACATCATTATTATCTTTTTAAGAAATAATAGATTCATTTTGAGCTTCCCTTGTGGTTCAGTCAGTAAGGAGACCACCTGCAATGCAGGAGATCTGGGTTTGATCCCTGGGTCAGGAAGATCCCCTGGAGAAGGAAATAGCAACCTGCTCCAGTATTCTTGTCTGGGAAATCCCATGGACAGAGGAGCCTGTTAGGCTACAGTCCATGGGGTCACAAAGAGTCGGGCATGACTGAGCGACTTCACTTTCACTTTCAGAATGAAAATGAATATTATACCTTCTATGAAGAATGTTCCAAAGAATAAGAGTTAGATACTACCTTGAAAAATATTAAGCCAGTTTTAGTAAAAAAAAAAAGAACACTCATAGTGAATTAGTTTACATCGTTTGTTAATAGTTAGCCTACTAATTAAGTTTTCCCTTCTTTGGTAGATAAGTTGAGAAATGTCAGCTTAATTTCAAATTTGAACAAGATCTTAGAAACCATTTCAAGCATACTTTGCTAAGCCAGCAATTTGAGCAGGAAAGTATAAATGTGAGCCTTCAGCAATAATTTATTTATGATGAACAAAGCAGAGTCTAGCTAATAAATAAAACCTAATCAGCCAGCCAGAACAGTGCTGTTTGGTTTCTGTTAATCATTGCCTGCCCTCTACCAGTAAAGAAAAATTAGAGCAAGATTTGTGGATGACAGTTGGCCCTCGAAAGGGCTACTTAGACCATATACATGTGTGAATTAATTCTCTCTAACATATATGGCTTTATCATCAGAAGTACTGTTGCTTGCAGAGCATACTTAGTATTTTTTTTCAACACAAAGGCACCTGAGAAAATAACTGGAGATTCTTATACATAGAAGATGTTACTAGATTCCCACTCCATGTGGATGCCAAGAACCAAATAAGCTGATACACCCAAACAAGAATAAATTGTGTTTATTTTTTCCATATGCACTTAGAAAGAAAATTTGCAAAAATAAATGTTCAGAAATATAAATTTGCCAAAGATTTCCCCATATACCCTGGCTATAAAATGAAGCTTTTTCTCCGAAAATTATTCCTCAGAAAAGAGAGTGTCACCTTATATTTGAACCCTCACCAACACTCCTGGTACCAGGAGCACTTTTTGTAATTTTTATTTATTTATTTTTGGCTATGCTGAATCTTCAGTGCTGCTCGGGCTTTTTCTCTGGTTGCAGTGCTCAGGCTTTCTCATTGCCATGGCTTCTCTTGTTGCAGAGCGTGGACTCTAGGCATGCAGGCTTCAGCAGTTGTAGTACAAGGGCTTAGGTGTTCTGCAGCAGGTGGGGTCTTCCCAAGCCAGGGATTGAGCCTGTGTCTCCTGCATTGGCAGGTGAATTCTTTACCACTGAGCCACCTGAGAAACCCAAGCACCTCCTTAATTACTGTATTTTGAGTAACAAGACATTGTTTGCTGAAGGTACATTGGCCTGAATCAGTCTTTGTATAAGTCACTGATAAATTGGACTCAAAATTTTAAATAGAAATTAAATACTTATTTCTGGGAATATGACCTCACAATGATAAATATGGACTATGGTGAACCTAAAGATTCCAAAAAGTACTGTTCCCAAACACTTGGTTGGAAATTTCCTCTGAAAAGGAGGAAGAAGAGTCTGTGTTTCCACTGACAATTGTGAGACATGTGTAAACCTTATAGAACGTTGTTTTGTGACATCTGAACAAGAGTTTGGAAAGAGGAATATTTCTTTTGTATTAGTTTATATATGATGTGATATTTAAATAGTGTTGTGTAAAACTACAATTTTCATAGACATTTCCAGTGGGACAAGTAATGCTACCTGCTCTAACAAATGATCATAGATATCTCATTGGTCTAACACAGTAAAGATTAATTTCTCATGTTTGCCACAATCCAACATCCACTGAGTGGCTCTCCTCTGAGTATCGGCATGGAAGTGCAGACTCTGTTTTGCAATACTGTCATCATTTTTTATTTTTTATTGAAATATAATTGTTTTACAATTCTGTGTTAATTTTTGCTGTACAGCAAAGTGATTCCATTTTATATACATATACATTTATATTATACATTCTTTTTTAATATATTCTTTTCCATCATGGTTTATCACAAGATATTGAATATAGTCCCTTGTGCTTTTTGGACCTTGTGGGACCTTTTTCTTTATTCATTCTATGTATAAGAGCTTACATCTGCTAACTCCAACTTCCCACTCATTTCTGCCCCAGTTCCCTCCCCCTTGGAAACCACAAGTCTGTTTTCTGTGTTCATAAGTCTGTTTCTATTTCATAGATAAGTTCATTTGTGTCATAGTTTAGATTCCACTGGAGAAGGAAATGGCAACCCACTTCAGTATCCTTGCCTGGAAAATCTCGTGGATAGAGGAGCCTGGTGGGCTGCAGTCATTGGGGTCGCAGAGAGTCGGGCACGACTGAGCGACTAACACTTAGATTCCACATGTAAGTGATATCATATAATATTTGTCTTTCTCTTTCTGATTTCTTTACTTCAATTAGTGTGATAATCACTAGTTGCATCATGTTACTGCAAATGGCATTATTTTGTTCTTTTTATGGCTGAGTAGTATTCCATTGTATATATTAACCATATCTTTATTCTTTCATCTATTGACGGACATTTAGGTTGCTTCCATGTCTTGGCTATTGTAAACAGTGCTTCTATAAACATAGGGATGCATGTATCTTTTAAAAATATTTAGTCTGGTTATATGCCCAGAAGTGGGACTGCTGGATCATATGGTAATGATATCTTTAGTTTTCTGAGAAGCCTCCAAACTATTTTCCATAGTGGCTGCACCAATTTACATTCCCACCAACAGTGTAGGAGGGTTTCTTTTTATCCACACTCTCTCCAGTATTTGTTATTTGTAGATTTTTTAATGATGACCATTCTGACCAGTGTAGGTGGAACCTTATTGTGGTTTTGATTTGCATTTCTCTAATAATTAGCAGGATTGAGCATCTTTTCATGTGTCTGTTGGGCATCTGTATTTCTACTTTGGAGATATATCTATTTAGGTCTTCTGCCTATTTTTCAGTTGGGTTATTTATTGTTGTATTATTGAGTTATCTGAGCTGTTGAGGAACTGAGTTTGCTAGCCACTGAAACAGAGCTTCCATATGATCCAGCAATCCTACTCCAAGGCATGTATCTGGATAAAAACATGATTTGAAAGGATATATGCACTCCAAAATAGCCAAGACATAGAAGCAACCTAATTGTCCATCGACAGAAGAACAGATAAAGAAGATGTGGTACATATATACAGTGGAATATTACTCAGCCATAAAATAGTCAAATAATGCCATATGCAGCAACATGGATGGACTTAGAGATTATTAAGTGAAGTAAGTCAGGCAGAGAAAGGCAAATATCATATAATATTGTTCATTTGTGGAATCTAATTTTAAACATGATATAAATGAACTTATTTACAAAACAGAAACAGGCTCACAGACTTAGAGAATAAACTTAAGGTTATGGGGGAAGAGAGGGAGGAATATATTGGGAGTTAGGGATTGACATGTATACACTGCTATATTTAAAATAGATAACAATTTGAGAAAGAATGGATACATGTATATGTATGACTGAGTCCCTTCACTGTTCACCTGAAACTATCACTACATTGTTAAGCAACAATACCTCAATACAAAAAACATGTTTTTAAAGATAATAGATAACCAACAAGGACCTACCATATCACCCAGGGAATTCTACTCAATATTCTGTCATAACCTAAATGGAAAAAGGATAGATACATGTATATGTAAAAATAAATAAAACATAATAAACTACAAATGCCCCCCAAAATAGATACTTATATTTAAAAAAAATCAAGTGTTAGTAGTTTAAAAAAAATATCCACCTTGCTTTAGTGATGAGGCACCTGATGCCAGATTGGTGGTGGGAATGGGGTTTAGTTGAGACCCCGCCTTTCCAGACCACCTGTGTGCTGCTTGTGTTTACACTATCCACTCTCAGTAGTGATCCAGGCCAGTTATCCATCTGCTCTCCTGCCCTACCTCTCTCCAAAAGGCTGTGTCTTCTCCTCTTGGCCCAGGAGCCAGTGTCCAATGCCAACAGCCCTGTTGGAAAGCCCCGGTTTATGTACAGCGCAATCTCTCTTGCTTTAACATTAACTCTTTGGTTCCAGTTCTTTCCTCCATGGGCCTGTGAAGTATATGATCACCTCCTTCTGAAGACCTATTGTCCTCTAGGCTAAAGATCCCTAAGTCTTCATAGGATATGTTTTTGCTCCCTCCTGCTGATTGTTCCTATCTGAACGTGCTATAAATACAGCTCTTCCAAAGTAGAGCATACACCGAATTAAATACTTTCATTGTGATCTGGTCAAGCACTAAATCAAATGAACTCAGACGGCACGTGGAATGGTGATGAAGTGAAGGTTGTTGGGGAGGAAAAGCTTTTCCTGTACCCTCTTAGGGTTATCCTCTGGGGACCTGCAAATTAAACTTGCATCAGACAGACGAACAGGAGAAAAGGCATCCAGTTTTATTAATGTCACATGCATCAGAATTCACAGAAATGAAACTCAAAGAATTGATTAGACCCAAGGACTTGTATACCATTTTCAACAAAGGAAAGGAAGTTTGGGCTCCAAACAAAATAGGGGAAAGTGACTAGGAAATATATAGGGAACACCAGTGGCAGATAAGGGCTATTTTAGTCAGGTTTGTTTGTGTAGACTCAGCTTGGGGCCAAGTGCCCACCTCTGGGAATGAGTTTCCCTCCTGTTCCTGGCTTGGGCGAGGAAGATACCTTCATGAGGAAAAGGTACACCCCGAACTTGGGCAGATAAGGAGAGAGCAGAAAACCACACCTTACTGTGTCTACTGATGCTGAATTGCCTTCGTCTCAAAATAATCCTTCTGGCAAAGAGGCTTATTTTGGAGCAGCATATTCTGATGCCCTTCAAGGTATAATCTGACGCCTCCCCTGCCACCTCCAGCCTCCCAACTCCAGTTATTCCATACTGCTTTCCTGGGGGCATAAGTCCTCAGCCTCTCATAACCACCTTCAAAATCATGCTCCAGATCTCTCTTCAGATGATCACAGCATGAATTAGGATTCTTGAGGCTCTCGTTTTGTGGGGGGGGGGGTTGTTTTTGGTCGTGCCGTTCAGCATGTGGAGTCTTAATTCCCTGACCAGGGATTGAACCCGTGCGCACTGCAGTGGAAACTTGGAGTCCTGACGACTGGACTGCCAGGAAAGTCCCCAGGTGCTCTTGCTTTTGCAGTTATAAATCAGCTTGATTATTCAGTCATTCAGCTTCTGTCAGCTTCTCCACAAGGGTAAGAGGTCTCATCTGACCGTTAACTGAAACGCAGACTCATTCTTCATTCATTCATTCAGCTTTGTATGTGCCAAGGACTGTCCCAGTCACTAGGAATAGCCATAAACTAAGCAAAGCCCATGCCCTCCAGGGGAATTATGGTTTAGTTGGGGCAAGAAGGCCACACCCAAACATATAAATATATGCTGTGACATAGTAGAACATGCTAAAAATCAAATTTTAAAAAGCAGGAGGATGCAGAGTTTGGGGAATGATCAAAAATGGCTTCTCTGAGTGGGTGGCACTTGAACAGGGACCTGAATGGGGTAAGAGTGTGTACATGTAGGTGTCTGGAGGGTAGAGTTCTGGGCAGAGGGGATGCAAAGGCACTAGTTCAGAAGTACCTCCTGGGTTCAGCTGGAAACCAGCACCTCTGAGCTCAGGGAAGGGAAGGCAGGTCATAGGTCACATGGGGACTCACAGACCATGGGGAAAAGTTTGGACTTTCCTGTGAGTATTGGAGGGCCCAGTGGAATGTCTTGAGCAAGAAGCATACATAATTTGATTTAAATTGTACTTTGGAAGGAAGGATGTGAGGAAGGGAGGGAAAGAGAGGGAGGAGAAGGGGAGAGAGGAAAACAGAAGAGCAAAGCAAAGCACTGGCTGTTTTGTAAAAAGCCTGTGGAATTGGGAGAAGTGTGAAAGCAGGAAACAGTCAAGCAGCTAATTCATTGTCCAGACAACTATGTTTACCTTGTTTCTTGACCTACAAATTGAGTAACCATTCAAAAAGAGAATAAGACTTGCTTAATGAGGCTTGTTGTTCATCAGCATTTGCTGACTCCTAGCAATTGTGACTTTATTTTCTAAGTACTTTCAGGCAAGGCTCCTCCTAATTCCTTCTAGAACATTCCATGATTGGAAAACCAGTCCTGTGAATGAGGGGAGTGGACAGAGCCAGTGTGAGGGAGCAGAAGGGCCTGGCCTTGGTGGAAGACACTCCTGGTTTGAATGTGGCTCGTCCTTTTAGCTTAGTGAGGTTATATGATTCAGTTTTCTTGTGCTTAGGATGAAGGTGACAATACTGAAGAATATTAAAAAGCTTAAGTATATTTAGTTCCTTCAACTTCAGGGATGTATATATATATATATATATATATATATATATATATATATATAAAAGTGAATCACTTTGCTATACATCTGAAACTAATACAACATTGTAAATCAACCATACTTCAATAAAAAAATAAAATTTAAATGCCATTTGCAGCAACATGGATGCAAGTAGAGATTATCATGCTAAGATAAGTCAGAAAGAGACAAATACTATATAGTATCCTTTATATGTGGAATCTAAATTACAATACAGATCTAAAATATGAACCTATCTGTAAAACAGAAACAGGCACACAGAAATAGAGAACAGACTGGTGGTTGCCAAGGGGAGGTGGTTGGGAAAGAATGGAGTGGGAGTTTGGGATTAGCAGATGTAAGCTATTATATACAGAATGGATAAACTACAAGATCCTACTGTATAGCACAAGGAACTATATTCAATAATAAATCATAATGGAAAAGAATGTTAAAAAATAATAGATGTGTGTGTAAATATATATATATATATATATAAAACTGGGTCACTTTGCTGTACAGTGGAAATTAACAGAACATTGTAAATGACTATATTTCAATTAAATATTTTTAAAATTTTAACAAAGAAGTAAAACCCCATGTAAAATTTACCTTTGCTTCAAAATATGATTTAAGAGAATTATTTTAGATATTTAGCAGTTAAAATATTTAACATTTGCTCACAAGTCTTTCAGTAAAATGAACAGTGATGGGGAATGACCCATGTTTCTCTCTTCGAGTCTTTGTGCACCCACAGCCTATATTCTAGACTGAATGGTATACCCTCTACACCAAATTCCTATGTAGACGTCCTAACGTCAATATATGTCTCTGAATGTGACAGTATTTCGAGATGGGGCCTTTGGAAAAAATAAGTTAAACATAGGCTCTAAGTCTTAATTCAGTATGACTGGTGTCCTTATAAAGCAGAGATGTCTAGGGTGGCCAAACCAAGGGCAGAAGCTGGGGGGGTTCCTGCAGATGACTGGGAGGAAGGGGTCTGTTGCAGACATCTCTGTTTTCCTTGTAGATAGATAAGTCTTTCTGTTTCTCTACATGTCGTCTTCTCTCTCTGTGGGTCCGTGTGTTTAAATTTTCCCCTTTTTATAAGGACACCAGTTGTACTGAATCAGTGCCCACAGTAATGACCTCATTTTAACTGGATTCCCTTTGTAAAGATTCTGCCTCCAAATCGGGTCATGTTCTGAGGTAAGGGCTGGAACATGAATCTAGAGAGACACAGTTCATCTCATAACAGGCCGCTGCACAGAGGATGGCGACAGGAGTCTTGTGTTTTTCCCTCAGTTAATTTATAAGTGGTGCTTTCTCCAGACAGTGGCATGAAAAGAGTCAGAAAGACCTGGGTTAAAATCCAGACTTGCCCACTTACGCAGCTGTGAGTTCTCAACCAAGTTCCTGCATCAGTTGTGTTTTCTGTGTAACAAATATTTATATAAAGGTCTTAACAAGTGCCAAGCATTATTGTAAGTACTTTAAAGATACTACCGTATTTAATCCTTGTTGTAACTCCAGGAAATTGGTACAGTTGGTATTCTTGTTTTCTCAAGGGAGACCATTAAGTAACTTGCTCAAAATCACACAGCTAGTAACTAAGCAGAATTTGAATCCACCTGATTATTCTTGGGGTTAATGTATTTAACCCACCTTGCTGTGCTGCTGTGGATTTCTGGACTCTACAATAATAACTACTTGACAACAGTTGTGAGAATTCAGTAAATGTTAGTTTCCTGTTCTTTTATTTTATCAATTCATATGTAGATAGACAGAGATACATATATATAAAATATATATCATATGTCCATCTTATGTAACAGATATATTTATAAATATACATATATTTAGAGGATTAGGTAGCATGTTAATATGTAGATAAATGTATATTTAGAGGATAAAGGGACAAGTAAACTGGCTGAAATATTGGTGAAAAATCACAGCAGTTGGAATCATAAATTGAGAGAACAGTGTAAACAATGATGTGGTGAGAAACAGACCAGAAGGAACAAGCTTTTTTTGGACTTTTGTCTAACCCTTTGACTAAGTTTCCCTAGTTTGACCTTTGTATTTTGGAAAGATTCAAAACCATTGTTGAACTAGTCATTCAGAGTTTGGGGGTTTGTTGGTTATATAACATTGAGTTGACCCTGGTTTCTCCTTAATAGAAACGTCTCATGTTATGAGGATAAGGGCTTCCCCAGGTGGCTCAATGGTTTAAAAAAAAAAAAAAATCCAGCTGCCAATACAGGAGATGCAGGTTTGATCCCTGGGCCCAGAAGATCCTCTGGAGAAGAGAATGGCAACCCACTTGAGTATTCTTCCCTGGGCCGATCCCACAGACAGAGGAGCCTGGCAGGCTGTAGTCTGTGGGGTTGCAGAGAGTCAGACATGACTTAGCGACTAAATAACAAGTCCTTTAACGTTATTCTCTTTCTCAGTTCCCGTATCAAGTTTCACTGGAAAACTGACCCCATCTGATCCCCCTCAGGGACAGGAGAGGACATTGTCTAGCAGCTGGCACTCCGAGAACTGGTGCAAATTGCTGTGTCTGATAGTTTATCTTGAACTAGGGTATTTACAGCTAGCCACAGAGCCTCAATTTAACAAAATTGCAGCACTTAGTATTTAAAAGAGGCTTGCACTTGAGGGAAGAACATAGAGAGTTTTCTTTTCTATTACCCTTGTTCTTTTGGTAAAAGAGATTCCAGTGTCATTGGTTTCAAATTTAAGAGCATTCCTTTCCTTTTCTGTGTACAGATCAGTGTGATCTGATCCTTATTCAGTTATTTCTAGAGCTCTCTGATCAAGACACTGGGGAGGTGAATATGCATGAGAAAGGCTTGAGATGTCCTTACCATGTCTTATTCTGAAGACCTTAGACCAGATACAGCAAGTGAGGTGAGCGCAGCACTATGGGATTTTAGGAGTGGTGACAATTGATGACTGGAACATCAGGAACCTTCCTGGAGGTGGTGGTGGTATCGCTGAACTGGGAAGAAGAAGTCATATTTGAGAAGCCACGATGTTTTGGGAGAGCTTCTCATGAAACAGCAGGAGAAGAGTGTGGTCCAGAGCATGGATGTGAGGAAAGGTGAAGGTCAGTGTCCATATGAGATGAAACACAGGGAACTGAAGGATGGAGGGAGAGAAAGGGATGGCAAACAGAGGTTATCCTGGGTTAGAGAGGATCTTCAGTGTTACTTTCTTTATGATATTGAACCAAGGAGCGAAGTGACCTAAGCTTTACTTGAAGCCAAGTGATCCGACCTCAAAAAATTAGGCTGCATGGAGTGTTCAAGAGGATTGGGAACTTCCCTGGTGATCCAGCGAATGTGCAGGGTGATCCCTGGAACCTCCCTTCGTCTTCCAGTGCAGGAGGTGTGAGTTCAGTCTTTGGTTGGGGAACTAAGATCCCACATGCCTCTCGGCCAAAAACCAAAACATAAAACAGAAGCAATATTGAAACAGATTCAGTAAAGACTTTAAAAATGTTCATGTTAAAAAGCAATTAGAGAAAGGTGCAAGAGGATGAAAGTGAGATGAAAGCATTGCAATGCTTGGGCAAGAAGTTGCAGGGACCTTGTATGGAGAGGTGACCATAGCACTGGGAATGAGATCTCTGCCAGGAAAGACCAACCAGCCTGGACTAATAATCAGATGGAAGAGGCAGAGATGAGATAAAGACAGAATAAAGATAGCGCTCCTGAATGTGTATTGGTAGGTGTGCTCCATGACGTCACTTAGCATCACCAAAGAAATGAAGATCTTGCCCAAATCAGGTTGCCACTCTCTGTGGTGTTTTCTTCTGTATCTATACATTTCTCAGAAACCTCTAAGTGGCTAATATATGCTGTGTCTCTCCTTATGATGGCCTTGTCCCAGTCCCTTAACTTATTTGTCCACAGAAACATCTTTTTAAAAAATGAATTTCTAAAAAATCCTGCATTTTCTGAAACAATATTTGGGGACATGTTTTACTATGCTTGAAATATATCCCACAATAATAATGTTTCTGAAAATGCAAAACTTTTCAGAAATTCTTTTTTCATTTTCTTAATAAATAGGCCTGGGTTCCATCCCTGGGTCCGGAAGATCCCCTGGAGAAGGAAGTAACAACCCACTCCAGTGTTCTTGCCTGGAGGATTCCGTGGACAGAGGAGCGTGGCAGGCTGCAGGCCATGGGGTGGCAGAGAGTCAGACATGACTGAGCGACTAACACACACACTACTATGTTTGGAGAACAATGACATGATTAATAAAAACTTGAAAATTGAAGTGAGAATTGGATTGGATTAAGAGGTTAACATTGACATAGGAGGTGTTAAATTTGAGATGCCAGAGCCCATGCAAGTTGGAAACATCTAGAAGCATGCATATTTCCTGGAACTTCAGCTAAAAGGAGAGGTTTGGGTAGGAAGATGAATTTGGAGTTATCATCTAGAGATGATCATTGAATCTGCCAAGGTGAGACCAGTTCAGAAGAGAAAACTTTCTGGGATGTTTTTGAGATAGAAGACAGAGAGATGGCAACAGAGACCGAGAAAGGGTTGGTTAGAAGGAGAATTGGGATCTTACTCTTTTAGGAAATGAGGATGAGACTTTCAAGATTTGGAAGAAAAGTTACTGACCTTGGAAAGAACAATTTGAATAGAATGTGATAAGAGATGGAAGCCATGTTTAGGAGATCTTGGAGTGACTTAAACCCTGATGACAAAGTACATCATATTCCTTGTATAGAGAAAGTTATAAATGAAGTAAATGTTGAATGTAAGTTTTAGGAAAAGTAGGACTAGACTTTTCTTTAAGGATTAAGCAAAAGATTAAGTAGAATAAAAGAGGGATCAATGGGGGATAGGGAAATATTTGCTTTACCACTAAATTCCTAGATCAGTATTTCTTAAATTTTGGCGTGCATCAGAATCTCGAGATATCTTGTTAAAACACAGACTGCTCCAGGACTTCCTTGGCAGTCCAAAGAAGATTTTGCCTTCCATTGTAATGGGTGCAGGTTCAGTCCCTAGTTGGGGAGCTAAGATCCCTCCTGCCTTGTAGCCAAAAAAACATAAAACAGAAACAATATTGTAACAAATTCACTAAGGACTTAAAAGTGTAGTCCATGTCAAAAAAAAAAAAGTCTTTACAAAAACACAGACCACTCCACTCTACCCTAGAGTTTTGGGTTCAGTAGATCTGGGAACCCACTGACATATCCAAGTCCCCATGTGCTCCTGATGCTGTCGATCTGGAGACCACAATCTGAGAGCCTCTGCTCTCAGCAAGGGAGAATGCAGAACCCAGGTTGCAGATTGAAGGTGAGCCTTGAGAGAGAAAAGACACCTGTTTGTGAGAAAATGACCAGAAATGAAAGAAGAAACTGGATGAAGGCACATAAAATTTTGAAACAGGGATAGAACAGTGATGACAGTTTCTGGAATTGAAGAATACAAAGTAGAAGCCAGCAAGTTGTGACTGGATACTGAAGTTTTGGCGGTTGTTTTGCCACAAGTTTTAATTTTTGTCTCAGATTCAAGGATTCGTTAACAGGAGAAACTACTTGTTATGCACAAATAAGCAATTTAAACACTTAATAGCGAATTATCTAACTTACTTTCGATATACAATCATTAAAAGAAAAGAGAAATAGAAGCATTAGAGGAGAGGAACAGCACATCCATCACTGAACTGGGCCAACTAACATCCAGATTCAAACAATGCTGGGAAATCCCAATTGAGAAAAGGTCCTGGGGTGCATCTATGTGACGGGCTAGGCGTTGAGTTGCAGTTTTAGGGATTCCTGCTTATAATCCTAATCTGCAAACTGATATTTTCATCAGTCTGTAAGCAAAATGCAGTTCTAGTTTCACTTTAACCTTTTTACAGTGCTGTTTGTTTTATCTTGTGAGTCATAGGATTCTTGTTAAACCCCAAGCATGGTTGGCCAGACCTCCAGGGGCTCAAGAATTCCAAGACCCACTCTGTATCTGATCTGTAGCACCACTCAGCTTACTGGTAACAACTGATACACTGGCAAGCCAACACATCATCAGGGCAGTGTCCAGGCAGGTCAGAAGCAAGGTCAGAGGCCTGCTCTGCTTTCTTGTCTCTGAAGCCTGAACAAGAGTTTCTCCATTTTAAATTTCCCTAGCAACAGTAAAGATGGACAGAATAGGGGATTTCCTGGAAGTTCAGTGATTGGGACTTTGCCTTCCAGTGCAGGGGATGTGGATTCAATCCCTGGTTGGGGAGCTAGGATCCTACATGCCTTATAATCAAAAAATCAAAACAAGGGGGAAAAAAGAATGAATATTGTAACAAATTCAATAAAGACCTTAAAAATAGACTGCATCAAAAAGAAAGAAAAAAAAAAGACAAGACAGAAGAAAATGCTCTGAGTCCAGTGCTGAAAATATCAAGGAAGGAAAATTCTTTGTAGGGAAGGGAAATTCTCATTCCTTCTACTCTCCTAGGTTCTCCCACTTGGGCCCTGTAACATTAGGTTGACAAAAGACAAAATCACAAGAGAAAAACAGTTGATTAACATGGGCAGCACACATCACACGGGAGAAACCTCAGTGAAGAGTGACTTCAAGGGGTGGTTAGAACCCGGGCCTCAATAGCATCTTAAGAAAAGAGCACTGATTCAAATGAATTTTTTTTTAATGCTGAGTAATATTCCATTGTGTATATGTACCACAGCTTTCTTATCCATTCGTCAGTTGATGGGCATCTAGGTTGCTTCCATGTCCTGGCTATTGTAAACAATGCAGTGATGAACATTGGGGTACACGTGTCTCTTTCAATTCTGGTTTCCTCGGTGTATATGCCCAGCAGTGGGATTGCTGGGTCATATGGCAGGTCTATTTGCAGTTTTTTAAGGAATCTCCACACTGTTCTCCATAGTGGCTGTACTAGTTTGCATTCCCACCAACAGTGTAAGAAGGTTCCCTTTTCTCCACATCCTCTCCAGCATTTATTGCTTGTAGACTTTTGGATGGCAGCCATTCTGACTGGTGTAAAGTGGTACCTCATTGTGGTTTTGATTTGCATTTCTCTGATAATGAGTCAGTTCTACTCAGGTGGACGGAACTGGAGCCTATTATCCAGAGTGAAGTAAGCCAGAAGGAAAAACAACAATACAGTATATTAACACATATATATGGAATTTAGAAAGATGGTGACGAGAACCCTGCATGCAAGACAGCAAAAGAAACGCAGATGTATAGAACAGTCTCGTGGACTCTGTGGAAGAGGGCAAGGGTAGGATGATATGGGAGAATGGCATTGAAATGTGAAATCAATCACCAGCCCAGGGTTGATGCTCGGGGCTGGGGCACCGAGATGACCCAGGGGGAGGGAATCGGAAGGGAGGAGGGAGGGGGGTTCTGGAGGGGGAACATATGTATACCCATGGCAGATTCATGTCAATGGATGGCAAAACCAACACAATAAAGTAAAGAAAATTATAAAAAAAAAAAGAAGACTATGAAAATCTGTAAAGCAATTATCCTTCAACAAAAAAATTAATTTGAAAAATTTTTTTAAAAAGACAGAAAGCTGAGTGCTGCAGAATTGATGCTTTTGAACTGTGGTGTTGGAGAAGACTCTTGAGAGTCCCTTGGACTGCAAGGAGATCCAACCAGTCCATCCCAAGGGAAATCAGTCCTGAGTTGGAAGGACTGATGCTGAAGCTCAAACTCCAATACTTTGGCCACCTGATGTGAAGAACTGACTCACTGGAAAAGACCCTGATGATGGGAAAGATTGAAGGCAGGAGGAGAAGGGGATGACAGAGAATGAGATGGTTGGATGGCATCACTGACTCTATGGACATGAGTTTGAGTAAGCTCCAGGAGTTGGTGAAAGTTAAGGAAGCCTGGCGTGCTGCAGTCCATGGGGTTGCAAAGATTTGGACACTACTGAGTGACTGAACTGAATTGATACTTCAATTAAAAGTAAATAAAATGGGGGTGATATTATTAAAAAAAAAAAAAGAGCAATAGATGTTCAGAGAAAGGACAAGAGAGAAGAAACGGAGTTTGAGTTTCTAGGATGAATTTATTCCCAAGTTGTGGGAAGGTAGATAGATGGGGGGAAACAATAAAGTAAGGTTTGTTGGGAAAAGTCCTTTTGGCACCAACTTTCCATCATCTTCTTGGCCATAAAGCCTCCCTAGAAGAAGTGACTTACGACAGTCCTTATTTTTCCATAGTTTCTACCTTTAATCACTTAGAGGAAGCTATAAGAAAGTATGTTTCTGCATCTCTTGGTTCTCATTTGCCTCCAGCTCTAAAAGAGTCCTTGTGCCAGTGTGGCATATTTGGGGTGGCATATTCTGGTCTCTACCATGGCCATGCTCGAAAGGGATGTCTCTTATATTAGATACGCCATGACTGTGGGGTCCTGTGGTCTTGGAATTGTATCAGGCAGCAAAGACCATCTGAGCTCATTTTTATTTTATTATTGGAGTACAATTGCTTTGCAAGATGTTGTGTTCCTTTCTGCTGTACAACAAGGTAAATCAGCCATATGTGTGTATATAGATATATATCCACCCTCTCTCTTAGACCTCCCTCCTACCCACCACCTCATCCCACCCCTCTAGGTCATCACAGAGCATCACTGAGCTGCCTGTGCTATATACAGTAGCTTCCCACTATCTATCAGTCTCACACATGTGCTGTGCTGTGCTTAGTTGCTCAGTTGTGTCTGATTCTTGGGATCCCATGGACTGTAGCCCTCCAGGCTCCTCTGTCCATGGGGATTCTCCAGGCAAGAATACTGGAGTGGGTTGCCATGCCCGAGTCCAGGGATTCCACACATGCTAGTGTATATATGTCAGTCCTGCTCTTCTAATTCATCCCACTCTCTCCTTACCCTCTACTGTGTCCACCAAGTTCGTTTAGCTAAAAAGAGTAAGAGAACACACAGCCTTTATTACAGAAAGTCATGCAGGAATTGATGTAATCAAGCTGAGTTAGTGTTTCAGCTAAGGCAGAGTCAGAGGGGATCTAAGGAGACGAGCAAGCCCTTCCCCAGCACTTGGCATGTACCAACTCCTTTCATCCTCACGGGGACCCTGTGACATTGGTACTGTTACCCCCATTTTACAGTTAAAGAAATGAGGTCATGAGAACTGAAGGAGTTTGCCAAGTTCACACAACTAGTAAATGATGAAGCCAGGAAAGGAATCCAGGCACAGTCTCTGGGGAGCTTGACAGGCTCTCACCAAGCTGACCTGGCATTTTGATTTTCCATCACCCCTCTGCCAGATCCCTTCCCCAGGAGCCAGTGCCCAGTGAGGAGACTGTCCTCCCAGGGACTGGCCTTGGAGTGCATCCTAGGGGCTATGCTCCATCTTACTGGATTATCCCAGAGCTGCAGTTCCTTGAACACAATTGAAGTACATACATTGTCAGAGTAGAAAAGAGGCCCCTCATGGTGTTGCACTCTGCCAGGTTTTGCAGCAGAAGGCAGGATGAGACAGAATGGCTCATAGTATAGACTCAGAGTCCTCAAAAGACCCCTTCCCACCAGAATAGAAGGGCAGGATGGGGGCATTAGGCAGAAAGCATTTCATCCACTCAGTGACCTCATTTCTCTTTGGTATAAAAGGATTTGTTGTTTTCTCTGTCTGTTCCTGGGTCAAGTTAAGTCTGTAAACTCCAGAACTGGACTGTTAATACACAACTCCAGCAATCCTAAGGAATGATTGACTTACAACAAATGCCTGTGCTACATTTCTCTTTATATCTCTTCTTTAAAAGATAAAAGTCCAGGGACTTCCCTGGTGGTCCAGTGACTAAGACACCACACTCCCGATGCAGGGGGGCCTGGGTTCAATCCCTGGTCAAGGAACTAGATCCTGTATGTTGCAACTGAAGGAAAAAAAAGAGTCCACGCCCTGCAACTAAGACCCAGTGCAGCCAAATAAATAAAATTAAGTCTTCTAATTAATTTTAGAAAGTCCAGCGATACTGAATCACGAGGTTTGAATGAAGAAAATGATTTTCCTACCCTGGGCCAGCAACACGTTCAACAAGACTGAGAACATCCTTTTACCATCTCAGTTCTCTCGTTTTTTTGTTGGATTTCTTTTAATATTTATTTATTTATTTAGCTGCATCTGGTCTTAGTTGTAGCACACGGGATCTTTGTTGCATCATGCAGGATCTTTGATTGCAGTTCACAGATTCTCTAGCTGTACAAGCTCAGTGATTGTGGCACAGACTTAGTTGCCCTGCAGCATGTGGAATCTTAGTTCCCTGACCAGGGATCGAACCCACATCCCCTGCACTGCAAGGCAGATTCTTAACCACTGGACCACCAGGGAAGTCCCCTTATGTTGGATTTTTTTGTGTGTGCGTGATACATTTTACCTCCTCACCTTAAAAACCAGTACTTTTAGTGATTATTAGGAAAGAATACATGGAGATTGTGATGAGTCATGTGATGAGGTAGCTCACCCAGGGTGGCAGCTGGAGATACAGTGTGGGTGGCAAGGGAACCCCAAGATCTAGGTGCTCCTACTCACTTCCTGTCATGAGAGCATTTCAGCATAAGCAGGAGGGAGCCAAACAGTGCAAGAATGACCCTTACCTGCTCCTTTTTAGCATTTGTATAAATTCAGATCACCAGGGTAAAAAAGGTGGTCCAAACTCACATCTGGCTTTACCGCCACTTCACATTACCACTCCCTCCACATAAACATCTTTTTTCACCCGTGCTCCCATTCTAGCCCCGGTATGTTTGTCTCTTTGGGTTCCTGTCACAATACTGTCTTATTTGAAAAGACCCTGATGCTGGAAAAGATTGAAGGCAGGAGGAGAAGGGAACAACAGATGAGATGGTTGAATAGCATCACCGAATCAATGGCCATGAGTTTTAGTAAACTCCAGGAGTTGGTGATGGACAGGGAGGCCTGGCGTGCTACAGTCCATGGGGTCGCAAAGAGTCGGACACGACTGAGCAACTGAACTGAACTGAACAGTACCATAGAGGTGTCCCTGGGTGGCTCAGCGGTAAAGAATCTGCCCGTCAATTCATGAGGTGTGGGTTCAATCCTTGGGTTGGGAAGATTCCCTGGAGAAAGAAATGGCAACCTGCTCCAATATTCTTGCCTGGGAAGTCCTGCGGACAGAGGAACCTAGCAGGCTACAGTCCACGGGGTCACACAGAGTCGGACACAGGTTAGTGACTAAAAGCAACAACAACAGAATACCATAGTCCAGGTGTCTTATAAACAACAGACATTTTTCTCACAGTTCTGGAGAAGCATCAACGGCTCAGCGCGAATTCTACTAGGACTTTTCACTGCTCAAAGATGGCTCCTCACCATGGTTTCCAAGGCTTCCATTGGCCTGACTGCCCGATATTCATTTCTCTCACGTCCCCACACCACCATCCCCATGAGCAGGCTCCCTTCACTGCCTCCACAGTGTGCTCCCCAAACTCTGCCCCTCAGGCTTGGAAGCTCCTCCTCTCCGTCACACAGCTGACTCTCTCACATCCTCCACTCTGATGATGAGATGAGTCAGATATACTCTCATCCATATCTGACAGGTGAGGAAACAGGATCAGAGCAGTGAAGTAACTTTCCGAAAGTCACAGCCAGTGAGTGTTAGAGTCAGCAGTCAGAGGAGATGGTGTGATGCCAGAGTCCATGGTCTTAGCCATTACGTTGTGTTTCTGCCCTAATCCTGTTACTTCATCTGTAAAGCAGGACTAATAAATGTGCCGTATCTCACAGGGTCATGTGAGACTCCTGGCACACAGTAAGGTAAATGTTAGCTACTCTTAGGGGTGGTAGTAACTGCCAACATTTTATTCTACTCTATTCTACTCTACTTCTACTCTATTCTACTCTACTTCTACTTCTACTTCTATTCTGTTCTACTCTACCAACCTTTGCCTTTGGTCCAGCGACGGTCCAACCGAGACCTTAGGTCTCAGGCCCAAAATACTTGAGCTGAGGAAGATCTCCAAGGTCCTCTGCAGTAGAATACATTACAGTATTCTGGAACGTATTTCATCTCCATCACTGTCCTCCCACTGTTTCCTCCACAGAACTGTAACAAAATAGCTTATAGATCTTGTCGTGAGTGTTTCTTTCTTGTCTGTCTTGGTAGGATGTGAGTGCCAGGAGGCCAGCGCTTTAAAGTGACTTGTTTGTCACTGTTCTTCCAGGGCCGAGCCCAGTCCCTTTCTTTCAGTAGACTGTCTTCACAGTCTCCCTTCTCTTGAAGTAAACAGGATTGAGGGGATGGTCTAGTGGGCGATGGTAATACAGCACAATGGTGGGATGATGTGGGAAGGATTCTACATCCTCGGAATATCCTGGAGAAATAGTACCACATACTTAGGAATGAGAGGAAGTTTCTGAGAAGAAATGTTGTCTAGAAGTTTCAAAGATCTAAAACTAAATTAAATAACTAGATTGGAGGTTACATTTAATTTCTCATCATATTTACATCAAAACCATGTTTTTCAACTTTTTTTTCTCCCACTATTACCCCCTTAAGGAGAAATGTTTTCTAGACAGTATTTTCCTAACCACCATCTCCTCTTCCCAGTGTTCATACCACAAATGTACTATGTATCTGTTTATGTATTCTATGTAGACCTATGCTTTTTACATAAAAAGAGTAACCTTTGTCATCTTCTAAGAGTAAATTCTTATCCACTTGGGGATGGGGATGAAATTTCTCCCATTGAAAATGCCTATATTAAACCATTTAATATAGATCAGAAGTCCAGGGTTTGATGAAAAATACAGTTGATATGTCTTTGTAGTACTTGCTCTTGAAGTGTCAAATGGACTGAGTACTGTGTTTTCTTAAGTTTTTTTTTTTCAATTGGAGGAAAAAGTGATGAAAATTTTTTAAATGTGATATATGTGCTCATTGAAGTGAAAAGTCACCATTAAAATCATAGTAAGCATTTACATAATAATATCCACCAATATATGGTCAAGAGCATTAAAGAATGCATCAGAGGAACTTGTATTTTTAGGGGAAAATGTGACAGACAAATGCACAGTAATCATTACACAGTTTGGAAAGGAACATGTGGGGGCTGCTTGATTCTGAGTCCTTGGTGATATATTGAGAAGATGATTTAGTAAGAAGGTGGTGTCTAAGAAATGATTTAGAAATGGTAATTAAATGATTAGGTAAATAAGTGCTGCTCAGATTATCTGGGAGAATTATGGGTAGGAGAGCTGTGTGTGGAAAGTTCATGGAGATTAAAAAACATGTCCAGAAAAAGAGTGAGTAGTCTGGCTTACACCCTACCGCTGCTATGGTTGGAGGTGAATTCTGTTTGCAATAGTTCTGTTCATTAAAACAGGTAAATAACAGGTGGCTGTTCCTTGGAGAGTAAAGAGTGTATAGAAGTGATGTGGAGAAAGCTGGGGGAGGAGTTTTTATCATGGAAGTTAGCCCAAGGGCAAATTATATCTCACTCAACACTTTCCACTAGCTTATCTATCAGGAATTTTAAGAAGGTTAATGCATTAAGGTTGGTTAGATGGTTTAACCCTGTTTGTATCCCAGCTGTTACTTTAGAGAAGTACATTTGGATTTTGCTTCAATATCATAATAAGAAAGGCATAACCCCTAAATGCGGCAGGCTTCTAATTCTGTCCTTTTAGCAGGATTTCTTTTCATTAGCCAAGTGGAATGGAGCTTTCCTGATGTGCAGTGAAATGAGGCGTGACTTAGCCTGATGGTCCATGAAGGATGCTCAGCAAGGGTGACATTTAGTTCCTTTAAAGTTGATGTTCCTATTTATACCAAGGAGTGTTTTTACAGTTGTACAAGAGACAAGATATTTCCTAGTTTTACGTATGTATACATCCTTAGCTTGTTTTTACCTTTATCTTTTATTGAAATAGAGTTGTGTTATTTATTATTGAAGTAACATGCTAATTTCTGCTGTACAGCAGAGTGACTCAGTTATACATATGTACATATTCTTTTTTATATTCTTTTCCATTATGGTTTATCCCAAGATATTGAATATAGTTCCCTGTGCTATACAGAAGAGCCTTGTTCATCCACTCTATATATAATAGTTTGCATCTGCTAACCCCGGACTTCTGATCCATCCCTCCCCCAACTTCCCCACCTCCTTGGCAACCACAGGTCTGTTCTCTGTGTCTGTGAATGTTTCTGTTTTAGAGATAGGTTCATTTTTGCCATATTTTAGATTCCACATATAAGTGATATCATATGGTAAGTGATTTCTCCTCTGACCTACTTCACTTGGTATGATAATCTCTAGTTGCATCCATGTTGCTGCAAATGCCATTATTATGTCCTTTGTTGTGGCTGAGTAGTATTCCGTTGTATATATGTACCACATCTCCTTTATTCATTTATCTGTTGATGGGTATTTAGGTTGCTTCCATGTCTTGGCCACTGTGAATAGTGCTGCTATGAACATAAGAGTACATGTATGTTTTTGAGTTATTTTATCTGGATATATGCCCAGTAGTAGGATTGCTGAATCATATGGTAATTCTGTTTTTAGTTTTCTGAGGAACCTTCATACAGTTCTCCATAGTGTGGCTGCACCAACTTATGTTCCCATCCACAGTGTAGGAGGGTTCCTACCTATATCCTTGACTTTTATTGTGTATCCCACTTCATCAGCTTCCTTCTTGCCCGTTCTTCTTCCTCATCTATTTAGTGCCATCTTCACTTTCCTCTATCCATGGGATTCTTCAGGCAAGAATACTGGAGTGGGTTGCCATTTCCTTCTCCAGGGGATCTTCCCAACCCAGGGATCGAACCTAGGTCTCCTGCACTGCAGGCAGATTCTTTACGGATTGAGCTACCCAGGAAGCCCATTTTCTTGACAGATTAATGTAAATCATCCCTTGGATGATGCATCACCTTTAAGGAACTTCCTGCCAATTTGTAGTATTGCCTGCAGACTGCTAAACTCATTAAGTAGTTGACCCATGTCACTCTATACTGAAGCTTTTCTTTTTCATTATTCTTTCCAAATGCAAACTCTAAGATCTAATCTGTTTCTTTTTCTTAACATCTGTTCCCTTTATCTGCCTCTCCACAACTCTGCTTTCACAGGCTTACAGCCTTCCTGCTGTTTTCTTCTAGTGCCCCAACCTCTGCCTGCTATTACTAGGCATATTCTGTGTATAGATCTGGGCTTAAATATATAATAAATCCTGTCATACTAACTTCAAAACAAGGTGAACACCCCTTACTCTGAGTGCGAGCAGGGCTTGAATTTGTGGTTGTCACCCTATTTTAGTCCTCCTTTGGTACTGTATAAAGTTACCTCCTGAGTTTATTTAAGATTTGGCTTGTTTTTACACAACCAGTGTTCCAGTCTTTGAGATGGCTTACCACTGTGTGCGTGGACACCCTAGACACATGTCCTCTTGACTGCACCAAATAAATGGATGTTATGTGAATTTCATGTGTTACTTGCACACTTAACTAACAAATGAGAAACAATATTGGATGACAGTTGTTTGGATGAGCGTATAGACAGGTTGTCCCTAAGGAAGATTTTCCCCTTGCTTGCAGATTAACAGGTTATTAACATGATAACTCACCTCTAAGGAGTTTTTTTAAGGGGGAGGCAAGGTAGAGGGGACGGGGGAAGATTCCCTGGTTGTCGGGTAGTTAGGGCTTCATGCTTCCCCTGCAGGGCGCACGAATTCGATCTCTCATTAGGGAACTAAGATCCCACAAGTTATGTGGCATGGCCCCCCCAAAAAAGTTTCTTTTTTTCATTTTTGTATAATTTTGGAGGGGGTGCAGATGTTTTTATCATGATAAAATATATAAATATGTATAACAAAATTAATTTTTTAGCCATTTTAAGTATACTGTTCAGTGTCATTGAATAAATTCCCATGGTTATATCACCATCACCACCATCCATCTCCAGAACTTTCTCATGTTCTCGAGCTAAAACCCTGTACCCAGTAAACGCTGACTCTCCACACTCCTCCCCTCCTCCCCACAACAATCACCATTCTCTTTTCTGTTTCTATAAATTTGACTGTTCGGGGTACCTCATGTAAGTGGAATCATACAGTGTTTACTCTTTTGTGACCAGCATATTTCACTTAACATAATGTCTTCAAGATTCATCCATGTTGGATCATCTTTTTTTTTTTTTTTGGCAAAGTCACAAGGCATGTGGAATCTCAGTTCCCAACCAGGGCTTGAACCCACGCCCCCCAGTAGTGGAAGCACAGAGTCTTAACCACTGGACCACCAGCAAAGTCATTCCTTCCTTTCTAAAGCTGAATAATATTCCATTGTATGTATCTACCACATTTTGTTTATCCTTTCATCTGTCAGTGGACAATTGGGTTATTTCTGTATATTTTTAGGCTATTGTAAATAATGCTGCTATGAACATAGATATACAATATATGTCCAGGAACTTTTAAAGGAAACACTATTAATTATATTCAGAACACTTAGGCTATTACCTTATACTATCTAGCATAAATTGACTTCCTCCTACACAATCTAATATTTCATTTTAAACTGCTGCTAGGTAATAGTACTTTTTAATTTAAATTTAAATATGTACCAGCTTCCCTTGGTAGAATAATGTTCTTTTTCAGCAGCTTCTTTATAGAGTAAAAGAAAATTAGGGGGAAATGTTTGGAGAACTAAAAATAAAAATCAGCTTATTTTTAGTTGATGATATTGTTCTCAACATGGCTAATTGGTTTAGATAATCACCATTCTTAGACTACAAATGCATTTCACTTAAGTCAGCAAACTATTTTTGAAATATTTTAATCATGCCAAAGGGAACCATTTTACCAATTCTGTAAGTTTCTTGCCTTTTATGAAATATTCCTTTTAAATGTATATAAGCATTTGAAGCTGTGCTTCAAATTTTAAAAGTCCATTAAAGTGGACTTTTAAACTTTAAGTTTTAAAAGTTCATTAAAGTGTTCAGTTGCAAGCAAATTTATATCCTCCTAGACAGTAGCAATTCAAGATAAAATATTGAGCTCCTATTGGGAAAATATATTTAACAAAACAAATACTGTGTCAATTGTGAAAACTTTATCCTGATTCACTTTCATATTCCACAATTGATTGACATGTAGTGAATTGCACCTTGTATCGATTCCAGTATATAAACTCCACAAAGATGGGTATCTTGTCTGTTTTGTTTGTTGCTTACAGAAGGCCCTTATTAGATATTGGATACAAACAAATGATTTATCCCAACAGTGTCATTTGGAAGCTCTTCAGTAGACTTCTTTTGTTCCTTAAAGTAAAATTAATAAATAGAATTTTAAGAAATGTCCTATATACAAGACCAAAAAATGATAAAGGACATAAGTAATAATACCTATAAAATTGAGATTTTTATTTTTCATTGTCATTCTAACTTTGATCACCAACTAATTCACGGTCTACTCATGCTAGTATGAAGCAAGTTAAGAAGGCAAACTTCTACTGCTGCTGCTGCTGCTAAGTTGCTTCAGTCATGTCCGACTCTGCATGACCCCATAGAGGTCACCTGGCTCCTCTGTCCCTGGGATTCTCCAGGCAAGAATACTGGAGTGGGTTGCCATTTCCTTCTCTAAGGCATGCATGCATGTTTAGTAGCTTCAGTCGTGTCCGACTCTGTGCGACCCCATAGACGGCAGCCCACCAGGCTCCTCTGTCCACAGGATTCTCTAGGCAAGAATACTGGAGTGGGGTTGCCATTTCCTTCTCCTGGAACTTCTACTAAGCTCTTTAAAATATTTTGCTCTTGATAGTAATTACTCAGCATTGAGGACTGATTCTCTTTATGAATTTTTATGACTTTTTTTTTTAAAGTTCTTGGCTTTTGTGAAAAAGCCAAAGAAAAGAAGAGGGCTAATTGCCCTGAAATTTACAACTGTGCCTGAGGATACAAAAATGTCCTATACATTGACAGCATTAGGAACTTGAGATGAATTGTCATTTGCCCCTCCCAGCTAACTAATCCTAGCCCTAAGCACAACACCCACCCTAACCATGGGCTTCTACAGAAATGTCACCTTCCTCTGGAACTGTTCTTAGAGGAAAGAAGTGGCCCAGATCACCCACCTGGACATGTGTTTTCCTGGACTCTGACCATTTTACTTGGAAGAGGGTGGCCCCAGCTGACAGATCACCTCTGTACTGTGAAACACCAAATCCTTCAGGTTTTGGAGGGCCACACAGTGATGCTGCCAGTCAGGAGCCAAAAACTCTTCACCTGGGCAGTGTTTCATGGTGTAATCAATGCCAGAATGAAATTCTCCAACACAGACAATCATCTTTTCTCCACTTAATTTTGTTATCCATTTATTCCTAATTTAAAATATCCAGGGACTTCCCTGGTGGTCCAGTGGTTAAGACTTCACCACCCAATGCAGAAGGGTCAGGGAGCTAAGATCCCGCATGTCTCGTGGCCAAAACACGAAAACATAAAACAGAAGCAGTGTTGTAACGAATTTAATAGAGACTTTTAAAAAACTGATGTCCCTGGCCTGGAGAAAATAAATTAATTTTTTTAATATCCATATATTCTAGACAGTGTGCATGATAAAACTGGGCAGTTTTTACTTTCCAGCATTTTGTAAAAGCAGAATACTAAGATACTCAGGGGTTCTTTTAAGAAAATCACATTTTATCATGTCTGTGTGTGTGTGTGTGTATGTGTGTGTGTGTTTGTATATAGCAGCTTCCCACTAGCTATTTGTTTTACAAATGATAGTGTATATATGTCACCGCTACTGCCTTAGTTCATCCCACTGGAGTCTTATGTTAATTCATGTTTTACTTCTCTGTTTGTGGCTCTTGAAATATTAACATAAAGCAGATTGGGAAAAACTAGAGATCTACTTCTAGCCTAATGGACTGGACTCTGCTTCCACATTTTCAGTCTTCATCTCAGTGATGACTTCTCAGAGGTTGGGTAGAAATTAGTTCTGATGGAAGGCTTTCCCATCTTCATTGCTGTACAGAATTTATGCAGTCACAGCTCTGATGTTTAAGTAGGACTTATTTTTTTAAAATACCTGTAGGAATATTTCAAATTATTCATCTTTTTTTCCCCTGTGGGAGTTCTGATATACACTTGTGTGAGGTTGAGTTGTATGAAAGTTGAGCCATCATTTGAGGTAAAATTCTGTTTTCGGTAGAGGACCATGTGTTGAAACCCTCTCCTGAGAGGGGATCCCTGTGGTGGTGGTTTCTCAACCCAGTGTACCTTCTTCAGTGACCCTCATTTCTACAAACCACAGTCCTCAGGGCAGTAGTGATGGTGCAGCCATGTCTTCTGACCTTTGTCCAGAATAATTTTGTGTCTATGGACATATCCCTGCCTGAATTGACTCCTTTTTTATTTTATTTGTTGTTTGAGATCATTTCCCGTCTAGTTCCCTTTGAATTCAGTGTCCATGTTTCCCCCCGCCTTGATTCTACTTAGATAAATTTAAATCTTCGGACTGTATGTCCTTTGTTTTCAGTGTATTGATAAAGGTCTCTATCTGGGGGCCATTATACTTCTGGCCACCTGATGCGAACAGCCAACTCATTGGAAAAGACCCTGATGCTAGGAAATATTGAAGGCAGAAGGAGAAGAGGGTGACAGAGGATGAAACGGTTGGATGGCATCACCGATTCATTGGACATGAACTTGGGAAAACTTCAGGAGATGGTGAGGGACAAGGAAGCCTGGCATGCTGCAGTCCATGGGGTCACAGAGTCAGACACAGCTTAGCGACTGAACAGCATACATCTACCAAAGTCTGGAACGCCTCAGATAGTGTGGGTGGGGAGAAACCAGTGGCCTCAGTCTAGCCAGTGTCACCCCAGGAGGGAGTTTAGGCGTAACTGTCAGAGTACTGAAATCTTCCAGGAGCTCTGGACTTAAGGCTCAGGTTTCTTTTTTTTTTCTTTTTTCCATCTGGGATGTTTATTTATTCTAGAGATAGTCCTCCACCCTCATGGTCCAAAACTCATCCAGTTCTGAGAAATTAATACTCCATATTGACCATTTCTCTCGAGCAGAAACCAGTAGTATGAGATTCCCAGCTCCGCTTGATGGCAAGTTTTTCCAGAACTTGCGGGATGTCTGAGGATCCTGGAACAGAAGAGTCACAGTGGAAAACTATGCGGACATATGAAAGTAGAAATTGTTCTCTTTGCTGCCCGTAAGACAGCAAATAAGAGGGTTTGTTAATTTTTTTTTTTTTTTTTTTTTGCAGTGCTGGGTCCTTGCTGCTTTCAGGTGTCAGGAGCCACTCTCTAGTTGCAGTGCACAGGATTCTCAACGTGTTCGCTTCTCTCGTGTAGCACAGGCTTCAGCAGTTGCAACACATGGGCTCAGTAGCTGCAGCTCCCGGGCTCTAGAGCACACGCTCAGTAGTTGCGGCACACAGACTTAATTGCTCCATTCAGAGAGCGAGCTCCTGGACTGGGGGTCGAACCCATGTCTCCTGCATTGGCAGGAGAATTCTTTACCGCTGAGCCACCAGGGAGGCCCCACAAGCTGTTTATTAATTTAAGCAAGATAGTTCATTTAATCCAAGATCATTTTCCCTCCTTTCCTCTGTCCTCAGTCTTCTTATCCTCCTTCACTTTTAGTTATTTTCTGAATACTTTTCACTGATTCAGTTCATCACCCCTCACTGCACACCCCAGTGATAAAACACACGTTTGCGGATGGTGCCACCATCATCCTACCACCACCAGTCTTCATCTGTATCCATGTTTTCTTCCTCCCTTCACGTGAGAATAGAAGAGGCATGTCTCCTGCTGTGGGAATCCTCTTGTTTAGCCTCTCCCCTTCCAAGAGCTTCCTGCCTCCAGTCATTCTCTTTCCTACAGCATCCAGTCTTTCCTCTCTACTGGACCATTCATATATGACATAGTATGGAGGTGTCCATCCTAAAAGCCCCCAAACCCTGCATCGCATGTCCTCCAGCTACAGGTTCATATCTCCACCCTACTTCCCAGCAGACTTTCTCAAAATCTGCATGAATCATTTGCACTTAACCTCTCCTCTCCCACCCCTCACTGGTCCAGACTTTACCCCTCGGAATCGCAGCAACCCCAACAAATGGCTCCAAGCCCAGTCAGCAATCTCTGTATTGTCAAAGAAGTCATAAGCTTTGTGCTACCGTTCTCAGGCTGTCAGCAGCATTCCACGCGGTTGATCACCCTCCAACTTGAAATGTCTGCCCTTGGCTTCTGTAACACCATGTTTTTTTGGCCATCCCTTGACAGTTTTTTTGGTGGGTGGGGGAGAGTTAGGGTGGGCTCCTCCCTCTCTTCTGAGCCTCCCAGAGTTGAAATTCTACAGCACCCAGAACTCGGCTCTTTCTTTTCACTCCACTCTGAATTCCAGTTGATATTTCCAACTTTCTCTATAGCTTCTCCACTTACATGTCCACACAGACCTCAAAGTCAACTTGATTGCCTACCGCTATGGCCCAATGTATTCCTTTCTCAGGTTCTCCATCTCAGGAAAGGTCTCAGTCACCAATAAGTCTGCTTATTTCCACCTCCAAAATGTACCCCCTTTACCACTGCCACACAAATCCAAACCACTGTCATCTCTCATCTGGGTTCTGTCCTACTCTTGCTCCTTTCCAGCTTGTTAAAGAAGTAAAATTCTTTACTTTTTGTTTGTTTTTTATTTTATTTTTTAAAATTGGGCTTCTAAGGCAAGGGATAAAGGTTCTATTCTTGGTGGAGGAGTGAAGATCCCACTTGCCTGGTGGGCCAAAAAGAGAAAAAAAATTTTTTTTAAACAGAACCAATATTGTAACAAATTCAATAAAGACTTTAAAAATGGTTCGTGGTCAATGGTCTCTTTGAAAAAGATCAAAAAAAAATCTTAAAAAAAAGTAAAATTAGAGAAAATTGGCGAAATTTGTATTTCAGCAGGGACACTGAAATAGGAGAGGAAGTTGTTGTTGTTCAGTTGCTCAGTCGTGTCCAATTCTGTGACCCCATGGACTGCAGCACACCAGGCTTCCCTGTCCTTCACCATCTCCCAAAGCTTGCTCAAATTCAATGTCCATTGAGTTGGTGATGCCATCCAACCATCTCATCCTCTGTCATCCCCAGGAATACATTAAAAAAAAAATATATATATATATATATATATATATATATATATATATTTAACAGGTCGGACAGTCACACTACAGTAAGACAGTGGGAAAGAACTATGAGGAAACAGTCTAAGTCTCAGTGCTAAGAAAGAAAATGGGGAAATTCTGAAGGTTTTGACTAAATGACTTGATTCTTGGACCTGCTGAACTGTGGATAAGCTGGTGGATATTCTTGAGGCAATTGGATATAGACAAGTAAAACCAAGCTTTCAGGAGTAAACATATAGATATAAGAATCAACATTTTAGATTATACCTGAAGCCATGGAAGTGGATGAAATCCTCTGGGAAAAATGTATGAATGAGAAAATAACCATGTCTGAGCCTCTGGTTGACTCCTTGTATCTCCCTTCTGTTTCTTCCTTCAGACCTAAGTCTGCATGTCTCCTCTCTTGGCCACTGCCCGGCCCCTCCATTTACCCCTGGCTGTCTCCTCCCCAGGATACATGCAAAATGAAGCACCATGTCCCCTAGACCTTTTCAGGCTTGTTATTCACAAAGATAAGCACATAGGTCTCCTTTCTTTAAAAGGGTTTTGCTGCTGAACATTTTGGCACTCAACAGTCTTCAATTATCTAGACCTAGGAGGAGAGTGACAACACTTGACAAACCAATACAGTTACACCTCCTGTCCTGGGGGATGACTTATCTGACATTCCAGTTTTGGTGCACAAAGCCAAGAATCTCAAAGTAGCACACAAAACCTTTTGGCCGTCAGAGTGACTGTAACATCTAGGCACTAAAAGTGGGGTCTGTTTTCATCTCTTTTACCTATAAGGGCTTCCCTGGTGGCTCAGATGGTAAAGAATCTGCCTGCAATGCAGGAGACCCAGGTTTGATCCCTGGGTCAGGAAGGTCCCCTGGAGAAGGGAATGGCAACCCACTCCGGTAATCTTGCCTGGAGAATTCTGTGGACAGAGGAGCCTGGTGAGCTACATGGGTCACAGAGAGTCAAACATGACTGAGAGACTAACAATTTTACCTATACTTGAAACAGGCTTGATTTTGTGAGTGTGGCTGCTAATTTTTGAATTGTATGAAAGTCCACATGGAAGGTTCCATCTTGGAATTTTGGCAGAAGGAAGAAAATCAGATTCTTTGTAACCACTAAATTTGATCATCTATCATGGGTATCAGCAATTGCTGAAGGAATAGGAGACTCTCATTTTAATGGACCTCTTTAATATGATGATCTTCCCTGGGTTTCTCTGGTGGCTCAGCTGGTAAAGAATCTGCCTGCAATGTGGGAGACCTGGGTTTGATCCCTGGGTTGGGAAGATCCCCTGGTAGAGGACATGGCAACCCACTCGGGTATTCTTGCCTGGAGAATCCCTGTGGACAGAGGAGCCTGGTGGGCTACAGTCCATGAGGTCTCAAAGAGTCTGACGTAACTGAGCAACTAAGCACAGCACAATCTTCATCTAAAAAGTCTGGTTCACTCGTGGTAGGACAAGTTCTAGACCAACTATTAGAAACATATGTTCATAAACTGGACCACAGGTTTTGTTGTTGTTAAGTCGCTATGTCCAACTCTTCTTGACGCCATGAACTATATAGCTCAGCAGGCTCCTCTGTCCATGGGATTTCCCAGGCAAGAATACTGCAGTGGAATGCCATTTCCTTTTCAAGGGGATCTTCGCGAACCCAGGGATCAAACTCACATCCCCTGCATTGGTAGGAAGATGATTTACTGCTTGCCACCAGAGAAGCCTGACCAAGGAAGCACCACAGGTTTAAATAAATCTAAACAAAATGTGAAATTCATGTAATGTCCAAATAATTCTGATATATTTTTTAATTTAAGGCATATAGCATGATGATTTGATTGATGTATGTTGTGAAATGATTACTACGTAAGTACAGCTAATGTCCATTTTCTCATATAGAAACAAACAGAAAAGGGGAAAATACACTGTTCTCTTTGTGAAGACAACTCTTAAGATCTACTTTCTTAACAATTTACCTGTATATCATACAGCAGTTAGCAATAGTCATCATGTTGTACACTACATCCCTTGTAGTTATTTATTTTATAAGCAGAAGTTTGTACCTTTTGACCACCTTCCTACAATTCCCCTTCCCCACCCCTCACCTCTGATAACCACAAGTCTAATCTGATTTTCTATGAGTTTGTGTTTTCGGGGGGTGGGGGGAGGTCTTTGTTTGTTTAGATTCCACATATAAGTAATAGCATACAGTATTTATCTTTTTCTCTCTGACTTATTTCATTTAGCATAATGCCTTCAACGTCCATTCATGTTGCTGCAAATGTTAATGTTTTAAGTGAGATAATATAAAAAGTTATCATTTTTTTGAGAGTCCCAGATCATCCATCCTAAAGCCATTCTATTGAAATGAGAAATTCACATTGCCATCTCCTTGCGTCACAGACATCAAATCTTTTTTTTTTTTTTCTTTTCTTTTTTTTTTTTTTAATTTATTTTATTTTTTTTTTTAATTATTGTTTTAGCCATACATTGTTATGATATCACCATGGGTTTACATATGCTTCCCCTCCGGGTTCCCCCTCCCTCCTCCCTCCCCCCCGGGAAATCTCGCTGCACCAGTCCCGAGCATCAATCCTGGGCTGGCGATTGATTAGACACATGACAATTAACATGCTTCAATGCCCTTCTCCCATATCATCCCACCCTTACCCTCATCCACAAAGTCCACAAGTCTATTCTAT
>ML660812.1:301394-350696 GCA_007570785.1 Antilocapra americana | reverse complement strand
TATTGTTGTTTTTGCTTCTGGCTTACTTCACTCTGGATAATGGGCTCTTTACCGATGATGGTCAGCCCTTGTATTTAAACTTCAGTGCTAGACGATTTGGACTTCCCTGGTGACTCAGATGGTAAAGAATCTGCCTGCAATGCGGGAGACCTGGGTTCAACACCTAGGTCAGGAAGATCACCTTGAAGACCATCTGTGTTCTCTGGAGCATAAAATCTAACCTTGAGGTCAAGAAATAGTCACTGGGTGCACAGCCTGTGGCAGGCATTGGAAACACAGTGATCATAAGAGTGGTTTCTACCTCTGCAGCTTTACTGTTTGGTGTAAAGATGTGGTGTAAGATAAGACCTGCATAGACAATACAGAGCATTATAAAGAGGTCAGTGTCAACTCCTTATGAAGTAACATACATAGTAAATGCCATAGGGTTTCTCGGGGGAGAATCTGGTAAGCTTCCTAAGAGTGGTTGGGGAATCATTTATTCCATCCCACAGCAGCAACCAGGAACCTGAAGGTCTCTTTATTTGACTTCTCACCTCATCTAGGTTGCTTCACCTAATGGAGCTTTTCTACCACCCTGCACCCCTCGCCAGGCAGTTGATCAGTCCCTCCTTGGCACCCCTACCACTTCTGGTCTTTCTCTTTTCCTCTGCTGAAGTACCTGGGATGCAGTGCAGTTGTTGGCATGTCTGTCTCTCCTTGGAGATTCTGACTCATGGAAACAATAGATTTTGTCTTGTTCATCTTTGAATCCCTCTTGCCCCATATAGTACCTAGAATGTTGTAAGTGTTCCCCCCGCAAAAGTGTTCACTGCATAAGTAAATAGAGGAATGAATGAATTCACCAGGTACAGGTTGAGCCCTGAAAAGAGGTTACAACATTGCATTTTTTAAAGTATTTATTTGGCTGTGTCGGGTCTTAGTTGTGGCACATGGGATTTTCAGGATCTTGTTTATTTGCAGCACGCAGGATCTTTAGTTGCAGCATGTGGGAGCTCTAATTGTGGCATGCAAACTCTTAGTTGCGCATCTGGGACCTAGTTCCCTGACCAGGGATGGAACCCGGGTCCCCTGCATTGGGAGTATGGAGTCTCAGCCACTGGACCACCAAGGAAACCCCTTGCATTTTTAAATAATACAGAGACCTCTATTGGCACATAGTCATCAAAAATAAAGAAAATTAAGTAGCCTTATAATAGGAATTCTGTTTGCTCTAGGAAAAGAAGTTATTTTCTGGGTGCCACCGGTCTTTATTAAACTGACCTTAGTTTAAGCCTCTGGATTTTCCACTTCCTCTGGAGTACTAGTTAGCAGAAATTATGGTGCAGTGCAGTTGGAATTATGGGTTAGAGTCCAGTCTTTGCCACATAGAGTCAGGCGATTTGAGGCCTGCCCTCTGATTTTCTTCATATGCAAAGTAGAAGTAATTATACTTCACTTACCCACCGAAAGCTGTTGACATTCTGACTCAGAAGGGATCTTGAAATCTGTAATTCACTGGAGGCACAGAAGAAATGGCTTAGGGGAGAGATGTGTATAGTAAAAGAGGAACTTGTAAAGATGTCTTTGGAATTGCAGTTCCTCTAGAGACATCGTGCCCCAGCCATCAGCATCATGACGCACAACACATTTGTTTTCTGCTTAACTGCCTTTGGAGTACCTCCACCACTGCTTTCTGTAAAGGAGAAATTTGCACCCCCACCACAGATGAACCCACTATCTCCCTGTTTAGCTACAGTCTTGTCTCTGTATGGCTCCTTCACACCCATCAGCTACATCAGCTCTTTTTATTTTCCTTTGGCAACACCATTCGGCATGAAGGATCTTAGTTCCCTGACCAGGGATCAAACCCATGCCCCCTGAAGTGGAAGCTGCTGCTGCTGCTGCTAAGTCGCTTCAGTCATGTCTGACTCTGTGCAACCCCGTAGATGGCAGCCCACCAGTCTCAGTCTCCCCTGTCCCTGGGATTCTCCAGGCAAGAACACCGAAGTTGAAGCAGGGAGTCTTAACCACTGGACTGCCAGGGAATTCCCTCCATCAGCTCTTTGATCTCAGATATACTTTTTTTTCTTTTCTACTTTTCTTGTATATTTTAATTTTTATTTTATGTTGTAGTATAGTTGATTTACAATGTTGTGTTAGTTCCAAATGTACAGCAAAGTGATTCAGTTATACATACACATATATCTATTCTTTTTCAGATGCACTTTAGAAGTTTAGGTTCCTAAATTTTCTTTGGTGGAACATACCTTCCTTCATTCCCCTTTCTATCTTCTTAAACCCCATGATTGACCATCTGAGTCATTTCTGAATAAGGAATTTCAATTTCTTTGACACTTGAACCATCCTTCTATTCCATCTGCCCTCCCCGCTCGGTTCCATGCTGTCAGCCACTTCCCTAACCTCATGTTAACACAGTGGGAAGGTGTAGGGAGTTGATATAAGAGCTTTAGTGCCTTGGTATCAATTAGGTCTGGTTTCAAATTGTGTCTGACAGTTACATCTCCTTAAAAACTTCTTGGTTTACTATTTTTCAGCTCTATTTTTAGAAACCATGTGGCCTTTTAGAACATCTTCCAGAAGGTTTTAATTCTTCAACTCTATAATTCTGAGTATTCTGTATAGCTTTGTTAAAAATGCAGGGTCGGGGTGGGGGGGGGATGGTGTTTTGTTTTTTGGCCACACCACATAGCAAGCAGAACTTCCCTGGCCAGGGAACAAACCTGTTGCTTCCTGCAGTGGAAGCACTGAGTCTTAACCACCAGACAACCAGGGAAGTCCTAAAAATGCGATGTTTTAGATTTGGATCAGACTGGCCGTTTGTGTTTTTACTAAGCCCCACCCCTAGCAACTGAATCTGACGCAAAACAAAATTCGAGCATCACTGTCATAGAATACACTCTCTTCAAGTGGAGATTCCCATTCCTGAGTATGAGGAGTTGTTAATGAGATAAAGGAAAATTTGCAGTGTGTTCCAGGGATCAGTGATTCTTAATTGAAGACGTGCGTCAGTCATGGTGATAAAAGATCCATGGTTTGGCTCCCCCTGCTGGCATTTCCTTGCAGTACTTTTCAGGTGGAGCCTGGAACCCTTTTTTTTTTTTTTTAAAGTATCACACACAGGCCATTCTCTTTGGTATACTATAGTCTGATACATCTGCAGTGGAAATAAATGCATGCTGGGGATAGCAGTATTCTAGTTTAAGTTAATAAGTTATTAAATATAAGGGCAATATTTGAGTTGTTGTTTAAAGAATTTATAGGTGCAACTTTCCTGGTTCAGAGTTGGATTTTAGAGGACTATTAAGGGTTGTCTTCTGGATAATGTTCTGTGCAATCTTTGTTGCGTGCTTTGTACATCTTACAGGAGTGTTTATAATAGTGAACAATGGAAACAACTGAAATGGTTAAGTAAGTGGTTTTATTAATGATGCATCCATGTAGAGATTGAATATTAAGCTTGTTACATGTATAAGTAACATGCTTTTACCCTTATAAGTGAAAGCAACATGTAAAATTTGACTAAAGATATGATTGCAACTGTGTAACCCATACATAATAGAGATTAAACTTAAATTCACCCAAATACAATTGTCTACAGATTTGCTACCAGTTTTTTTTTTTAAGGTATTGCTACCACCCTGAAAATAATATGATGCTGTTTCTTCCCTCAATGAAATCACATTTAAATTCAGAGTCACCATTGCTAGTTTACATTCAGCTCAAGACAGAAAGCCTTAAAATAGCCTTAATGACGCATGCAAAGCATTTTCCTAGGAACAGACTCTGGACTTAACAGTGTCTGAAGCCATCCATCAATACTCATCTGGTGCACTGGTGTGTTAGGAAGTGGTGCCAGCAATGTGTGCTTCTTCCTGTCAGTTACACAGCCACACAGAGAATTAATGCTGCCTGCTTTAATTAGCCAAAGTGAGGAAGGAGACTGACTTTTCAATTGTTCCTGCTTCTTCAAAATACTTGTCTTTTTCTGACTGTACAATAGCAATGGCAAATTGCCTTGACAAATTAAAAATCATCTCCTGAGATTTCCCCTGTGTTTTTCATATGTCGTAGCCTAAGCCAGGGTATCACTGGACGAGGGGCTTGGACCCTCAGATGCTGCTTCCTGCCACGCAATTGTCCATGACCTTGAATGAGACCCCAAGTTGCTGGACTTCATCCTTTTCATTTTGAAAATGAGAGGCATGGATTTGCTCACGAAAGGCTGTTTTAGCTCTCAACATCAAGATGATGAAATGTTATGTTTCAGCATATTTCACTGAAATTTCTCACCTAGAAAAAGGGCCTTTGGAAAATATATAATGAGAGTTTGGGGAAAGGAATGGGCTCTCACAGTGGGGGAGGGGAACCTTGTGAATCTAGACCTGCCCACAGCTTGAAGGATCAGCTTGTGTTAGAATTCAGAGGCACCCACAGATCTGTTACCTCACATACAAGGATGCAAGGGACAGAGAGGCAGGGTGACATCCAGGAACTGGGGACTCTGTTCTGTCGTAGATAGGTTCCTGGAATCAGGCCAGGGGCTTAGGTTCATGAACTGAGGCAGTGTGATCAAGCTGTACGAAAGTGAAGATGCCAGCTCACCCTGTTTTCCTCCTTCGTGCCCTGTTACTCAGGGACTGTCCCGCTTTCCTGAAAGAGAAGGCCTGGTTGAGGTGAGGGGGACGGCACGGGGATGAGCTTGTAGCTGGGAAGCAACAAGGAAACTTCCAGTTTGCACTTTGAAATATCAGACTCACTGTTGCTTTGGTAACCTAGTGATGCCTGCTCAGTGTTGTGGTGCCTGCTTAGCCCTGGACCTCATTCTAGAAGTAGGGCTATGATTTTTTTAATGTTTATTTTACATTGGAGTTGAGTTGATTTACAATGGAGTTGAGTTGATTTACAATGTTAGTTTCAGGTGTATAGCAAAGTAATTCAGTTATACATACACATATATCAACTCTTTGTCAGATTCTTCCCCATATAGGTTATTACAGAGTATTGAGTAGAGTTCCCTGTGCTATACAGTAGGTCCTTGTTGATTAACTAAAACAATATCTATTGATCTTTGGCTCAAGAAGCACTTCACTGGTATTTCCCCTGACCCTGCCTCCCAGCTCCCAGATAAGCCAGTCTTACTGTTTTAAGATGTGGAGATTGGGTTTAGAAAAGTTGATGGGCACTGGGTCACACAGACCATTCATGGCCAAGGATGGACTGTCCAGGCTTTCCCTGTAATATCATGACTATGTCTTATTTCCCACAGAACCACTGGGAAGAGCCCTGACCTGTAATGAACCACAGCTCAGTATTCTTAGGGATTTTGTGATTTCAATATTCCTTTTCAGATGGTTTCCAATTCTAATGTTCTCTAGAACTTGTTGAAGATATTTTTGGTTTGTTTTAATTTAATTTTTATTTTATATTGGAGTATAGTTTATTTACAATGTTGTGTTAGTTACAAGTCTAGGCTTAGCTGATACATATCTGCCTAGGCTGACAACTTCTGTTTGTCTATCAGGCCCGTTAATACAGTAGCAGCCTGTCTGCAATTGTCTGAAGTTCACAATAAATATACACTTAAGAAAATTTATGCAGAAAGTTGTTTTTTGCATAAAAAACAGCCATCAACTTTTCTAAACCTAACCCCCACATCTTAATCAATAAACTGGTTCAGTTAGAAAGGTCCATCTAGTCAAAGCTATGATTTTTTTCAGTAGTCATGTATGGATGTGAGAGTTGGACTATACAGAAAGCTGAGCGCGAAGAATTTGTGTTTGAACTATGGTGTTGGAAAAGAATCTTGAGAGTCCCTTGGACTGCAAGAAAATCCAACCAGTCCATCCTAAAGGAGATCATTCCTGGGTGTTCATTGGAAGGACTGATGTTGAAGCTGAAACTCCAATACTTTGACCACCTGATGCGAAGAGCTGACTCATTTGAAAAGACCCTGATGCTGGGAAAGATTGAGGGCAGGAGGAGAAGGGGACGACAGAGGATGAGATGATTGGATGGCATCACCGACTCAATGGACATGGGTTTGGGTGAACTCTGGGAGCTGGTGATGGACAGGGAGGCCTGGGGTGCTGTGGTTCATGGGGTCGCAAAGAGTCAGACACGACTGAGCAACTGAACTGAAGTGATTCTTTTTCAGATTCCCACATAGGTTATTATAGAATATTGAGTCAAGTTCTCTTGTGCTATACAGTAAGTCCTTTTTGATTATCTATTATGTATATAGTACTGCTGCTGCTGCTGCTGCTGAGTCGCTTCAGTCGTGTCCGACTCTATGCGACCCCATAGACAGCAGCCCACCAGGCTCCCCCGTCCCGGGATTCTCCAGGCAAGAACACTGGAGTGGGTTGCCATTTCCTTCTCCAGTGCATGAGAGTGAAAAGTGAAAGTGAAGTCGCTCAGTCATGTCCAACTCTTAGCGACCCCATGGACTGCAGCCCACCAGGCTCCTCCGTCCATGGGGTTTTCCAGGCAAGAGTACTGGAGTGGGTTGCCATGTATAGTACTGGATATATGATAATCCTGGATATATGATAAACTCCTAATTTATCCCTCCCCACAACCTTTCCCCTTTGGTAACCGTAAGTTTGTTTTTAAAGTCTGTGAATCTGTTACTGTTTTGTAAATAAGTTCATTTGTATCTTTTTTTTTAGATTCCACATATAAATGATATCATATGGTATTGTCTTTGACTTATGTCACTTAGTGTGATAATCTCTAGGTTCATCCATGTTGCTACAAATTATTTCATTCTTTTTACTGGCTGAATGATATATACATACACACACTACATCTTCTTTATACATCTGTCAATGGATGTTTCAGTGCTCCCGTGTCTTGGCTGTTGTAAATAATGCTGTTATGAACATAGGGTTGCATATATCTTTTCGAATTACTGTTTTCTCTGGATGCATGCCCATGAGTGAGATTGTTGGATATATTTTAATGTGTCCATTAAGATATTTGAAATGTATACACTGAAAAATAGGTGGCCCATTGGCACAACCACTTGATTTAGATCATGAAATTCATGAGCAGTAGATTTTCTTTATGCTCTTATAAAGGGAGGCTGTTAGTAGGGAACCCAGTGATGGCAGCCTCCATATTAATCCATGTGTGGCGCACTTGGGAAGCTCCTCTTTCACCAAGAACAGAATATGGATACAAACCTGATTGTTTTTTTAATTTATTTACTTTTAATAGTTGATTTACAGTATTGTGTGGGTTTCTACCAAACATCAACATGACAAACCAGGCTATTTTTAAGCTTGAGGCAGACCTCAATATGGGAAGCTCACAGAGAAAAAGAAGAGATAAGGACCACACAGTAGAGAAGAAAAACATTCTCTGGTTTCTGAGTAAATGGCATAAGGTTGTATTGTTTTTTAAGAGAGAACCCTAGGGAAAAAAAATGAATTTTTGGATGAACTTGCTTAAGTGTATATTTATAGCAAACTTCAGACAATTGTAGACAGGCTGCTATTGTATTAAGGGGCCTTAGAGACAAACAGAAGCTGCCATCCTGGGCAGAGATGTATCAGTTGAGCCTAGACATCTGAGAAAAGGAGGTGTTATGTTATATTGTATAGAAGATATCTGAGCCACTCACCCATAGAAAGAATAAGTGGCAATTAATATAAAACCGTGAAACACACCATTTGTAATTTGTTGCTGTTCACTTGTTCAGTTGTGTCTGACTCTTTGCGACCCCATAGACTATACACACCAGTCTTCCCTGTCCTTCACTATCTTCCCAGAGTTTGCTCAAACTCATGTCCCTTGAGTCGGTGATGCCATCCAACCATCTCATCCTCTGTTGTCCCCTTCTCCTCCTGCCCTCAGTCTTTCCTAGCATTCAGGTCTTTTCTAGTGAGTCAGCTCTTTATACCAGGCGGCCAAAGTATTGACGCGTCGGCATCAGTCCTGAATAGGGCTGATTTCCTTTAGGGGATTGATGAATTTGATCTCCTTGCGGTCCAAGGGGCTCTCCAGGGTCTTTTCCAGCACTGCAATTCAAAACTATCAATTCTTCAGTGCAAGCCTTCTTTATGTTCCAGCTCTCACATCCATATGTGACTACTGGAAAAACCATACCTTTGACTATAAGGACTCATGTCAGCAAAGTGATGGCTTTGCTTTTTAATATGCTCTCTAGCTTTCCTTCCAAGGAGCATCTTTTAATTTCGTGGCTGCAGTCACCATCCATAACGATTTTGGAATGATTTGTTATTCTCTTACATATAATCATGCTTCTGTTGCAACAAGATATGTTGGGCATATTTTTCATTCCATAATGGAGGTTCCATTTTTCTTAATTCTTTTGTTGTCTATAAAAAGATCTAGATTAAAAGTTCTCTCTAGGACTATCCTCGTGGCTCAGCTGGTAAAGAATCCACCTGCACTGCAGGAGACCTGGGTTCAATCCCTGGGTTGGGAAGATCCCCTGGAGTGGCTACCCACTCCAGTATTCTGGCCCAGAGAATTCTGTATAGTCCATGGCGTTGCAAAGAGTCGGACATGACTGAGCAACTTTCACACACACAGGACTATCTGTAGCTATTGTTGATAAAGCTGGAACTTTTGTTTAAGGAGGTACTTAGAAAAGAAAACTCTCTTCAAATTCTCTTAGCTTTGAATGACTCTGGGCTATCCTAGATAAATTAACTTGTCCTCAAAGGAAAATGAATTATCAATATTTAAGGTATACAACATGCTGCATGTTTTTATTTTGTTGATACTTTTAAAAATTGAATTTTAAATAATTTCACACATGGAAAGAACCCTAGAATAAATGTACTTTGTTTCCAAGAATACCTTCTTGAAAGTGTCACAACTAACTTGGGTAGGTTCATATATACTTGATTAGAAAAAAAAAAGTACTCAGATCATTTGAGGATCACAGTTCATTTTTTAACTTGTATTTTAAATATTAGAGGTATGGAATTGAAGATGTGGAATCTGCTCCCTCCATAGGTGCACTGCACATTACTCATAGCCTGAACAATTATGGGAAACCCAGCCCACCTGAATTTAAATAAAATGACTAAGATACACAGGAGGAAGTATGTACATTGTAATTCATTTCTTCCAAATTCTTCTATTACATGTGGGAAGGGGAAGAATATCCTATAAATCTAAGGCTACGTGGATGCTTAAAATGTTTTAATTTTTAGCATTTCCTTTTGAAAGTAAAAAGATTTAATTTTGTTGGATGGATAGATAATGGTATAGATATAGCTGGAGATCTCTCTATATATTTATCTATTCCTGAAACGCTTTACCTGACTTTTTTTCCTGCCAGGAGGAAACACAAGTAACCACAGAGTTGATGATGCCTTGTGCTGAGAAATTTCTACAGGCATACCTGAAATTCTTAATAAAAATTCCAAGAAGACAACTTTTGAGAACCATAAAAGATTAAGAAAACTTCAGGGACCCATGATAGGGATTGACTCTTTCAAAAGGCATTGACAAATTATTAGTACCGTCCTTCAAGGCAACACTGGAAGTACATGAGGAAGACAGCTCATCACTTTTAGAGTCAAGCAATGTTTTTCATTTTAAAAGTTTGTCTCCCAGGTTGATCATGATCCATTACACTTGGCTTTGAATGACTCTGGGCTATTCCAGATAAACTAACTTGTCCTCAAAGGAAAATGACCTATCAGTATTTAGAGCATTCAGAATAGTACACATTTGACTCTGTTGATGCTTTCAAAAATTGAATTTTAAATAATTTCAAACAGTGGAAGAAACCCTGGAATAAACATACATTTTATTTTCCAAGAATACCTTCTTGAAGGTATCACAACTAACTTGGATAAGTTTGTATATGCTTTGTTAGGAAAACAAATCACTCCAATTATTTGAAGAACACAGTTCATTTTTTAATTTATATTGTTTAAAGATTTTTTGATTTGGACCATTTTTAAAGTCTTTATTCAATTTGTTATAGTATTGTTTCTGTTTTATATTCTGGTTTATTTAACCAGCTCCTAGCTCCCCAACCAGAGGTCTTAGCTCCCCAACCAGAGATTGAACCCACACTCCATGTCTTGGAACTCAAAGTCTTAACTACTAGACCACCAGGGAGGTCCCTTTACTTTGTATTTTAAGTATTAGAGGTGTAAGAAATTTTTTTTCTCTTTTTGTTACCAATCTAATTACTGAAAGGCTGATTCTCCATGACTCTCTAGAATAAGTTAAGTCCTTCTGTTTAAACACTAACTACGGTATGCACCATCACATATAATGCAACTCCTTTCTAAAGCATATCACAAGTGCCATGAATAATATTATTGCTTCACTATTTCTCTCCTGATAGGGTATCAGCTTCATAGAGCAAAAGCTTTCTCTCTCTTGAGGTCCCATAAAGAGGGCATATTGCATTCAGAAGAACTCAGTAACTACACAATTAAAGAGAAATGATTTGATTTCTGAGCTAACTCTACCAAGTGTAAGTAGCTGACTCTCTGTGACCCCATGGATTAAACAGTCCGTGGAATTCTCCAGGCCAGAATACTGGTGAGGGTAGCCGTTCCCTTCTCCAGGGGATCTTCCCGACCCAGGGATCGAACCCAGGTCTCTCACATTGCCGGCAGATTCTTTACCAGCTGAGCCACCAGGGAAACTCAAGAATACTGGAATGGGTAGTCTATCCATTCTCCAGTGGATCTTCCTGACCCAGGAATCGAACTGGGGTCTCCTGCATTGCAGGTGGATTCTTTACTAGCCAAGCTACCAGAGAAGACCAGCTCAGCTGCAGATAACAGAATTCAGAATTTTTATATCACTAGCATATCATCTAGAGGGCTTTCCCAGTGGCTCAGCAGTAAAGAACCTGCCTGCAATGCAGAAGACATGAGTTCAGTCCCTGGATCAGGAAGATCCCCTGGAGGAGGGCATGGCAACCCCTCTCCAGTATTCTTGCCTGGGAAATCCCATGGACAGAGGAGTCTGGTGGGCTACAGTCCTTGGGGTCACAAAGAGCAGACACAACTGAAGTGACTGAGCACTATCATTTAGATTCCTAGAGCGTAGGATCTATAGTCAGGGTTAAGAGACAATCAGTAATCTTATACCCTGATTGTGGACAAGAGAATTAGCACATCTTTCTGGAGGAAAATTTGTTAATATGTATCAAATCTTTGCAGATATAAATGCCCTTTGATCTAAAAATGTATGTAAGGAAATAGTCAAGGATAGAATATTTTTTTACTTGTTTATTTAAAAAATTTTTTAGCTTTTTATTTTATATTGGAGTATAGCTGATTAGCAATGTTGTGATAGTTTAAGGTGGACAGCAAAGGGACCCAGCCTTTGCTGGGGAGAATATATTCATTCTCCCCAAACTCTCCTCCCAGGATGGTATACTTTCATCTCATCATGTGAAAGTCACTCAGTTGTGTCCAACTCCTTGTGAGCCCATGGACTATAAAGTCCAAGGAATTCTCCAGGCCAGAATATTGGAGTGGGTAGCCTTTCCCTTCTCCAGGGGATCTTCCCAACCCAGGGATCGAACCCAGGTCTGCCATGTTGCAGGCAGATTCTTTACCAGCTGAGCCACAAAGGAAGCTCAATACTTTAGATGTGTGCAATAGACTGTTTTTGTCCTCTGACCCCAAATTTATATGTTGAAACCCTAGCCCCACGGAGTGAAGTTATTAAGAGGCAGGCCTTCGAGAGGTGATGAGGTCATGAGGGTGGAGACCTCCTGAATGGGAATAGTGCCCAAATCAAAGGGACTACTGGAGACATACTAGTATTTTTGTGTTCTAAAAAGCTTGTGTATCATCTCTAAAATGTTAAGCTGTTTAATTACACATGACCTTTTCTTTCTCTGATTCACTATTTTGCAGTAAAACTTTTTAAAGGGAAAATTCAGTTGGGTGTTTTTGGTGGTGGATAAGAATTTCAATGAAGAGCTATAAACAAGTGTAAAAGCTATAATGAAGGAACATTGGATTTAAACGATTTGAAAAGTTAGTGCAAATATGAATAAGTGAAACTTTATGAGAAGTTATTAAATAAGTCAACTGTACAATATTGTCATGGGATATTATGACATGTAGTAGGAACTGTGGGAAAATTTAAGAATGAGTAGAAATAAATGAAAATGAAAGTGTTACAGAAGAGGCTATATAGTCTGTCTTGATAACAATACAGTGTCTATAAGAAAAATGTGCTTTTGTAGCCCCAAAGTACCTTGATTTGAATTCTGGATCCTTACTGATTAGACTCACGAGTATAAGATTTTTATGGAGATTAAAAGGCTTTTAAACTCAGTTGTTTCTATGTAGTAAGTACACAATGAATTAAGCATTTCTTAGTTATTGTGGTCTAGTAATATTTGAGAAAATAAATCTGTTTACCAAGCTAAGCCATATCTTTCTATTGCTGCAGATATGCTCAAGTAAGTCACAGTTAATACATTATTTGTATCCAGTAACCATCTGCTTTCTCTGAAACTCTGACTCACAGAAAGTCATGAGGAAGTTGGATATATCCCTGACTTGACTGCAGATGTCTTGAGCAGATCTTTGAGATGCCTTTACCAACAATCTTTAGAGTAACTACAAGTGTTAAAGTAATTAAACCAGGAGGCCATTAGGCGGGTGTCTCTAATGACTTGATAACCTTGGTAAGCACACCTAAGCCAGAGCCTTGTACTTCTAAGTGCATGCTCACCCAGAAAATAAAATTTAAGTACAATCAATCACAAACATCCAACCGGGTTTTCCCAAACAAGACAACCACTGAAGCTGCAGCCAATCACATGATTTCCTTGCTTTGCTGCTGTATCTTCCCTATGAACGCCTAGCTCCTGTTGGTTGGAATGCCCCTCAACACTTTTGGTTTGTTGCTACCTGATTGGTTTCGATGTTTGCTCGAATAAAACCTTGAGAGATTTCCCTGGTGATCCAGTATTAAGACTCTGGTTAAGACTCTGCATTTCCACTGCAGGGGATGCAGATTCAATTCCTGATTGGCAAAACTAAGATCCCACGTGGTGCACAGTGAGGCAAAAATAAATAATTTTAAAACCTGGGAAATTTTTATATGCCTCAGTTTATCTTGCAACATAGATACTGTCATACTGTTAGAGTTTAATGGTAGGTGTTCAAATGATAACTTTGCATCTAAAAATACAACCAGTTAATATTCCGCATTTGTCATAATTAGAAGAATATTCATCCTTTAAGCTGATTTCTGCCTTCTTTCTGTTTGGATCCCTTCAGGATGCTGTTCTACCCTCTCCAGCACAGTGCCAGTTAGTCACAAAGCTTGGGAAAATCTTACACCAACAAGTATGGGTAGCAGGAAACATTTTTAAAGTGTCCAGAGAATAACCAGACATGGTCTCATGTTCAGAACTTGCCACCCACAGCTCTCTGCACTGATTCATTCCCTGCCAAAACATTTGGTTTTGGTCCTGGAGATACTCTGCTCTGGTTTTTTGAAGGTTGTTTTTTCTTTTTTTTCTGTTGAAGAAAATCAGAACACTCAGTGTGAAATAAACAATAACAAAGTCAGTACACAACAGACTTGCCTAAGTTTGGATCCCTAGAACTGTGTGGCCTTTACTGAAATCACAGCTGTTGGAGTGAAGAAGAAAGTGAAGATTACAGAATTAAAACAAAATATAATGTGTCTCTTCCTATTTGTCAGCCTGTACTTTGCAAAGGCTTTCTTTGCAGTTGTTTAGAATGCTCCCTGGGGTATTCTTTGTAGTGTATAATTTTCTAAATCAGTACAGAATAGACATTTTTATAACAGTTTAAATGCAAAGCAGTAGTTTGGAAGGGATACCCCTGTCAATTCCTCTTAATTCTTTCGGTCCTTTCCTTGTCGTGAAATAAAAATAGTAAGGAGAACCATGGTGGCGACACGTAAAGAAAACGACTTGGAGTTAGAGATTCTGGATGATTCTGAGCTACCCCATTGTGCCCGGTCCCTGTCAAGATGGTCTACCACACTTTTTATTATGTTTTTTAAGTTTTTACTCTTTCAGAAAAATAGAAATAGTATAAATTAGGGAAAACCAACTAAAAAATGGGACAGCCGCATGGATGAAATTTTAACAGATAAGCCAAGAGAATGAATGGAAATGTCAGGTTGTTATTCAAGAGCTGGAGGTAGCCGCTGTACAAAAAATGTAGCCAGCCAATAGCTAAAGAGAGCGAGCAGGTATGTTTGAACCCAGCCTCTTATCAGCTGCCTTAGCTGAAGCTGCTGGGTCTGCTGTAGACACAAGTTTCCTGGCTAGCATCTCGATGGGCTTAAGGAAGGAAACTTGTATCCGGTAGCATCCTGCCCTGTGAAGTTTGCAGTGATGGATTTTAAACAAAATAGATGCTAAGATGTGTTAGAAAAAAGGAGTGAATTTTTTTTAGTATTTTTCTCTTTGGCTGATGTGGGTCTTAGTTGGGGCACATGGAATCTTCGTGACATCATGCAGGATCTTTTCCTTGGGGGCACAGACTCTCAAGTTCTGACACACAGACTCAGTAGTTGTGGGGCATGGGCTTAGTTGCTCCATGGCCTTTGGGATCTTCATTCCCCAACCAGGGATTGAACCCATGTCCCCTGTATTGCAAGGCAGATTCTTCACTGGACCACCAGGGAAGTCCCAAGGAGTGAATTTTGATTGACTTGACATTTTCCTAATTTTCTCTGAAAAGTATATAGGAATTTTGGATAACAAAATAATCTTTGGTTGAAAATGACTTTGATATCAAAGTAATGTAGATTAAACTTCTGTTTTTCATTAACAGTGTAAGCCCCCCATACTGATTTGCTTAAGGCAACTGTTTAATCTTCTTGGGCTTCTATAACAAAATGGCATCATCTGTGTGGCTTCAACAGAAGAGATGGTATTCTCAGGGTTCTGATCACAGACTTTCTGGTGAGGCCTCCGTCTTTGGCTTGTAGGCGGCCACCTTCTCCCTGTGTCGTCACATGACCTGTCTTCTGAGGCCTCTGGGGTCTCCTCTTTCTCTTCTAAGGATAGCAATCCCATCAGATTAGGGCCACACCCTTATGACCATCTCTAAGCAAACACTGAGTCCATAACAACTGAAGAAAAAACAGAGTTAGGCATTTTAATTTTTTCTTCTTCTTCTTCTTTTTTTTTTTTTTTTTTTGTACAACACACCTAAAATGAAGTTTGCTTCTTCCTTAATTTATACCATAAGTTTGTAAACAACTTAAGAACTCCAGTTCTCCTGCTTGGTAAGACTAATCAATAGTAAAGTTGAATACAGACAGTTCTGTTCTTCTTAAGAGGCTGACTTAATTGAAAACGACTTCACCTTTCTTCTCAGGCTGGGAGACAGCTATTTCATAACCCAGAATAAATAAAGTGCAGCACTTTCTCCCCATATTGGTTTCTTCCCCAGTGACCTGGAGGAGCTACAGTGCCTTTTGAAGATGCCATTCTCGGGAGAGACAGCTCCACGGGGGAAATGAAGCCAGTACATTTTTACTGAAAGCAGAGTTGTATTTTTATGGCTGCGCTGGGTCTTCATTGCTGCACGCAGGTTTTGCTCCAGTGGGGCAAGCAGGAGCTTCTCTCTCGTTGTGGTGCCTGGGCTCTCATTGCTGTGGCTCGTCTGTTTCCAGATCACAGACTAAAGGGCGTGCAAGCTTCAGCAGCTGCGGTGCCTGGGCTCAGGAGCTATGGCACCCCAGCTCTAGACCACTGGCTCAGTAGTTGTGGCGTGAGGCTTACTTGCCCCGTGGCATATGGAATCATCCCAGACCGAGGATGGAACCCGTGTCTTCTGAATTGGCAGATGGATTCTTACCTACTGCTCTACCAGGGAAGTCCAGAGAAGGCATTACTAATACCGAATGATGACAGACTGCACCAAAATTGCAGATATTACCTCTCTTGTTTGTATAGAATTTCTCCTTTGATGACTTCCCTGGTGGCTCAGACAGTAAAGTGTCTGCCTGCAATTCAGGAGACCCGGGTTTGATCCCTGTGTTGGGAAGATCCCCTGGAAAAGGAAGTGGCAACCCACTCCAGTACTCTTGCCTGGAAAATCCCATGGATGGAGGAGCATGGTAGGCTACAGTGCATGGGGTCGCAGAGAGTTGGACACGACTGAGCAACTTCACTTTCACTTTCTCCTTTGGTAAGTTTATCTATTGGATGCTTGCTTTTACTGGTGACTGATAATTAATCCTTTATATGACCTCAGATCCAAAGTGATGAGCTCTCTGATAAACAAATTGGAAAGGTGCTATATGTCTTCCTACCTAGAAAGATAGATCCATGTATCATTATTATTCTAATCTTCATCAGGCTTGTGGATTTTGTAACTTTGAGTACTGCCTGATTTCAACATTCAGAAATAATGTATTTCAGTTCAATTTTTAAGGTGAATATATTATTTTAAGGATTACCATTATTCACTCCCCAAAACACTTTTGCAAGAGCTCATCTACTTTTTAATCATCAGATATTCCTTATCTTTTGCTTTATAAATAAATTTAACTTATATCAGCATTGTAACTCATTTCACTGGTTTTTAAGGAGATACTATTTCAAATTTTGTTTTAAACATTTGCATCTTTGCTTGATTCTTAGTTAATGTAACAATTTTCAATTTCATAAATATATATGTACACTTGCACTTAGATATATACATATTAATCATATAAAACAAAATCCTAATGAGACCAACCTTATTTCTGTAATGATTCATCCATTTGATTTTGTGGGCCCTGGAACCATGGTAACAGAACTTTGCCTTGAATAGGTGCTGGATAAGCTCCTGATGATTGATTCCTCTAATAGAGAGGAATCAATCCTTTAGTTCAGTCCTTGAACCATTATTAATGTATAACTGGCACTTTGGTAAAGGCTTGGAGGCTGGCATAAAAAATAAATAGAAATATAAATCATTTGCCTGAAAAGTGTTATAACCTAGTTGAAAGATCATCTCAGGAAAGTAGGCTAAAATGTTCCCAAATATATAAACTTTGTTTGTATATATACTGTAATAGACACATCTATGAAACTGCTGTAGAAAATTCAAAACAAGATGGGGAATGGTAGTTTTAAGGCCATTATCTTGTTTTAACTTTTTGTTTTATATTGGAGTATAGCCAGTTAACAGTGTTGTGATAGTTTCAGGGGAGACAGTACAGGGACTCAGCCATACATGTACATGTATCTAGTCTCCCCCAAACTCCCCTCCCATCCAGGCTGCCACATAACATGAGCAGAGTTCTCTGTGCTATGCAGTAGGTCGTTAAGGCCATGATCTTTTAAACTGAGGGACAGTGGTTTTAAATCTGTTATCTCTGTGATGGTGCTCATGACATTCCCACATGGCATGGCTAGCTTCCTATAAATCCGTGACCTTGATTCTCAAGTGGGCTTTAGTCCTGCTTGGAGGTCCCACCATAGATACTTCCCTTGTTCTTTTAGTCTTCCACACTCTGGATTACTTCACTGAATTTTTTCTTCTCTTCTAAAACCTCCAATACCTTCTGCCCTGTATTTACTCCCGTCTCCCTGTTCCCCTGGGAAAGGGAAACAATTAGAGGAGAACATCGCATCACCTCTCTGGCCAGAATTTGCCCTTGTTCATGTTGCCTCCTTGCCTCTGTCTGGGGCCTCGTCCTCCACTTACACACTGGATCTCACTGCCTCCTCTGCCAAAGCAAAAACAATGTTCTAGCACTTCTGTCCTCTGGTTCATAGGTCATCACATTTTTTTCTCCCTCTCTACTGACTCATTCCCATCAGCACTGATTTTTGTTATTTCTCCTACTTTAAATGAAAAAGAGAAAATCTTGACTCACTTTTCCTACCACCAGTCACCCTATTTATTTCTTCCCTTTGTTGAAAAATTCCTTAAAAGAATTGTCTATACTTACTGTATCCAGTTCCTCTCCTTTTGATCTCTTTTAACTCCAATATGACTTTATCTCCAGCAAGCAGCTGAGTGGGCTCTTGTCAACAGTGATCTCCAGGTTGTGAATCCATGTGGCAGGTACCAGCGTTAAGTATTTGACTGATGAGCAGTATCTGACCCAGTTGACCACTTCCTGCTCCTCGAGACACTTATCTCCTGGAAACCAGGAGCCATCCTCCACTTCACAGTTGTTCTAGACTCTGTGGAAGCTGAGGCACTTTTGTAGTTGGAGTGCACTCGCATATGTTGATTTCCTTGGCAGTGTCATCCAGACTTACCACCTTATGTCTTTTTTTTTGACCATGCTACAAGACATGGGGGATCTTAGTTCCCCGAGCAGGGCTTGAACTCATGCTCCTTTTAGTGGAAACACAGAGTCTTAACAACCGGACTGACAGAGAAGTCCCTGCCACCTTGTATCTTTAGCCCAGATCTTTCTATCAAACTTGCAGACCTTGAGCCCTCTCCTAAATTCTACTTGGATGTTTCATATCATCTCAAGCTTTACACATTCACTCTCCACGTGAGTTACTGTGAGCATCTCCAACTGATTCCTCTGTTTTTACTTCAAAGTCCCCAGATCTTCTTTTCAGTTCAACAGCCATCACGGTCCTTTGAACATGTCAGACCACATCACTCCTCTGCTGACAACCCTCCAGTGATTTTCATCTCACTTAGAATAAAAGCCGCACGTCTTGACTCTGAGCTACAAAGTCAGCTATCAGCTGAGAGCTCTGACTCATCTTTTGTTAGCTTCCCTGGTCCCCTCGACTCAGCCGTTCTGAGCTCCTTGCCCTCTCCGAGCTCATCTGACCTGCTCCCACGTTAGGGCCTCTGCACTGGCTCTTCCCTCTGCCTGGAGTTGAGGCACCTGAATTCTCTTAGCTCTTCATGCTTTTGTCCAAACATTACCTCCTCAAGGCAGGCTACGTATACTACCATGGAAAATTGCCCCTGCCCTGTCACCTGGCACCCTGGCTTTCCCTACCATGTTTTCCACAGAACTTGTCTCTATCTAACATGTTATATACTTTATTTGATTATTATTTATAATCTCTCTCTCCCCCTCTAGAATGGAAGCCCTCAGAGGGCAGGGAATCTTAGTTTCTGTTGGTCATTGATGTAATCCAACTGTCCAAAACAGTGCCTGACACATAAATAATGGATGGACGGGTGAACAGACGGGTGGGTGGGTGGATGGATAGATGCGTGGTGGGTGGGTGGATAAAGAGATAATTGGAAACTCAAAAGAGGCTTTCCCTAAACACCTCATTTCACACTGCCAGTCCATCTTCTGTTTGTGGTCACTCTTCATATAACTTTGTTTTACTCTATTCCTTATTTGAAATCATCAACTATCTCCTCTACTAGAATATAGCTTAAACTTTATGAGGGTAAGAACCTGAGATAGTAAGCATGCACTTAATAAATATTCATTAAATTAATCATTTTAGACAGGAAACTTGAATTTCTCAAATCAGTTAACTACATATATAAATTTTATTTTATGACAAATCTGTGATTATTTGCTTATTCAGTCTGATTTGGTGTTCAGTTATCCGGATACATAAATGGTTGTTGCATTCTTTTTATCACTGTGGTTTGCTTTGGTTTGCTATTAAAGAATTCTCAGACTACCCTTGATACTTTATAATAAACTACCAAAGATTTTTTAAAAGGTCAGTGATAGGCAAGTATTAATAAAGCAGATAGCTCTGATCTTATTTCTGAAAGTACCTCACCATATCTTTGTCTGAGTAATTCCATTGTAAGACTCAATGGTTATAGTCCTACTTGAGTCATTTAAAATCATAGAAAAGTATAGCAAGTTTTATAGGAAATTATTATGTATAAGAAAATGAATCAGAAACTCATTAAAATTTTAAGCTCTCTTTTCTGCAGTCTCTTATAATAGACATCTGGGTCATTTAAATTCTTTACACTTTTCAATTTCTTTAAAAAATACTACAAGTTAGAAGTCTTTAATATTTAAGAAAAATCCATTGTAGACTTGAAAACAAACTATGGATTTCCCTTATATGTTATTAACTATTAATGGTCTCTGAATGAAAAAGCATAATTTGCTATTTAGCATAATACAATACATTAAGAAATGAAGAAATTGATGCCTGAAAATTCAAGTAACTATTAATCATTATCAGAATTCTATTTTTATTCTTATTTGAGCGAATTTCATTTTGCTTTTTTAACAGTAGATATTCCATCATTAGCACATTTTTAATTAACTGTATGTAAACATTGTTGTAGCCATTATAATAATTAGCTTCACCCTTAATGCATTAAGTTATTGTTTGGGAAGAAAGCCATGAATTTGTGATAATTAGTTTTATCCTACTTCATGACCAGAGATTTGGGGGTTTGGTTTTGTTTTTGATTTTTTTACATATAAGAGAGTGTAGACAGTGTTTGTCTTTCTCTTATTTGACTTAGCCTAATGCCCTCCAAGTCCATCCATGTTGTTTCAAATGGCAGGATTTCCTTCTTTCTCGTGGCTGAATACTATTCCTGCGTGTGTATCTCACATCTTTATTATCCATTCATCTGTTGGTGGACACTTAGGATGTTTCCATGTCTTGACTGTTGTGAATGATGCTGCGATGAACATAAGAGCCTAGATGTCTCTTTGACGTGGTTGTTTTGTTTTCTTTGGATATATGCCCAGAAGTGGCATTGCTGGATCCAAAGAGATTTTTGAGTTAATGATCTCCTACTTAACAATAATTATTTTCTGACAGCCTTAGGGCTAGTGATTCTAGAAGACTATGAAAAAATAATAATTGCTCCTGCTGTAAACTTAAAACATGTCTCTGACCGGCGCTTAGAAGCTTCCATGAGCCAAGCTTCCAAGGTGCCAATGGAGCTAGCTTCTTTAGGTTGTGGGAAAAATCAAGTCCTGTGGCCCCAGAATTGCCCACAATCCTATCCCTGAATCTGCCAGCTGGGCTTCTATACTGCTTGCTGTGTAAAGCTCCTTATCTAAAGGAAGCATGGCTGGTCATAGGAGGTGAGCCAGGCAGGGAGTCACACTCTGAGCTGTAATCTTAATCTAAGAACATAAAATCATCATCCGTTGCCCTGGTTATTATAGGCTAACCTTCACCACCTCTTTATTTTTCTTTTCTCAGTGTTCCCTCTTCCTACCACTCCAGTGTCTGAAAAGTTGGTCATTGGGAAAAAGAGAAGAGATTTTCATGGGATCCTTTATAGAATTGTACATTTAAAATTTAGGTCTTCCAGTGGCTTAAATGTGTGTGTGTGTGTGTATGTGTGTGCACACGCATGCAACACTTAAATTCTATGTCCTCCAAGGAATTTTTAAGAAGTCCGTGAGAGAGATGAGAGATTATGTCATTAAAAAAAAAAAATCTTGGATTTATATTTTAGGGATCAGAAATTCTCTCCAATAATGGATTGACTATACTCAAGAAAATCCTATTTCTAGTGGTAAAACTGAGTCTAATTAAAACTGCACCTTAGGGAAAAGGGCACCAACATATACTGCTGGTTGCAGTTTAAAATGGCAGAGCCCATTTGGACAGTAGTTTGGAATAGAATTTTAAAAGGTCTTGATAACTCATGGCTTACTCATGCTACCTCTGGGAATCTATCCCAAGGAGAGAATCCTAAATAGAAAGAGACTTTTTGTACAAAGATTTTCCAAAGCAGAATATTTATCATAATGAAAAAACCTCTAAACCTAAACGTCGAAAAAGGGGTTGAATTATCGAGGTAATTTTTTAAATGGTAGAATAAAAAGAAGTGTATCACATGAAAAACTACTATGTTACTTTAAGAATTGGATATGAATTTGATGCATTATGGTTATAGCTATGGGAAACAAATTTATATATTATTTAAAATGATATTTCCATTTTCCCCCCGAAATACCTTTCTCATTGTCACACACTGACATATATACACTACCATGTGTAAGATAGACAGCTAGTGAGAAGCTGAGGTTCGGCACAGGGAGCTCAGCTCAGTGCTCTGCGATGACCTGTTCGGGTGGGATGGGGAGAGAGGGAGGCTTAAGAGGAAGGGGACATTTGTATACTTACGGCTGATTCCAGTTTTTGGACAGCAGAAACCAACACAACGCTGTAAAGCAGTTAGCCTCCAGGTAAAAATAAATCATTTTTTAAAAAACAGGATTGTGTTTGAGTGGTAGAACTGTTAGGCAGCTTTTACTGTTCTTTGAAGTTCATATTTCCATACAAGGAGCAGCCCTCTTCTACTATTAAAGTTCGTAATGGATGTCACAAATTGGATTTCATGTCTTTCAGTCCCCTGCCTGTCTACTGTGCCTTTATCTAGAACCTGGACCTCCTTTCTGCATATTGTGGATGAATCTACGTAACCATGGCTCTACTAAACCCAGTCCTCACCCAGACCGTAGTCAGCTAGAACAAATTGACTATGGAAAATTCAGAAGTGAAGATGGGTTCTTTCTATTCCAGTTCCCTCTCATCCTTCATGAGCAGTCCTGATGAAGAGCTCTTTGAATAGGAAGAAACAGCTCAGAAGAAATCCACTTGCCCACATTGTGAAAGAAACCCAGTGCTAGTTAGAGCAATACCTCTTTTCACTATTTCTTGAGTTTACCTGTTTTTTGTTTAACCTTGTGATTAAGCAAGTATTGCTTGATAGAGGACAAAATGTATCTGTAAATTTGCAAAGCATCTAATAATGAAGAATAGCTTACTGAATATTATCATCTTTAGTGACTGAGAAAACTCAAGGACAAATATTAGAATAGAAAGTCATTGCTTTCGTGATACCCAGCAGCCATGAATATGGTTTTTAATAGTCATAAGATATATATATTCCTTGGTTCTTTCTTCATGCAAAACATAGTATGTTTTGGAATTATGTCATTAAAAGATTTTTTTGTTTTTAACTTTTGACTGCACTGGGTCTTAGTTGTGGCATGAGGGCTTGGTTGCCCTATGGTGTGTAGGATCTTAGTTCCCCAACCAGAGATCAAACCAGAGTCCCCTACACTGGAAAATGGATTCTTAACCACTGGGCCACTAGGGAAATTCCATCTTCTGTTATTAATTAAAGTAGATTTGGGGGGGGTGGATATGGCAGTAGCCAAGTCTTTTTCACTGAAATACAAGAACTTGGCATTTCAAACCTGTGTATGTTTCCTGATTTCCATTTGTTACCAGTTTCTATGAAACACATATTTCAGTAGTTATCTTTACTTTCATTGCTTGGAGTGCTTTCATAAAGCACAATGGCCTTTTTCTAGTTCAGAAATGGGTGTATGTGGCTGAGTGCCCAGAGGTTTCCCAGTTGGAAATACTAAGATGGTGTTTTGTGATAAAGAACCAAATCGAGGGAAAAAAACAACTGTAACAACAGTTATTCTGTGTATGTTTGTATTTTGAAGGGAAAAGAGAAGGAACACTTGTTTCTTTTTTTAATTTTTCCCCCCTTTGTCCATTTTAGACAAAGCCTGTTGCATTTGCAGTTCGGACAAATGTCAGCTACAGTGCAGCCCACGAAGACGATGTTCCCGTTCCAGGCATGGCCATCTCATTTGAAGCAAAAGATTTTCTTCATGTTAAGGAAGTAAGGAGAGTAATTGCAATTTCTAGCCACATGATTTTTTTTTTTACCTTGAAACATCACTTCTTACTTCTCATTGCTATGAAAGAGCACGTGTATAGCAGTGATTATATAACATACACATGAAATCAGTGCCTCTCAACCTTTTCCAAAATAAATATAACCTTTTTAAAGAAGAAAAAAGTCACAGGCTTCTTGGAATAACCTCAAGGCTCCCCTGGGCTCTGTGACCCAGAAATCAAGAACCACTGGAGTAGATGATCCATTTTTTATACTTAACCTGTACTTTTTCTTTTAATGTTTAACCTTGACCATGTGTCATTTGCCCCTCATGTCCCAAGTTTAAGCATCTGGGGAGAGTTTAATAATAGTATCTAGAATTGCTATCAAGGTCTAAACTCAGACCACTGGTGCACTTTCTCCTTCTTTGGTGGTGAATTGCTGTAGGGGAAGGAGAAATGGATGGAATTAGAGCCAATGAAACAGAAATTGAATGTCAGGAACATCCCTTTTCCACCATGCCAACAGCCTCCACTTTCTGTTAACAATGACTCAGTCTGTAAATTGGAAAAAATTCACTCTTAATTAAGGTTTATTTTGAGTCAACATTTATCAAAGCCTGCTCTTCCAGAGATTTCCCCTCCATGATGTTCTCAGGCTGTGCGCGTGAGACTTTCTTGAACCTGTAGGAATATACCATTGACACACTTCCATCTAGGGAACAATGTGTTCTAGGGAGCATATGTCCATGTAACTGCTCAGGCACTAAAGGCTATGAGCAAAAGAGGTGATGACTGCCCTCGAAAGAGCCTAGAGAATATAGAGCCTACCATTTCTTTACTTTTTCAAAAGAGCTGTTATTTCTATTCAGCTAGGAAAAATTAAAAGTTAAAGTGTCAGTCGCTCAGTCATATCCAACTCTTTGTGACCCCGTTGGACTGTAGCCCAGCAGGCTCTTCTGTCCATGGTATTCTCCAGGCAGGAATACTGGAGTGGGTAGCCATTCCCTTCTCCAGGGGATCTTCCCAACCCAGGGATTGAACCCGGGTCTCCTGCATTGCAGGCAGATTCTTTACCATCTGAGCCGCCAGGGAAGGAAGTCCCTTGGCTAGGAAGGAAAGACAGAAAAAAATTCTCAGGAATACAACAAGCCCAAACTTTCACTTTACAACAGAAAGTTAGGTGAATCCAGGCTCCCATCCCAAGGGCTGATACTTAGAGAAAGAAAAGGAAAACAGAATGGATTTTCTTCTTTGAAATGCTGACTTTAAAAAAGAAAAAGGACAACATAAGAGTTACAAATTAAGTTTTGTTTTGGGCCAAAATGAGGACTATAGCCCAGGAGACAGCACCTTGGATAGCTCTGAGAAACTGCTCCAAAGAGGGAGGGAGAAGGCCAGTATCTGTGTGATTTTGGTGAAGGAGGAGTACATGCAATCAAGCACATAATTTTGCAGACGGTTTCTGCTAGTCATGAGGAGCAGTCATCATCATGAAGAACTTTAGTGCTTTTCTAGATATGAGGAGATGTAAGAATTAGGCTCACAAAATCAGCTCCTGAAAATATCTATCTGAAGACCTGTTCTGCCAGTTTTTTCAAAGCACAGAGTGCCTCATTTCTGTTCTCCAACCTGAACTCCTTTCAGGGAGTGTTGAAGGTCAGTGGCTGCACATGATTTAGTCCTTGTAGAGGTAGATGGCAAGTGCCAATTTGTAGTTGACAGAAATGTTCAAGAACAGGCTTGAAACATGCTATTCAGTTGAGGGACAGCAAACCAGATCCTAAAGATATAGGATGAATATTCCAGGCACAAGGGAGAAATTGCTAACATTCACATAAGTCAAGAAACCATTTGTGAACACCAGATTGTGGTCATTATAAACCTGTTTGCAACAAAGATAAATTTTGCTCTGACATCAGATATTTCAGGTAAATGTATTTTTCACTCATAATACTTCTAACTACTCTGATTATACAAGAGGGAGACATTCTATAACATTCCGTAATTCCTAATGGTCTCTTGTCAGAAAGAGCTATTAATCTTTGAATAGGAAGAGTTTACCCTCCTCGTGGTGCCAGCAGCTGCAGTGGAATTCAGGAAAATCTCACAGTCAGGAAAGTGAAGGCAGAGTCAAGCCAGAGATGGATTTTTGAGCATCTCGAAAATACTTCACTTTTAGCATACTCAACACCTGAACCTACAGGTTTCTTGACTTGTGATATTTGAGGCAGAGTTCTCTGTAATTGCCATAATATTTCTCTCCACTGAAAAAAGTTAACCAGGAAGATAAAGGATGTGAAGATTCATTTAACGTCTGTGCACTAATCTGAACAATTTTGATTTTCTCTTTAGAAATTTAACAATGACTGGTGGATAGGGCGATTGGTTAAAGAAGGCTGTGAAATCGGATTCATTCCAAGCCCAGTCAAGCTAGAAAACATGAGGCTACAGCATGAACAGAGAGCCAAGCAAGGGAAATTCTACTCCAGGTAGGAGAAAAACATCTAGTGTTTGTGTCAAAGATCAGACTGTACTATCATTCATGAACCGTTAGTTGCTGTAATCTCCGCTCTTTATTTTGTGTTAGAAAACTTACATTGTATTCCTTTCTATAATGATGCAAAATCCACTGTCAATGACCATATTTTAGTGTCAGCAAGAATTTCTTTTGAGTGCCCACAAACAAGTCAAATAGAAGATGCTTTGTGGTTTGGAACATCTATCTCCATTCACTATTATTTTATGACTCTCAGGCTCTTTTAGTTCAGACTGGTGATAGGGTTTACTGAGAGCATTACAAATCCTGTATTTTAAAAACATCACCAGGCCTCTCATTTTCATCCTCTTCGAGAGAGAATCAAATTGTTACCATGAAGGAAAGAAGAGAGCTAAGGTCATAGAGTATTAAATTCAGGCTATAGTGCAGAGGAAATTCTGAAGTCCTGATCTTTTGCTGAAAATACTCTGGCATCAAGCAATTGTGGTGACTCATCCCAGTATCTGGAGCTGCCTGGCATGATAGGAAGACATTTTAGAAATGACAGTCTCAGAGACCAGCAAGGAGCAGCTCTTATGGTCTCTGAGTTTCATTTTCACTTAAGAAACTCAATTTTCAGTTCTACCCACTGCTTAACACTTAAAGAGAAACTCGGTAAGAAAGCAGTTAAAATTGTCCTTGCAGATAGCAATTAGATGAGTTATGTAATAAGCTGGGGCCAAATGATCTTTTTCCTAGGAGTCTTAAGGCTGTTTGCCCTTCACTAGAATAATTAGCAGGGCTCCTCGAATACAGAATAAATGTGAAAATGACCCCCTTGCAGACAAGTACAGGAACACGATTTGCTTCTTCCAGTGAAAGGATATGATATAGGCAAGTCTTTTCTTTAATGCAAATCACTAAGCTTTTGTTTCCTAAAACTTATGTTTTATCTGTTTCTGTGAGGACAAAAAATCCTTTGTCAAAGACCATATTTTAGTGTCAGCAAGAATTTTTTTTGAGTGCCCACACACAGGTCAAATATAAGATGCTTTGTGGTTTGGAACATCCATCTTCATTCACTAGTATTTTTTTTTTCTTTTTGCCTAAGTAGGTGAAAATATTGTTTTCTTGTTTTCTTATTCAGAGGTTTTTACATTTGTCTCCAAACATTTTAAATATACTTTTGTTTTGAGGGCATAGCTAGAATTCAGAAGTATTATGAAACTCAGATTTGTAAGTTTTTAAAAAAAAAAAAATCAGCAGAAATCAAAAACAGTGAAATTGGAGCCTGGCTCAAGAACATGACATTTTTATGGAATTAAACGTGAAGGGCAAAGTTGCATTCTGAACATTTTGACTCTTTGCACTGTTTTTCACAGTTTTACACACTCAAATAATACTTTGACTGTTATGAAAATTCAAAGATAAGGTAGAATAAATTCAAGCTTGAACTGGAATTAGACTTAATAGTTTAGGGGGGAAAAAAACCAAACTTCTGGAAGAAAATGTTTTGGTCTTGCTAATGGGTATTTTTAAATAACTGCCAGAAATGGCTTCTCTAAATACCAGTTTTTTACTACTTTTACGTGGTGTCTGGGGTCCTTGTTAAACATGCAGGGATATCTTTTAAGAATCTTAAAAAGACACAGAGGCCTTCTGGTGGTTGCTTAAAGCTTTGATGTTTGTCTTTTTTACTCATTAAAATGCCAGGATGGTAGCAACAAAATTCAGCCTGTCACTGGTATTTTAATAGAATTTATATTTTCTTATGCCTATTCAAAAAATGTTAAACATATATAAGTATTTACAAAATCTCACCCTTGGATACATAGACACTGTAGCAGATTATGTCCACTAGACCTGGGCTTGGCTATGATAATAAATGTTTGGCTATAAGATTGTCTTGCTGAAATTCCATTTCACTCTTTTAAAATATTCCTTTCCATCTACCTCTGTGAGGGGGTCATGCATTTAGCATGCAGGTCACTGGTAAAAACATCAGTGCCACTGACCTTATATTAACTCCAAAGTTTTAAGACACTAAAGCATGTCTCAGATCAAACTTTAGAATCTGGTAGTTCTGAAGTTCAGATCATTCCTAAATGAGCCAAGTTGAACCCTCCATGTTAGCCGTGTTTGAGAAATGTTAGAGGTACACTCTGAGAGTTAAATCGTAGAACACTGTCATGTTCTCTCAAGTGTCTTTTAGAGAAGGGATTCCTAACCCCCAGGCCACTTTCCATCACTTGAATTACCTCCTGCTCAAAGAACTCAGTAAATGTAACACACTTGAATTATCCAAAACCAATCCACACCCTCTGTTCCTTGGAAAAATTGTCTTCCACAAAACTGGTCCCTGATGCCAAAAAGGTTGAGGACCACTGTTTTAGAGGTTGGAAAATTTTATTATTGCTGTGTTGATGGGTTCATTTTTTTTTTTAATAGATTGCTCATGAACACTTGAATACTCTCCATCTTGGTACACGAAAAAGAAGCAAGCTTCTTCTGGTGTACAAGAAAAAGGAGCAGGAACCCAATGAAAAAGAAGCAAGTTTGGGTATTAGCCTGTGGGTTCTATGCATTGCCTCTGAGGGTCTTGAAAATGAGAAACAAAGGAAATCTTGCTCTTAATCTGTTTGCGATCCTGGCAGAGAATTTGACGGGTGCACCAGGTACCCTAATTTTCCTCAGTCCTTCAGGGCCTTTTCAAATTAAGCCTTGAATCTGAAACAGAGACCTTGACATAGATGTTTCAAGTACTTCAGGAACCCACTGGGAAATTACTCTTTGCCTCCTTGGAGGCAAGGCAGATTTAAAGTTCAATAAAAACATAATGAGTAATCATGTTTATTGAGCAGTACAAATGTCTTCATCTCTGAAATAAGTCAGTTGTAATATAAACTTTTGCTTTACTCCAGTAAATCAGGAGGAAATTCTTCATCCAGTTTGGGTGACATAGTACCTAGTTCCAGAAAATCTACACCTCCATCATCTGGTAAGTAGGTAGTAAGTGCTGAACAGTACATACTGCATTTCATGCTTTTCTCCGTCTTACCTAGTTGTATGAGTTTCCATAAACTGAATCACTAGTTTATGGATCACTCCCTCAAGATGTTCAGAGGGAGCAGAAATAAGAATGGCATTAGGAACAATATGGACAACTTTTTTTCTGCCTTTGAAAAAAAACCCAGAAGTGGTGTCATTGTGTTCACAGTTTAGATGATCAAGATGATGAACAGATTTAACTTTCTAGTCCGCCTCTACACAGTGGTCCCTGGCACATTGTCATGATCTGTAAATGAATGGACATTCACCATCAACCAGAGTGCCATGGGAGGTGTTGGCCTTAGTGTTAAATTAAAAGAGAAGTATAAAAGTTTAGAAAACTGAAGAAAGAAGGATAAAGTGATGATGGATTGATGGGTGTGACATGAACTCTACCCAGGAAGCCCTGTGGAACATGTAGAAGAGGTACAGAAACACTGAACAAAAGATGGAAACACTTCCAGGAAGAGTATTGACTGTTTTCTTCCCAAAGCCCTGAAGAAGAATGTGAATTTCTGATTATTTTAGTATAAGTCAGTATTGTTCAAGACATACTTGAAAGATGACTCCTTTTCTATCTGAAATTCATTAACTGAATTTGTATTTGTTCAGCCTGGCAACTCTACCATTTTGTGTTGACCTTGGAGTTCTGAATCAACAGGAGACAAATTGGTTGAATTGAGTGAAAATTTATGATCAGCATCTTTGTTTGCTAAGAGATGCAATTGAGAGTCAGAGGAAGATGGTCAGGATGGGCCAGTGGAGCAATTGGGTGATTTCTAGGAAGCCAGAAGTGGGAAGAGGTCAAAGACAGAGAATTATGCCCCTGTGGAGAAATGAAGGAACAGCATAATTGCACCATGACTGCCAGTCTTAAGGGTCCCCCTTGTTACTGACGGCTGTACCTTGTTCCCGGATGTTGGCAGCTTTCAGAGACCCATCCCAGCTTCCTAGTTAAAACTGGAGGATTTGTTAAATCCTTTGAGCAAAGTCTGAGCACAATAAGAAATCAATTGCTTTAGAATGCATATTGATTTCCAAAGTCGTGTACTTACAACTAGCTATAATTCTAAGTTGCCCAAAGTTAAGTAAAATAGTATGTTTGAAATGAAACATCAGAGCCCTTTAGGTATGATGTGAGGTTGTCTTCCCCTGATTGGTGGTGATTAGATATTCCCTGAGTGCCCGATGGCAAGGAGGCTTCTCTCTACCCCTCAAATGCATGGAGTTGCAGCGATTATAGTACAAACCATATCCTCTTCCTCTGTGTCTTGAAAACTGTCTCAGCCTCCTGAGGACTGTCACTAGCTCCTGAAGTAGGAAAATGCCAGTTCTTTGGCTGAAACAGCATCCCTGCCCTCAGGTTGTCAGCGCCACTTCTGTCAACCCAGGAGTTTTCTGTTTCCTTTAATCCAAATGCAGCCTTCTCATCATCTTGGCCATATAATGAGAGCTAGCAACGTGCATTTTGAAAAATAAGTGAATGCGTTTGAAAAGTAACATTTCATTTCTGTAGCTGGATGTTATGCATATGTGTTAAGTTGCTTCAGTCATATTCAACTCTTTGTAATCCTATGAACTCTGACGATGAGATTCTCCAGGGAAGAAAACTAGAGAATATTGCCATGCCCATTAGTCATTTCTGAACATCAAGTTCAACTAAGAGTTTCATATAATAAAGATGAAATTTTTATCTTTCATCTTTATGTTACTTATTTTATTCAATATCCTGTGATAACCCATAATGGGAAAGAATATATAAAAGAATGTATTATGGAATCACTTTGCTGTATGGGAGAAGTTAACATGATATGTTAAGTCAACTATACTTCAATTTTAAAAAGAGAAAAGTACAAATTATATTCTTTAAAATATGGATAATTTTTGAAAAACAATCTCTTCATCATCTTCACCTTACAATGTGCAAGTGCTGACATTTTTATTTGGTTAAAAAACACAGTGTAAAGAAAAGAAAGAGATTTTTAACTTCACCCAAATTTTATACAGAGACAGTTTTATAATTTGGAATCACTTTTCTGAATACCAAGCACAAACCACCCTGTGACTAAGTGAACAAGAAATATTAACCACCTACAAAATATGTAATAGATACATTGTAGGTATGTGAGTGCTCAGTCTCTCAAGTCGTGTCTGACTCTTTGAGACCCCATGGAATGTAACCTTCCAGGCTTCTCTGTCCATGGGATTTCCCAGGCAAGAATACCGGAGCGGGTTGCCATTTCCTTCTCAATTGGATCTTCCCGACCCAGAGATTGAACCCATCTCCTGCATCTCCTCTACTGGCAGGTGGATTCTTTACCCGTGAGCCACCAGTGAAGCCCTAATAAGTACGTTAGGCTCCTGCTATGTTTTTGTGTCAATACTACAATTTACCTAATAGAAAAACCTAAGAAAGCTCTACAGAGAGGTTCCCCCAATCTTCTATAGAGAGGTTTCAGGGAAACCTGTTGAACCTATGAAATGTGGATTGGCCTCCAATCATTAATCATCATCTTTTGTTTCCCAAAGCCCTATCTACAAGTAAGCTCACCCATTATAAGACCAAAGAGTAGAAGCATTTGCCCAAAGTAAATATAATTGGAGGCTCTCCAGGATTTGGGAAAGGAAAAATTTCTACCTCGGACTTCCATGGTGGTCCCGTGGTTAAGAATCCACCTGCCAATGCAGGGGACATAGGTTCAATCCCCAGTCTGGGAAGATCCCACATGCTCCGGGTCAACTAAGCACGTGCACCACAACTACTGAGCCTGCAAGCCACAGCCACGGAAGCCCACGCACCTAGAGCCCGTGCGCCACAACGAGAGAAGCCACCACAATGGGAAGCCCACACACCACAGCTAGAGAGTAGCTCCTGCTCTCCACAACTGGAGAAAACCCATGCCACAGCAACAAAGATCCAGCACAAAAATAAATGAATGCAAAAAGAGAAAGTAAATTTCCACCTCACCCCTGGGGAATGAGGTAGTAGCTGGTTGTGCAAAGCATACTGTATACCTACACGTGTGTGTCCACACACACAACCCCAGCACATCACTCAACTCGACCCAACTGTCTAAGATTACATTTAAATTTAGAGTTCAAAAAACATTCCCAAGGCTCTCTGCCAAAAAAAATAATAATTTTTAAAACTAAAGCATGCTCATGAAGAAGACAAAATAAACTATTTTTAAAGGAGACAGTTTTCCCAAGTAAATACTAATGTTTGCCAGGGTATGCTGATGCAAGCATGAAATTTAAAAGGAGCATCTCACGCCTCTCAGAATAAGAACCATCTGAGCCTATTAAAGTATATAGAATCATTTAAAGAGTCAAACATGCTTTTCAACTTTTAGTAAGTTTCTTCAATGTGTTTTGAAAGTGGCCAAATGATTTAGAATTCTGTGTCTCAGGACGAATGCAGGTGCTTTTAGATCTAAGTTAACCAAAGTCAGGACTAGAAAACTGTGAAGTCTTCAGTTTCGGATTTTGAGCCCTTATGTCCAAATGCAGGTAAATTGCAAACCTGACTCAGACTTTGTGTGTGTGTGTGTGTGTGTGTGTGTGTGTGTAGCCAAACAGCTGGGCTATGACTCAGCTCAACTTTTTATGCATTGTCACTCTTCTTTTAAATAAAACACCCAGTGGACCAGTCATAAAATTCGGTTACTGAGTTTTACCACCCCAAGGTCCTGTTGACTCTGACAGACTGCTGAGTATCCTTGATTTCAGGGAGGCTGTCAAGGTTACCTTGCCTTGAATGTGGCCTTTGTAAGTCCAATAACAGATTAGAAAGGCGGAGCATATTGGAATTGACCACCCAAAGGGAAACTGATCTGGGTGGTGGTGGTTTAGTTGCCAAGTCGTGTCAGACTCTCTTGTGACCCCATGGACTGTAGCCCATCAGACTTCTCCATCCATGGGATTTCCCAGGCAAGAACACTAGAGCGGTTTGCCATTTCCCTCTCCAGGGGATCTTCTTGACCCAGGGATGGAACCCTTGTCTCCTGCATTGGCAGGTGGATTCTTTACCACTGAGCCACCTGGGGAGCCCTTGATTTGGGTTAAGATGTACTATAGCAGGGGTTCCTAGTCGGTTAGGAAGTGGGCTGTACTGCGGGAGATGAGTGGCAGGCTAGCCAGCGAAGCTTCATGTGTATTTACAATTACTTCCTATCACTCGCATTACAACCTGAGCTCCACCTCCTGTTAGATCAGCAGTGGCGTTAGATTCTCATAGGAGTGTGAACCCTAACCCCTAAAGTCAAGGCATAATATCTTGAGGTTGCAATGCACTTGAATTATCCCCAAACCATTCCCTCCCACCAGGTCCATGGAAAAATTATCTTCCACAAAGCTGGTTCCCGGTCCCCAAACGGTGGGAGACCACTGTACTGTGGAACTAGTGAAAACTTGACCCACATCCTCTCCATCTTATGCAGGAAGACATGAATAACATGCTCCCTTAACTGAGATTCGAGGAAGAGCATCATTGGGTGGTATACACGTCAGCATTAGTTCAAATCACTGGGCACATTTCATAATGTTTATTGTACATGTGCTGATCCTAGAGCTTATCCAAAGGCACAGATGGGATAAAGAGAAAGACATATTTACTGGGCATATCTAACTACCTACCAGGAATTAATTCAGACCATTATGACTCATGGAGAAAGAGCATCCGACCTCAGCTTTATGCTCGCAAGAGCTGATATTTGCAATACCGTGCTAACAAATGCCAGGTGGTTGCTCCATCCCAGTATTTCAACCTAATCAAATAAAGAGGAACAATTCAACAAGACAGCTCATTTTCAAAAGGCTGAGTAAATCATCTAACATCCATAATAACTTCAACATTGAAAAATAAGATAACGCCTGTCGGATGATCTCCAGTCATTTGGCAGGGTTCACAGAACCTGTCATGAGCCAGGGCAGCCAGTGTTTCACAGGGCATGGAAGCTAAGGTGTTGAAACCCCAAGGTGTCTGTCCTTTCACAAGAGTAATTTGGTCCTTAAATCTGAATGGACTGTGGTTTATGTTAAGAGAACAACATGAAAAGAGAGAGAGAATGACATATGTAATATGAGGTTTTCCTGGGACAAGTTGATTCCTTCTTTCTTCTACTTGATCCCATCTAAAGGACAGAATAATTTTCTAGTGGGCTCAACTCCATAATATCTTCCTGAATCCTGACTCTTGAGGACATGACCCCACTAGGGAAGCTTGGGGAATCGGATGAGAGCACCAGGATTGTTGCAGGACCTCAGCAGGAGAGCAGGCCTGGTGGAGGGACGGAATATCGCGCCACGGAGGCCGAAGTAGATTCTGAGCTTTTGCCAAAAACAAGTCCCTTCAACTCTGAGAATTTATCTTTTCAATCCTGAAAAATAAGAGAGTTGCCGTTGATTATGCAAATACTTTCCAGCTCTGGTTTCTACCATGGATCAAATCTGTAGTGATTGCATGTGGATGCATGGTATAAACCTCATAAGGAGATGATGAATCTTTTTCATTGAAGATTTTAATTTTTCAGTGCTCTGTTTTCAGAGCCAATGAGTTTAAAAGGTGAAAGCATGCCAAACCACAGACCTAAACCCCTCATTCTCCAGATGAGATCAGTGGTATAATCCCTTGGGTTTTCCTGCCCTTCTGCCACTGCCTCTCATGTAAATTCAGTGAATTTATATAAAATCATCAGGAGGCTACTTAGGCTGTTGTATAAGATTCATTTGGAGGTCATCGCATCCAGCAGCTTCTAATTAGTCTTCCATCAGACCTGCCTCAAGAGTGCCCAGATCATGATAAAATCACTTCCATCTGGTCCATCCAGGGACCCTCTAGAGTCATTTGTCTTGTGTATAACTTATTTATGTCACTGGATTTAGAATTTTCTGTTCTCTCTGACCCTCACGTGCCTGTTATAATTTCAGTGAACCTTTTCACATGGCCCTTATGTTCAACCAAGCTCAATAAGAAATTGGAGGCATAAAGTGATCAAGGTTTCTGATGCTGATTATCTGAAAGCTGATTTAAGCTATGGGAAGAATTGAAGGTTTTTCTGTCCTGACAGCTGATTTGGAAAATATCAATATTGTATTTGAAACTACAAATTAAAAAACGTGTTTCTCTAAAAATCTTATTCAAGAGATTGAACATGAAACCGATGTATCCAAGCACACAGAGATTATGAGAGGATCTTTCTGTTTAATTTGATGACATTCTTTATGTGTTTTACCTTGAAACTTTACTTTGTTTACTGTGCTTAGCACTGTGTGATAGATCTTTGATTGTGGTTAGTTTTGTTTGCTTTTCGTTTTATTTTTTTGATAACCAATTTTTCCTCTCCCGTCTACCTGATGATTTTTGAATTGTTTGTCTGTATATAGCTATAGACATAGATGCTACTGGCTTAGATGCAGAAGACAATGATATTCCAGCAAACCACCGCTCCCCTAAACCCAGTGCAAACAGTGTAACGTCACCCCACTCCAAAGAGAAAAGAATGCCCTTCTTTAAGAAGGTAACATGAACTTCCAAGCTTGTGTCTGTCCACGCGCTCAACTGCACTGCGTCACATTTCTAGTCCTGTGGACTGTCTGCGTCCTTGATAAAGCCAATAACATGCATGCTTTGTTATTCTTTGTTTCTTTTCCATGCTGCTGTAGCTAAGCAGAAGCAGAAATCGGTAAGTTCACATTGACATAAGCTGTGTTTATCCTGCCTCTGGCATCATTAGCATTCAGTCCCGCAGTTAATATTCAACACGATCATTTCTGTCCTGAGAAAAGAATGTATCAAGCAGCTAATTGAGTCCATTCAGACCAGCTAAATTCAGTGAGAACCTGTGGAAGCACCATTACAGTACTTGGCCTTTTTGATGGAATAACAGCTACCACCAAGGGCATCCGTTCCGACATTCTGGGAACGTCCAATGCTGAAGACTCCATTTGTAATGCACTTCTCTCGTGCATGCTTCTGTCTCTATCACTTTCTTTCCTCCGGAAATTTAACTGATAATCAAGCATATGCAAAACCATTATTAGATTCTGATTTATGATATCCAGATACATAGCTTGTAGTAAAAAAAATTTTTTTTCAATTCTTCAATTTTTAATTTAGTCAGTTATTTAAACTTCTAATCCACTAGGTGCAAAATCTGCAGATGAACAAGACCAGTGGAAAACTGCAGGCTTGTTTTGGCGGTTTACTGTGAGTTTTTCCTATTGTCATATATAAATCCTCTCCCCATGTTCTTGCCTCCTCCGTCACCCAGATCTCAGCATCCCACCCATCGGACGGTGACACAGTGGCTGTGCGTAGAGCCTTTGCCACTGGCCAACCAAGACGCTACCCAGTGATCCTCTTGGTTCCCTGACTGGAAACTAGGGTACTGCTGAGCTCTCTCGACTCCAAAATCTGTTTCTTCCAACCACATTTTGTAGCTCTGAAGCATTATTTTTTAAGGATAGTTCCCCCCTCCACAATCCCCACTCCTTTCTTTTATAAACCACTGTCCACCGCCTGTTGTGCTGTGCTGTCTTTAGAGTCATTCTTTCTAATGTCAGCAAGTCCAGCACAACCTGTCACGACATACGTAGGCATGGAGTAGAATCTCCTCTGCCTCCAACTCTCCACGCCCTGAGCCCTTCTCCTCTGTACAGTAGGATTCTGCCCTGTGGAGGAACTCTGAGTCATCAACGAGGTGTCAGATGCTGAACTATGTTTTGTTTTGTTTTTAAAAAATAAATTGTGTTTGCTTTCATTGTGGAAGACCTAAATACTCCAAGCAAAAATTAAAACCCCTGGAGTTTTGTGTGAACCGAAAGCCACAGCCAACTATCCAACCACAACAGTGGGTCCATTTCTCTGGTCCTTTCTTCTTGTCACCACTAAACTTATAGCCAGGTGACTTAACAGGGTTCAGAGCAGCAGAGACCTAAAAGTCTAGCATTGCTCAGCTGCTCTGAGCTTTACCCAACAGGAACATGAATGAAAACCGTGTTCATTGTTAGGTTTTTCTGAAGTTTGCTGACTCCTAAATTCCAAAACGTTAAAAATGTTTATTGTAATTCTTCCACTAAATAGTTTGAACAAATTACACTTAGCAGGAGAGGGTAGATAAGAAGGATGGTGTCCTGACCCATAGGGCATCAAGTTCCAATATTCCATCAAATAAGGTAATTTCTGTAGCTACCCTACTGATGAAGAAGCTGATTGATCAGCAGCATTGCTGTTAATAGTTGGCAGTCGCAAATCAAAGGAACCCAAGACCCATCTAATACTGGGCCACTAAATTTCTTGGAAGCTAAAATGCATGCAACTGATATTCCTAATTATAATGATGAAAAAGGTATTCTTAGACTGCATAGTTATAAGGACTTGGCTTCTAAATATTTTCAGTCTGATCCCAGGTGGTATAAATGCAATAACTGAATAATTTTGCTGAATTAATTTCATGTCATAATCTCATGAATATGCTTATGATGCCTTCGGCACTGGTATTCATTCTTCTTATGTTATTAATGATGTGATCAGCTTCAATATAGACTTTTCAAAAACCAAAAAAAAACCAACCTGAGATGCAATGATAAGATTGTTTTCCATGTTTTAGGTTGCTTTTAGAGTGATGCTTGTGTGGCATTTGTGCTGTCACTGTATTATGTTTGTCTTGGGTTTGTTGTTTTGTTTTTTTTTTTCTGTTTAAAAATGTATTCTACCTTGATGTATCTATTAAAATTCATTTTGAACACTAGATAAAGCTTTCAGCAGTAAAATTTGAGACAGCACAGTCACAGTCATATTTTCTCCCCTCAGATTCTATTGTCCATGACTATGGGAAAAACTCCGATGGAAACTTTTGAATTTGAAATGCTTTTTCATCCCCTCGCCATGCCCCAAGCAAATTAAATTCGATCCAAGTCAGAAAGTTGGTAAAGGGCCATCTTAAGCAACAGTAATGTGTTCTTGAACAACAGCCTGATGCAAAAATGGCATTCACATTTGCAATAAGTTGACTAAATTCTTCCAGTAGTTCAGAGAAGATTTTTCTCTTGGTCTGTGTGATTCTTAATGTATATGTATTTTTCAGACACTCCTCAGTGCAGGAAGACTCCTGCCAGCATGATTTGTTTATCTCAGTGTCTTAGGCCATAGTTCTGTCTTCCACATTAAAGAAAAGTCATTTTTTTCCCAGTCACTGTAACATTTTCTGCTATTAAAATAGCCAATTTTAAGATCTTTAAACAAATAAGTTACCTAATTGGGGGGTAAATCTTTCTTGTCATTATTGTATTAGAAGCAGAAGAGCTGAAAATTGTTGCAAGTTTTAGAAATGGCTACAAAGTTAGGTCCTCCCCCTGCTCTTCTAAAAAAGAAATAAATTCCTGTGGGAGGGAATGAGTTAGTTATATAACAGAAACACCTCCTAAACAGTTCTTGAGAAGCACATGAGAACTGCAGGATGACAATGAACCTTGTGAGGCCATGGAGGCCTGCTCGGATATTTTAACGCGTGAGAACCATCTTCCCTCCAAGACCCATAAACCTGACATTGTAAGTGTTTAAATTCCAAAGGATAGAAACCAAAAATCTAAAAATATAAATCCATCAGCTGTGAAGAGTGATTTTGATTCTGTTTACTGAAACAAGCATGCAGGCTCCTCCAGACTCTCACAGCAAAATAGAAACTGTCAAGTATTTGGTTACAAAAGACCAAGGTTTTATCCAGGTAAGACCAACATCTAAGACCCAAAGACCTTTCTTTTCTTTGTCATTAACCACATGAGGTCTGATCATTCAACTCTTGAGAAACCTCAGATGCATCTGAAGAGCAGTATTAACCTCTGGTCAAGCTTTTAAAAGCACCTATCCTGCATGAGGCATGTTTCTGTCTGTTCTAACTAGTTTTTTGTTCAAAAGCAGCCCCTCCTGCATTAGGAACATCAGGAGCATTTGAGGAGAGCCAGAAAACTGTAGACAACTCAGTCACTTTGAAACATGAGGGAAATAAAACCACCCAGTCTTGGGTTGGGTTTATTTAGAAAAAGAAGCAAGTGCAAAAGGAATGGCAGTGTCTGGGAAGTTAGTGCCTGGTATCACAGAGTTGAGAAAGAACAGTTTGTGCATTATATATTTGAGTTCCTTCTGCCTTTTAACCATCTGAAGGTGTCTCCTCTCTCTGCAGACAGAGCACACCCCTCCGTATGATGTGGTCCCTTCTATGCGACCTGTGGTCCTGGTGGGCCCCTCTCTGAAGGGGTACGAGGTAGGTAGCTGCCCTCTGGCGCATTCTTGACCTTGCATGCTGACCTGGCCTTGCACACCTCCCTCTCCTGACTCTTGAACTTGGAAAAGCGCTGGTGGCAGCAAAGCACGTTTTTTTCAAGCCAAGGGGTACATTGCTACTATTCCGTTCTATTTTGTTTCCTTGGCTGTTGCCTTGGAGATGTATGCAAGCCACAGTTGACTCAGTCTGGAGAGAGAGTGTCAAATGGAGAATAATGGAAGCCCCTTGCAACGTTGTTAACGTCCCTTCGTGAGTTTGGGGAACTTTGGTTTTTTTCATTGTTAATATATCAAAGCTCAGCCACAGAAAAAGGGAACGACCCTTATATGCCACTTTTTCCCATTGGGAAGCCTTGATTTTTAACATTAAGAGGAATAAGACTGTTTTATCATAATTAGTAATGTTTTTTTATGTCTTATTGCTTGCTCAATTGCAGGTCACAGATATGATGCAAAAAGCACTGTTTGATTTTTTAAAACACAGATTCGAAGGGCGGTGAGTATTTCAGAATTCTGGGGTTTGTGGATCTTTTCCTTAAAGATGATGAAACGGAAACCTGGGTGGGACAAGTGGGTGGATCCTAAGAGAACACTGGCTTCTCAAGCCTCTGTGGTGACAAGATGTAAGTTCCATTCAGTTCGATCTGATTCAGTAAATAGTTATAATACTTAGTCCACACAACCTCAGCTCTCCGTTCCTACACCTGAATCTATAGCTGAATTTGGCCACACCCCTGCTGATGAGTTTCACCCAAAATTCATGATGAGCTGGCCCTCAGTGCTGCCCAGAAATCATATTCTATATGCCTCTTCCATCCACTTTTCTACTCTCTAAAAGGCTTTCACAGCATTTCCTTTCTCATCAAACCCATCTCCTCTCAAGCTTCCCAGTGAACTTGCTTCCTGTTTCTTTGAGCAAACAGAAGCAAGCAGAGGAGATGATCCAAGTGTTCCTACCAGCTGCACACCCATCCACCTTGCTTATTTGCCTGAATGTTCTGCGTTTTCTCTTGTTACTGTGAGTGATGGCCAACCCCCTACCTGGTGCTAGATCCCATTCCCCATCTCCACCCAAACAGCTGTCACAGCCCTTCCCCCTCTCTGCTGAGCCAGGCATTGTGAGGACCAGAATCAGACAAGGGCTTTTGGCTTCACAGAGTTAACTTCCCAGTTAACACTGGGAGTGTACTGAATTGCAACCTTGAATCAAATAATCAGTAGGCACCATAGTAAAGTTTCAGACAACTTCTGAAGCATCAAAGATAGGACTGGAGTCTAAACTGGAAGCTTCCAAATGTAAACTAAGCATAGGTTATTGGGAACCTGGGAGCAGACAGAGCTAGGGTATATTTTTGTATTTTTAATGAGACATTGGGTGCCTCTCTTCTCCACATTCCTTTCCTTTTCCTGTCTGGCAATGCAAGTGGAATAGATGGAATCTGTAGATTTCCCTGTTCTTTTAGATTTCTCACTTTCTTCCTTGAACACACCAGCTTTCATGACTGTTTCTTGTTTATATTGACTTCTGGTCATGAGGTAGGGGTTAGATAGGCCCCAGGCTAAGCATCTGAAGCTGGCTTCCTGCTGCCCTTTGAAAGACCAAAGATGGGCATGAGCAAAATGATTGGCCAGAGACAACCTGGAAAACTGCCCCCAATAAGCAACCTTCTACTGTGCAAACTTACTCCAGGTTCCCCCTTGTGCTTTCCACACATACTGTGCTTCTAATAAATTTTATCTCTTTGTTGAATTCTTTCTTCAAAGAAGACAAGGACCAAGGTCTATTCCACAGAATCAGTAGGGGAGGCAGGGCAAAGAGGGGAGCTTTTATAGCAGGATATTGTTAGTTAAGTTCAGTTGCTAAGTCTTGTCTGACCCTTTGTGAGCCGATGGACTGTAGCACACCAGGTTTCCCTGTCCTTCATCAACTACCAGAGTTTGTTCAAACTCATGTCCATTGAGTCAGTGATGCCATCCAACCATGTCATCCTCTGCTGCCCAATTCTCCTACCCTCAGTCTTTCACAGCATCAGGGTCTTTTCCAATGAGTCAGTTTTTGCATCAGGTGGCCAAAGTATTGGAGCTTCAGCTTTAGCATCAGTCCTTCCAATGAATATCCTGGATTGATTTCCTTTAGGATTGACTGGTTTGATCTCCTTGCTGTTGAAGGAATTCTCAAGAGTCTTTTCTAGCACCACAGTTCAAAAGCATCAATTCTTCAGAGCTCAGCCTTCTTTATGGTCCAACTCTCACATCCATACATGACTACTGGAATAGTAGTAGAACTGAAAGCAAAGGACTGAAAGAGAAAATGAAAACTAGAATCTGTTTCAAAAAAGCCTTCAGGAGACTTCCCTGGAGGGTCAGTGGTTAAGAATCATCCTTCCAATGCAAGGGATGCAGGCTCAATCCTTGTTCAGGGAACTAAGATCCTACATGCCACAATGCAACTAAGCCTGCATGCCACACTCGAAAAGAAGCCTGTGCCCCCAAGGAAGACCCAGCACAGCCAAAATTAATAAAACAAAGACTTTAGAATCAGAGTTTTCCTAATCAGATGTTCTTCATTAGATAGTTTTGCTTTGCATGACTTTATAAAATATAATTTATTTCATGCTGAGAATCACAGCTTGATCTTTGGGCCTTCAGCTTGGTCCAGGCTCTGGCCCAACCTCTACTTGGGCCCGTGTAGCTTGCACTTCTGTGTTCTTGACTTTGTCATTTGTCACCATTTGGAATTATCTACATGAACCTGCTTACCCAGAAAATTCTACTAGACCAGGCACTTCACCCTGTTTGACTGAGTTAACCCACTACTCTTTTCTAAATGCCAAAGATGGGGGAATGAGAGGGGTTCCCTGACCTCTATTTCAACCTGAGTTAAGTTTTGAACTTGGAAGATAGACTCCAGCTACAGGGTGCATCATGGACCCATGTTCTACAGGATTAGCCATCCAGATTGATTTCATTTAAGAAACAAAGACAGTATTTTCAATGTTGTATCAGTCTTTTGTTTCTGGCCTGAAGTAATTTCCATGTGGCTTTATGAATGGACCTGCCATGGTTCCTCTAAACTCTTAAGACTGGAATTCACCACTGTAGTCCTGTGATCACCAATTAAAAATCCTCAGAGGAAGGAAGGGACTTCCCTGTTAGCTCAGTTGGTAAAGAATCCACCTAGAACAGACTTGTGGACTCTGTGGATGAGGGCAGGGGTGGGATGATTTGGGAGAATGGCATTGAAACATGTTAAGTATCATATGTGAAATCAATCGCCAGCCCAGGATTGTTGCTCGGGGCTGCTGCACCGAGATTTCCCCAGGGGAGGGAGTCAGGAGGGAGGATGGAGGGGTGTTCTGGAGGGGGAGCATATGTACACCCATGGCGATATCATGTTATTGTATGGCAAAACCAATAAATAAAAAAATTAAAAAAAGAATCCACCTGCAATGCAGCAGACCCTGGTTCAATTCCTGGATCAGGAAGAAACACTGGAGGAGCAATAGGCTACCTACTCCAGTGTTCTTGGGCTTCCTTTGTGGCACAGCTGGTAAAGAATCTGCCTACAATGTGGGAGACCTGGGTTCGATCCCTGGGTTGGGAAGATTCCCCTGGAGACGAGAATGGCTACCCACTCCAGTATTCTGGCCCAGAGAATTCCATGGACTATATAGTCCATGGAGTCACAAAGAGTCAGACTCGACTGAGTGACTTTCACTTTCAGAGGAAGGAATAGGGTCTGTAAAGCAGAAGTTCAAAAAAGTCATGCAAAACATTAACTCTTTCACTCAAGGCAAGACATCCAGAGTTAGTAAATAACACAGTGTCTGCTTCTATGGCCAGACAGCCATAGAGGGTGGAAACTCATAACAAGTATGAGTGTGGCTAATTCCAAATAGATATGCAGTTATAGGAGGGGAAAATGAATCACTCCTGTGTTATCTATTAAGCAAAAAAAATTTTTTTGTGCCACACAGCATGTGGGATCCCAGTTCCCCGATAAGAGACTGAACCCACATCCCCTGCATTGGAACTGGGAAGTCTTAACCACTGGATCACCAGAGAAAACTCACCCAAGTATATTTAAAAAAAAAAAAAAAAAGTAAAGCCCAAGAGGGAGAAAATATGAAAGGAAGGATTGGAGAATAAAAAGACTTTTGATAGGAATTATTTTCTGTTCTGAAACCCAGTTAGGTTCATGTGTTGATGCCCTGGAGAGTTGTCAGAATCAAGACCCTCATTGCTAAAATAGCCTTAAGTGTGTCATGTCAGAGAAGAGATGATGAATCATTATCCTTTCTCTTATGTGCACTAGACAAGCCCATTTCAGTCAGATCCACCCTAAACAACTGTGTCACCCTATGAACAAAGCAATCTTCCTGTTCACTTAGTAGAACAATGACAGGTAAATTAACAAGGAAATTGGGGGCAAGAAAGAAAAGCCACCATCAGTGATGAATTCGATTGTCCTCTCCAGCAATTCTGAAAATGTCAGGTCTTGTCACAGAAGTGTTTGGCATGTGTACTGAATTCTATAGGGAGGGGTCCATGGTGAACCCTGTGCTAAGGAGTCTTACCGGAAATCAATGCTGGGAAATATTACATCACTTTGTCATGTGGAAAATATACTTAGATGTGAGGTAGGTTCTTCTGACCTTGTGGTTGTCTACCCTGGCTGCTGATTTAAAACCAGCAGAGGTCTTAAAATGTAGCAAACTTAATAGATGTCCTGGCAGTTCCGTAGTGACACAGACAGTAAAGCATCCACCTGCAATGCAGGAGACCCAGGTTCAATCCCAGGGTAGGGACAATCCCCTGGAGAAGGGAACGACTACCCACTCCAGTATTCTTGCCTGGAGAATCCCATGGACAGAGGAGACTGTGGGCTACAGACCATGGGGTCACGAAGAGTCAGACACGACTCAGCAACTGATACTTTCACACTTTCACTTTCTGGTGGTTCAATGCTAGAACTCTGCACTTCCAGTGCAGAGCGCATGGATTCCATCTCTGATCAGGGAGCTAGGATCCTGCAAACCATGTGGCATGGCCGAAAAAAATTTTTTAATTAAAAAAAAGTCATGAGCTTGTATCCCACCTGTGACTAAGTGAAGCCCAATGTCTAGGATGGGACTTTGTCTAACTGTAAAGGCTTCTCAGGCACCTTTCTGATACACTGCAAGGGTTGAGGACTGCTCCTCTACACCGAATTGTCCCCAGACTTTTGCCCTTAGGATTTTCAGGGTCTGTTTTTTGGTGGAACTTCAAGCAGTGATGATTCCAGAAGCATCACTTAAGGAGTTCTTCTCCTGCAGCATATAGAGCAAACCACACAAGCAGGGCAAGTAACACCAAGCATGGATAAAACAAAGCCTGTGCAGCAGAGAGGAAGTTGGATCATTAAAGAAAATCCTATCCTCTGGCTGAATCCCCCCAGGCTGATGGTGAGAGGCTTCCGGCCTGGTTTTGTGTGTCTTGTCACCACTGTATCCCCAGGGTTTGTCCCTCAGAGAGCACCTTGTCTCCCAGTCAGTGTCCGGGGCTCTTTAGATCGTGGTCCTCAGCAGGCCTCGGGTCCCATTCAGTGGTCCTGGTTTAATGCCTAACACTTCAGGTCCTGACTCCTTCTCTGCATACAAAACCCTACTCACAGTATACACACAGCTCATCCAAAGGTCACCTTTCCTGAAAAGTCTTCCCTGAACATGAAAATGTACCATCCTCAGAACCCCTTCTATGTCCTTATTGTCATGCATAATTTTTTTATTGGAGGATACTTGCTTTACAGTGTTGTCTTAGTTTCTGCTGCATAGCAGCATGAATCAGCTGTGCGTCTGTGTGTGTCCCCTTCCTTTTGAGCCTCCCCCTGCCGCACCCCTCCAGGTCATCACAGAGCACTGAGCTGAGCTCCTCATGCTATATATACAGCAGCTTCCCACTAGGTCTCTGTTTTCTCCTTGGTGTATTTATGTCAAACCTAATCTCCCAATTCATCCCACCTTCCCATTCCCCCTGTGGCCACACATCCGTTCTCTATGTCTGCGTCTCTGTTCCTGCCCTAGAACTAGGTTCATCTGTTCTTGTTTCTGTATTCCACATACATGCTTTAATATACAATATTTGTTTTCCTCTTTCTGACTTCCTTCACTTTGTATGACAGACTCTAGGTCCATCAACATCTCTACAAATGACCCAACTTCATTCCTCTGTTCTGCACTGTTTTTTTGATGGCATTTAATGCCACCTGACATTGGACATCTCTTTGTCTATATCCCTGCCTCCCTCCAACCCACAAGAATTTTGAGTTCCACAATAACACTCCAAATGAAGATTTGCACCTAGTAGGCACTTCATAAGTCTGCATGGAGTGACTGATACCCTCCATGCCGTGCAGGTACTCAACATGAAAGGAATATCGTTACATCACTCCACTCTGCCACCCCCACCCCCAAATAAATAAAGATGTTTTTAAACAATTTCTGAATCCCTTTCATCTGAACTCACTTGTGAATGCCTTGGGAAGTCAAAATGAAACTGTGTTTAAGTGGCTGGATTTAATATTGCTTTTCTGGTTATCGCTTTTTCCATGTGAAGTAAAATTGTCCTCATAATACAAAAAAACTTCAATAGACTTAATTTTTGTAAATAGGAGTTCTACCCCACAATAAAAAGGAATGAACTATTGATACAACATCATGGATGAATCTCAGATCCCTTATGCAGAGTGAAAGAAGCTCAGCTCAGGAGGCTACAGTGATGTTCTGGAAAAGGCAAAACCACAGGGATAGAAAACAGCTCATGATTGACAGCGATGGGGTCGGGAAGCTAATGGAACTGTTCCATGTCATGAATGTGATGGTGGAGACAGGACTTTATGAATTGGTCCAAATTGAGGAAACTGTACACAGTAAAGGATACAGTATATAAATCAACAGAATTTTTTTTTTTTTTTGCAAAAGCCAGTAATTCCCTTTCTACACTTTACCAAATGTCCTGCTCTCCAGAGACAATCACTTTTAACTCGTTCCATTGTATCTTTCAGTTTTTACTCCTTGCCTCTAAATCACAGGTTACATTCACCGTTTGACATTCTCTCTGGACTTCCTACGATGAAGACCGTTGAGCTGCCTCCCGCATATTCCTCCTGTTTGTGTCTCTCACATCTGCATACCTGCATCCATCTCATCCTTCAGTCTCTCAACAGTTACATCATAATTTTGGCTGGTTCTGTATTTCAGATATATCAGTATTATGACCACGTAAATACGATTTCAATGAGCCATGTTATATATTCACATTACTTTTTCTGATGTGTTTTCTTTGTGGCATCTATAAGATTAATAATTTTGCTTTTTACACATGCTTAATTTTCTATATAGTTGATGCCAGTCCAGCCCCACACTCTTCCCCTGGTTGTTTGAAGTTCCTCACAGTAGATTCATACACATCCAGGTGTCCTTCAGCTGTGTCTTACTGAACCTCTCTCCAGGAATGTCCTGTCCTGCCCTGGTCTGGATGGTTTGTCACTGTGTTCAGTGCATACATGTCACTATGAGACATCTCTCCTCATTATGTCTATCACCACCTTTTGGGGGTGTGAACCCCTTTTCCCTAGATCAACTGATCTCTGTCAAGATTTACCTCCATCATTTTTGTCAACAATATCCCCTGACAGTTTCTTTAGAAAGAGGACATTAAAACTTTTTGAGACTCTGAATGTCTTTAAAATGCCTTTAATCAGCCCTCCTATTGAACTGATAAATGGTTAAAATGGTTATGGAATTCTGATTGGAATAATTCCCTTCTGCCCTCCCTCAGAATTTGTAAGGATTTTTGTTCGATTGCCTTCTGTCTCCGTTGTTACTATGTTTTTTGTTTTCTGTTTTGGAAGAGTTCCAATCTTAATATTTTTTATTGAAGTATAGTTGATTTACAGTGTTGTGTCAACTGTTGTTGCTGTTGAGAAGAATAAGCATTTCCATTCCTGACCCTATGTATGGGACCGGCCTTTTCCTCTGGAAGCTTTTAGGCTTTTCTTTGTCCCCAGTGTCATGACATTTACAAGAATATGTCTTGATGTGGGAGTTTCAACCTTTCTGCCGCACTCCCCCTTTCCATTTGAAAAATCAGACTCTTAATTCTATTCTTTTTTTTTTTTTAATTTCCTCTCTTGTGTTTTCCTTGTTCTGTTTTTCCTGGAGCTCTTATTATTGGAAGTTGAACCTCCTGGGTAGTTCTCTAGTTTTTATGCCTTTATTCTCCTATTTTCCATCTCTTTGTCTTTTCAGTTTTACTCTCTAGAAGATCTCCTTAACTTGGTCTTCCAGCCCCTCTTTTGAATTTTCATTTCTGCTGTTACATTTTTAATTTCCAAAAACTCTTTCTTAGTCTGAGTCTTTAAATAGAATTTTGTTACAGTTTCATAGGTATAATCATCTCTTAGCATTCGGCTTCGGGCTTTAGTCATAAGTGGGTTTTCTGTTTGTCTTGGTCTCTCATGTGAGGAGTTCTCCTGAGATGCCCAGGGACCACTGGTGTGCTCAAATATAATAACAGAACATCAAATAATCAACTGGAGATTCTGTGCTCGTTAGACACAATGTTTCCTGTAGGATAGCCCCACTGACAGTCTCCATGAGAAACCAACAAAGCCTATTCTTTGGGTCTTTTCTATTTGTTGGTCAGATTCCCCTAGAGAAGAATCTTCCACTCTGACACCTAGGGGATATAACCTTGGCTAACAAAATTCTAGGATGAGGAAGAGGACTGGGGGCTCAACATTTAGAATCCTTTTCTTCTCTCTATCCCTGCTCTATGTAGCACCCCCTGCTCAGATGCCCTATTTTACTTCCTGGAGAGACTAGACCAGTGAGTGGTCTTGAACCACACAGAAGAAGGATGGCCACCTCATGGCTTGATGTAATAAAGGGAGGTGGAGGGATCTAACTATGGAACAGACTTTTAACCAAATCTCTTATTTTTCATGCCCCCTTCACCTTCTTCTTCAGAGGTCTTATGAGCTGTTTTACTCATTTTCCCTACTGCTGGCTTGTTTGCTCAGCCCAGTCTCCAACCTTAGTCATTTACTCTATCCAGCTCCCAAATTTTGTTGTTCTCATGTCTACCCTATTTGAAATGACCCCCTCCTCCTCAACTCATGATTGTCGGTCACAACACCCTCTGTGTCTTCTTCAGAACAGTCCTCTTAGCCTGTAGTACTTTTTTTTTTTTTTACTATCATTTTTTTTTTATTATTGTTTTTGCCATACATTGTCATGATATCACCATGGGTTTACATATGCTTCCCCTCCGGATTCCCCCTCCCTCCTCCCTCCCCCCCGGGAAATCTCGCTGCACCAGTCCCGAGCATCAATCCTGGGCTGGCGATTGATTAGACACATGACAATTAACATGCTTCAATGCCCTTCTCCCATATCATCCCACCCTTACCCTCATCCACAAAGTCCACGAGTCTATTCTATACATCTGCGTTCCTTTTGTTGTCTCCCATGTTGGGTTCTCGTTACTGTCTTTCTAAATTCCATATATATGTGTTAATATACTGTATTGTTGTTTTTGCTTCTGGCTTACTTCACTTTGGATAATGGGCTCCAGTTTCGTCCATCTGAGTAGAATTGCTTCAAATGAATTTTTTTTTAATGCTGAGTAATACTCCATTGTGTATATGTACCACAGCTTTCTTATCCATTCATCAGTTGATGGGCATCTAGGTTGTTTCCATGTCTTAGCTATTGTAAACAATGCAGCGATGAACATTGGGGTACACGTGGCTCTTTCAATTCTGGTTTCCTCGGTGTATATGCCCAGCAGTGGGATTGCCGGGTCATATGGCAGGTCTATTTGCAGCTTTTTAAGGAACCTCCACACTGTTTTCCATAGTGGCTGTACTAGTTTGCATTCCCACCAACAGTGTAAGAGGGTTCCCTTTTC